>CM040767.1:62898683-62948683 GCA_022829085.1 Abramis brama
TGTATTTTTTGTTTGGAAAAAATCCTCCGATGACGCAAAAATCGTCATTTTGCGTCATCGGAGGATTTTCTGGCCAGAGGCTAAAGACTACAGGCAGTAGATGGCGTTGTTCCGGATGTTTTCAGCCCGCCCATAGGAGGAGGGATCTCACTCAGAATGTACATAGTGTCAGCCGTCTTTCTTTGGAAGCTAAGCTTGCAGGCTCTTGTTCTGTGGAGAAAGCTGAATAGTAGGAGAAAGCTGAGTAAGTAGGGGTTACCATCCTCCTGTTCCCGGACTTGTCCGGCGGGCGAGATCGTTCAAATGTACGGGATTCAGCTTTTGCTTTCTGCGGTCGCCATTCATTGTTTACATGCACACCTTTTGTTTCAATCTCACTGAATTCATTCCGATTGGTGAATTTGAATGTAGTGTTTTACATGAACGCTAAACAAGTGATCGGTTGATGTGCGTTTTACCATTGCTAAGAAAATTCCCGCTCCTCCGTGAGAAATGGGAGACCCGGCACGTCTCAGTAATCACGCCACCGGCCTCGCGCTGTTCTCCCGTGGCCGTCAGCCTCGTCCTGCTCGCCACAGTAAACATGATGAATGGCGACTGTAGAACGCAAAAGCCGAATCCCGGATATTTTGGACGATCTCTAAATCCCTGGCAAACTCATCACATAGGCTAGCCTTGTTGTTTTCAACTGCGCACTCTTACCGGTAGGCGTGGCCTCCTAAGGCAGTGAAGCAAGTGCATTCTGGGAGTTGTTGTCTTTCATCCACATAAGCCAAAAATACATTTTCTGGCTTTTCTCAGTCTAGAAAGCTCCAAATTCAAAAATTTCTTCACATTTCTTCTATTTAAATAAAGCACATAAACACTACTAGTGCACGAATGATTTTGAATGAATATTTTCATCATGTCGATATACAATAATCACATAATGTTAAAACTAATCTTGCAATTGATATCTTTGTTAGACTACCGACCCTGTAGAACAAATGTCCTGCTAATATCGAACCTAAAACGAACTTTAACGCACTGAACCAGTGGGAGTGCATTTCACGAATTAGCCTACGCCCTGCGTGAACCCGCGTAGATGCACCTTATGCCGTAATTCGATTCTGGCGCGCTGTCTGTGCGTGTGTGTGCGTCAGGAGCGCTCCCTGCTCGTTAGAACTTTCATTGAGCTATTTTTAGAGTGTGGACGCGACGTTCCTGGACGCGGCAGCTCACATCGGCACAGGCTTTCTTTGTCCTGCTCCTCCGTGGCGATGACGGTGTGCAAAAAAAAAAAAAAAAAAAAAAACTAATAACGACCTGGAAAATGGGGGGGACACAAATGGGATTTTGAAAAGTGTGTGTGTCATGTCCCCCCTGTCCCCATAGGAAATTACGCCCGTGACTGTAGCAAGTGGAAGCACATATTTGACCTGTTACACATACTCTCCAGCTAACATGAGTCCAGCGGGCCAGTGGCGGACCACCGGTGGCAAAGTTGGCGGCAACAGCGGCAGCCTCTTTCCCGACGGTGGTCCGCTATCGTGCCGCTGGTTTATAATAAGTGTTTTCTGGCGGACCACGGTCGGTCCACGGTTTATAATCAGTTACTCATGCTAACCAAAATTCACTATAATGGATAAAAAAAAGCAATGTACACCAGTCTCAATAGCAGTTGCAAATTTATTTTTATTAAATTAATTTTCAGTGAACAGATGAAATGGATACATTTGCATTACATTTATCAGATTCTTTTATCCAATGTGACTATTAGTCAAGTACATTATAGGATTAGTTGTACCCTTATGAAAATTAACCATGGTTTTACCACAGAATTTGCAGTAAAATCATAGTTGCTAACAAAATGAACCATGGCTTCACAACAACCAAGGTTTAAAAACATACGTTTATAGTCATGATTACCATAATTTTACAGCAATTATTACAGCAATATTACTAGTTGAACCATGGTTTGAAAAATAAATAAATAAATAAATAAATAAATAAATAAATAACATGGTTGGTACAGTTGTACCATAGTAAAACCATATAGTGCTTTTCACAATACAAATTGTTTCATAGCAGCTTTACAAAAAATGCATGTTCAAGGTTATACAATCGCAAAATATCCTTTAATCAGCCAGAGGCGACTGCTACTCACTGGAGAGCATCTTTTGGCCACAAAGTAATGTCCATAAGATAATACAAGTCATGAGTTTAAAGTCCTAATTGCTATCCTTCAACATCTTTAAAGGGTTGCAGATTTTCAACCCGCTATTCAATGTTGGTAATATGTTAGAACTATGTTTACTCTTTCTCTTAGTTACGTGTACTAAGATATTCCTGTTTATTTGTCAGCAAAACTGTCATGCAAACCTTCCCTTACCTTCCCCGGTTTCACAGAAAAGGCTTAAGATAGTCCCTGACTAAAATGCATGTTTGAACTGTCTTAACTGGAAGCAACTTGCACTGACATATCTTAAAATATTTCAGGGCCATTGTTTTGTCTCAAGATGCACACCAGTAATGTTTTTTTTTTCCTTCTTTTTTTTCTAAAGTACATTTTAAAAAGCTACTTAAATATCCTAATTTAACTAAGGCCTAATCCTGGCTTTAATCGTAGCGCTAAGAGACAACGTTATGGGGAAACTCAGCCCATGTCGATGTCAGTTAGCTGTGGTGTGTGTAGATTTCAGTTAGCTGTGGTGTGTGTGGATTTCAGTTAGCTGTGGTGTGTGTGGATAAGATCATGGACCGGTAAATCTCATCATCACCATGGAAGTTTGTAATAAAAACAAAATCCTGTGCTATAGATACTTTTATCTAATAATTTATCTAATATTATCCAATATACCTGATTTTCCACATTTGCTTTCTCAACTTTTTTAAAACATAACTGACTGGGTTTGCTTGAATACTCACCAAGAGCAGCATTTTGACATTAAAGTGTGTGTATTTCACTGTTTAAGGTCAATAAGCAGCGGAAAAGAGCTCAGTTTAGTTCTGAGAGGCGCTTTATCTGCAATAACTTTAGGTGTGAACACAAAATCTGCGGGAAAGAGAAAAAAATAATGCACAATACACACAATCCCATGCCAAAACTCAAGCCCTGTAATGGCAACCATTGATCCGGAGCAAATGAAGCGAGTGAGTGAGTGAGGAGTGTGTGTCACAAGCTGTCGGAGAGATGAGAGCGCGAGTAAGCGCTGCTGGTATCCTGTATTTATTCAGATATTTCACTATCAATATGTACAGAAAATTTTATATTTTTGACAACACTACTAGTGATGGGTCGTTCGCGAATGAGCCGGATCTAAGAGCCGGCTCTTGTAGGTGAACGACGGGAGCCGGCTCGCATATCTGAAGAGCCGACTCTATTTTTAAAAATATAGCCTATAGAAATTAAATCATTATGTAGGCTAATAATGAAATAATGAATGATTTTAAATGCATTTAAAATAATTAACTAATTCAAAAACCAACAAAAACATAATTATATAGGCCTAAAGGCGCACACACGTTTGTTTCGACTGTCTGATCAGCCTCACATTCTGTTCCTGTCAATCATACACGCGATGTCAACCAATTAAACTGCATGAGGGAGGGCCGAGCAAACTCTCACACACACACACTAGAGATGCGGATAAACCGCGGATCAGGCGGATGACGTGACGAAAAATAATATTTTAATTAAATTCGGGTGGGTGGCGGTTGAACCAATCAAATGAAAAAAGTTTGCCACTAAGCAAACCTGCAAGCTATGCCCAGCTGTCAGTACTATTGGAGGAGGCCTAAACTTATCTTAGATGAGATCGCCTGGGTTATTTTGTTTCGATATTAATTATATTTTAAAACAGCCAATCGTAGCCTACTACCACTGTGGAATATGCATTTAAAAGAGAGACAGATTATGGTCTGATATGACTCAGAAATGACATCGGGCAATTGCAGCGCAAGATGTTCAGAAGAACGCAAGAGCTAAACTTCTACAAGCTCAATAATATCCACATTAAAAAGTAAAAAAAGAAGGTAAGAAAAATAGTCAGTCATAACTTTGCCCATTAATTTGATGTGCAAGGCAAGCAGGCTAGTTTTTGGGTTGTTATGGACAATTAAAAATGTGAATATTCACGTTGCACAGTTGTGTGGTGGACTTTCAGCGAGTTAAAACATATATTTTTTAAAGAGCCGTTTGTGAGTCAAAAAGAGCCGGCTCGTTTTAGTGAGCCGAGTCAAATGAGCCGGCTCACGAAAAAGAGCCGGAATGCCCATCACTAAACACTACATTGCACTTATTTATTATTTCAGACTACGATTGAAAAATGTATATATTATATAGTCTATAAAATCGAGAAAGTGTCTCGTATGAGTGAGTGCGTTACACGCCACTGCTGAAATCCGCCCGCGTTTGGTGGGTTGGCGGGTGTCGATGTCGAGTCCTGCACACTAAAGCTGCAGTCACACTTCACCTTTCCTTCCACTGACTGCCATTCATATACATGTGGATGTGGGAGACTGGAAATGCCGGCTCTTCCAGAAAGTTTCACATTTCACTGCATTCCACACAGTTCAAGTCTGGTGAACTCTGACCTGCGAATTCGCTCTACATGATAACATGTGACCAGTAGAGGATCAATACATGACGGTGTGACCTCTGGGCTGATTTACAAGAATGATATTATTGTTGTAAAGTCAAGTAGATTTGTATATTTTTGAATATTTTACTATTTGTTATATGTTGAATCTGTATTTATAAGAAAGACGCTGCAGAGCGTGACGTCATATGCTCAAACCCCTCGTGTGACCGCGCCTTAAATGTGAGCATATGAATTTCTTACTTTGAGATTTGTAAAACAGTATTTGTGCACCTCCAGTGAAGAATTTGAAAAGCTGTAAGTGCTGTGTTGTTTGTGAGAGAGAAAGAGAGAAAAAAGTTTGAAACTTCTACTAAAAAATGAATAATTCTCTCTGTGGCTTTAAATGTCCTGATGTGTGACTTTACACCTACAGATTCCACTGTCACAGGAGCTCAGTTCTGCTGTAATAATACCCTCACAGAACATGGTAGTAATCAGCCATCCATGCAGAAGCAGAGGTCGGTGTGGAGTACAGGAACATCTGTCCAGGCCAACATCTGGTGCCTTGATGCCTTCCGCTGGGCATCCCAGAAAACCTGCAATAAAAACAATAGTACAGCTCAACATCTATCATACATCTCATCTGGTGTCACAAATGATCATTCCAGGTTCAATTTAAGATATGCTCAATATTAGGGCTGCACGATATTGAAATACGATATTTTGTATTTCTGCCATATATATTGTGATATAAAAACAATTTCACCAGATTATTTATTTAGGTCTATTTGAAAATAATCATGAGTAATCTATTTGAAAAAAGAAGAGTCCTCTTGCTCTTGATGGCTGACTCGACTTAAAAACAAATGTAAATGATAAACTTTCACTCTATGACGGTTAAACTTTGCAATTAATCCGCGAATCACATGCGTTCCTAACCGGGGGACAACTGGCCCATACGGATCACTGATAAACTACGATGCCTATACATGACAACGCACATCCTGCGGCGAACTATCGTGGATGCGCACAACGCCATATTGATGCTAAAATGATATATTGTGCAGTCCTACTCAATATACAATATCTGTGGCATGATATTGCCCACAATAAATGATTTCAACTCCCTCTGAATATTCCTTTCATTTTGTGGGAAGTCCAGGTCACTGTCACGTTTTCTTGCGTTTTCATATAAGATTAATAGTTAATGCCAAATATAAAATGTCCATGCATTTGCAAAAAGCACAGCTCTATCTGAAACTTCTTAAATCATAAGTTTAAGAACTCTAATGATATCTTTACCCGCTGATATTGCATTGGGGATATAAACTCAAACAGTGTAAAGGCTAAGAGTATGAGCCATGAGTGAGCTGGCCAGATATCTGTGAGAAATAACTGAACCACATTCAGCATTTAAAAGTAAAAAGAATTTCAGTATTTATCAGTAAAAAATACATACAAATAAATAAATACCTTTGAGTTGGACAGTATGGTGTCTGTCTCATTGGCCAACATAACTCAGAACAGACAGAGTAAGAGAGATTATTTAGCCTACAGGCTTCTCAAGGACTGAACAAACCTGGGGTTAATGACTTTAAAATGTGAGACTTCTTTCAAAAGCATAAATCGTACAGACCCCAAACTCTTGACCAGTAGTGCACTGTATGTGTAGGTTCTGCTTACTAGTCATACGGTTCATAGCCGTGGAGATTGTCTTGGACCCCGGGATGCAGAAGGCCATCAGCATGATGATCTAGAACATTACATGCAGTTTGTCAAGTCAAGTCACCTTTATTTATATAGCGTACAGATTGTATCAAAGCAGCTTCACAGTGATAACATGAAAATAATACAACAAAGTTTGTTTCTAGAAGAAAATAGCGTCATCGTCCACCTTAAGTAAGGCAGATCAATAATATTGTTGAGTATTAAATGTCCCCAACTAAGCAAGCCAAAAGCCAAGACAACAGTGGCGAGAAACCAAAACTCCATCAGTGACAGAATGGAGAATAAACCTTGGGAGAACCCAGGCTCAGTCGGGGGGGCAGTTCTCCTCTGGCCAACGAGCGAACAGTGTATGATTATGATCCAGGAGCATTACAGGTCAGAAGTCCGACTGGATCAGAACATTCAGAATATTATCCAGTTCCTCTGTCTGGAAGTCGGAGTCATCACGCCGGTATGGAGACGGGATTGTTGAGGATCAGAGCCGATGGCTGTCACAGAGCCAACAATATTACACAGCATTTACAATAGAGCAGAGGGTTTATTAAAAGGACCCAAGCTAGAGCAGAGGTGAAGTGCAGAAAAGAGAAAGAATAAATATATTTAAAACAAATCATAAGATAATAATATTGTGAAATAAATGCATATGAAATTATTATCATGATTAAACAATAACTCACCCTTTGTTGTAGAGGGTTTTTTCTGTCACTCCTGACATTACTTTTTTTGATCAATATTTGTAAGTGACGTCACTGATTTACAGTAAAGTGCATTCCTTTAGGTTAAATAAATTAGCTTACTTCCAATCACCCATTGACAAGAAAACAAAACTATCAAAAACTGTTATCTACACAAAGATGTGGTTAAACTTTCCCAAACTTTCATAAACAAGAGCTCCAGTCTATAGAGTTAGCCTTAACTTACCTCTTATGAACACGTGCTTGCAATATTTTTATACCATCACTTTGCTTTTGATTTTATTTGTGTTGTGTGTGTGTGTGTGTGTGTGTGTGTGTGTGTGTGTGTGTGTATATATATATATGCATATAAAGCCAGTCTTTAGTGCTTTCAGATTCTCTTTTAACGAATATATATATATATATATATATATATAATAAAGATGTCCTGAAAGTGCTTTTACAAGTTGTAAATAGAATATGTAAGCAGTAACATACTTTACGTTCTTATTTTATCACAATGTTTACTTGCACATCCACAGATGTAAAAAAAACTAAAAAACTCCAAGCTAGACGCAAATATTGAACTTCATATCTACATCCCAGAGGGGTAATTAATTTCAGTGTTGATTCAACAGCAATAATGTAGATTTAACATCATAGTGTAACGTTGATTCAATAGTATTACCATTGATTTTTTGTTCAACATTAACTGAGGGTGCAAAAGTGATGTTGATCAAATATCACTTTGTAATGTTGAATCAATACTATTACCATTGATTTTTGGTTGAAATCTCAACATTGCTTCACCATTAACTGAGGGTGCAAGAGAGATGCTAAAGCAATATCACTTTGTAACGTTAATTCAATGTAATTAGCGTTGACGCATCAACACTTACTCAACATTGTTTCAATGATTACATGCTATCTGGGTCACCATCTGACAACGTAGTCTCGACGTCACATTTCTGCAATTTCATTACCATCAAATTACCAGCTGACAGCGTCGTCAGTGCGGTCTCCTAAGGTTATAAGATAACCAACAACATTCAAGATACTCTATTCGTAATAACTTGGTAATTTCATGACTTACCGGCCACGAAACTGCAACGTTACGGGCCTGTAATTTCATTACCATCTTATCAGACTGCATTTCTATGAAATATATGATTTGTTTCAATTGTTTGTTTAGTATTCTGTACGTTTGAAAGACAATTGCAAGTTTAAATGTACAAAAAGCGCTCATTACTGCATCATTCCCAGCAAACATGAGACACAGACCTGCAGATAATGCATCAGTCCAGCACATACACGAAGTTGAAATGTGGATGTTTAACAAAAATAATCTTTGGTAATATGGTTTGATGTGATGTTGATTCTAAATACATTTTGTTGAAACACTGAACATACAACTGAAACAATGTTGCCATCTGATGTACCAAGTTAATGTTGAAACAACATTAATATTTCAGCTACACTTCAATGATGCGTCAACAAATGCTTGACCATTTACAAATTTGGCAAAAACCTTTTAAAATATAAATGACACCTTTTCAGCAGTCGAGTCAATTTATTTTATTCAATCAATCAATGACAAAAATATATTAAAAGATCATTCTTTAAAAAAGAAAGGGGGAGAAATGGGACAAAAGCATTTCAACCTTTAAAAATAAAATTGGCTCCAGAAGTCTGACGTCATTACTACAGCTGGTCCAACGGTTCAGGTTTATAAAAATCTGTCTTACATCAGACTACTGCCTCTTTTCCTCTGGGTTCTCTGAAATCTGAAGAAGAAAGCGTGATGTTACTCGAGAACAAGTCAGTTCAGTTGTCACACATGCAGTCGCATTCAAGAATGTTAATATACTAAACACAATATGATTCACTTTTTCAGTTGCTGAACACAAAATATTCTAACTACGATTATAGTTTCATAGTTTCCAATTTATCATTATATTCTGTTTATTTAATTTATTTTTCTAAAATCTATTAATGCTTCATTATCAAAAGAAAGCGAGGTGTCCGATTTTATCTCCAGCCCTAATTAAACACACCTGAGGCAGCTAATCAAGCTAATCAAGGTCATTAGGATCAATGAACACTTCCAGGCAGGTGTTGGAGCTAAACTCTTCATGAAGAGGAACAAACACCTCTGAGCTATGGCCATATATCTCAGTTCATTTTCTGTGAAACTACATAGCATTCAAGTTACAAGTTTATCTTGTAGAATATAAGATATCTTTAAAGGGATAGTTCAGCCCGAAATGAAATGCGATCAGAGCAAGATGAACAAAACTCTGCATGATTCTTCAGGTTAGAGAAGTCTAACGCCATTATTACAGCATTTCTGCGCTTAGAGATTGAGGAGGTCATGATGTCACACACTCCAGTATACAGCAGGAGGCGCTAAACATCCTTCACGACAGAACTAAACCCGCCAGAACACTGAATGAAGAAGAAGAGAGATGGGCGGGGTTTATCGTTGATATCTGAGCCCTCTGCGCATGCGCATTCAGAAACCGAAAGTAAAGAAGACCCTTAGGAAATGTAAATTCACCTTCTGAAGTCTTGAAACATATATAGTTATCACATCACGGTAAGTTCATTTATCTGTTTCAGATACCATGCCATATTATTGTAAAATGTGTTCGCGTCGCTATCATATTAAACTCGATCATCAAATAATTTTAACGGTCATTTTATGGACTTGTGACGCATGTAAAAGTGAACAAGTTCATCTTCAGGATTAATAATATCGAGCTCTAGGGATTCTGCTTTTAGTTGAGATTCATTTACAGATTCTCCACAATCTGAACTATACAGAGGTGGAAAGTAAACATGTAAAACTGAACACTTCCGGTCTCCTGAAGGCCACTCGTCGACTCACAGACGATCAGCTTTAGTGAGGAGATTGATTATGACACACTGATGTATTTCTGATCGCTACAGAAAATCTATACTCTCCAATTAAAGTGTCTGGATTGTGATGTTTAAAGGAAGAAGCCCGATTAGATAATATGATGCATTATTTAATGTTTTATTTCACCTATGTGAAAATACTAAATATTGATAATAATAATAAAGAAGCAACAATGTGCATTTTTGAAAAAGTTAAATGGATTTCATTTGACCCTAATAGACATTTTCAACTCATTTCACAATTTATGAAACATTATGACTGAAATCTGAGTTGTTGTGATTCATAGTGATTGTATTTCTTGCATCTGATTATTTAACTGCATGAAAACTCATTATTGTGGAGGGAGAGCAGCTATTAATCATTATAAAAGTGTAGCCGGCTGGATGTGGAAGCGTTCAGAGAGTTATTGATCAGATGTGCTGATCAGTCAGTGTGATATGAGCTCTGGCACAGAGAAGCTGTCAGTGAGTCTCTCTACAGCAGCAGAAACACATGAAGCTTCTGAACAGAGAGAGATTCAGGCTTTTCCTCCTGCTGTTGAAGCTCAGTGTTCAGTGAGACTCGAGAGCATCAGTGAGACACTGACGGTGGGTAATGGAGACTGAAGCACTGATCCACTTCATCTCAGAGGTTCACATCTGGCCTTTGTGCAGTCAGACCAGTTCTTCCACAGTAAACCAGTACTTTATGGACTCCAGAAGAAAAGGATCCTCCACAATCTGCTGCAACTACAGTCTGAACACACAGAAATCTCTAGAGTCATTGTGTGTGTAGTGTTGGGATTTCGCTTGTGTGTGTAGTCTTATGATTTTTTTTTCTCAGTGTTTCCTTATGCAGATCTGAAGTCAGTTTCTCATTATGGAGAACAGAGAGAGCTGTGAGAGATCTTCATCTCCAGATCCCAGCTGTGTGTCTGTGAAGAGTGACGGATCCATGACTTATCCTCCTGACCTCAGTGATGAACCAGTGATCTCTGACCCCAGTAATAAAGCAGTGACCTCTGACCCCAGTGATAAAGCAGTGACCTCTGACCCCAGTGATGAACCAGTGACCTCTGACCCCAGGTGAGTGTAAACCTGTAGTGGTGAATTAACTGTTTTATGGGAGTCACACACACACTGAATTCACACAGAGAGATGAGATTTGCAGTAGGGCTGCAACTAATGATTATTTTGATAATGGATTTATTTGTTGATTTATTCTTCCAGTGAATCAGATGAAAAATCCTAAAAATAAAATGAATATGAATTCTTGAAGATGTGTGTATATATATATATATATATACACTATTTTAAAAAATGTTGTTCCACATCATCCATTATTATCCATTTTATCAATTAGTTATTGCAGCCCTAATTAAAGAAATGAAACGTCAGACAGGAAGAATTATTTCTTTGTGTTTCTCAGGATCTGGAGTCGGAGAGCTGTGCAATGCAGAAAGTGTTGAACTAAAACTGAAATGAAACACATTAATTGTACAGAAAATACAAGATTGTGTAGATTTAGATTTTAATTTATGTTATTTTTCTTGATCTTAAATCTGTGCACTTTTGTTTTTCTCAGCAGAGTTTATAGAGATGATCAGACTGGAGACCAGGATTCTCCTCAGCCAGTGAATGATGAACTACAGAGAGTCAAACACAGACACAAAGCCAGCATGAAGAACAAGTATGAGAGATTATTTGAGGGACTGAAACTCCAAGAGAATGAAACCCTCCTGAACAGGATCTACACACAGCTCTACATCATAGAGGGAGAGAGAGGAGGAGTGAATGAAGAACATGAGGTTTTACAGATGGAGAAAACAGCCAGAACACAACACTCACAAGACACTCCAATCTACTGCAATGACATCTTTAAAGCCTCTCCTGAACCAGGACGCCAGGAGAAAGAGCAGATCAAGACTGTTCTCACTAAAGGCATCGCTGGAATCGGGAAAACCGTCTCTGTGCAGAAGTTCATTCTGGACTGGGCCGAGGGAAAAGACAATCAGGATGTAGATTTCATGTTTGTGCTTCCATTTTGAGAGCTGAACTTGATCCGAGATCATCAGTACAGTCTTCACAGACTTCTGCTGGACTTTCATCCTGAACTCCAAGATCTGGACTCAGAGATTTATGAGGAGTGTAAAGTTGTGTTCATCTTTGATGGTCTGGATGAAAGCAGAATCACACTGAGGTTTTCAGACGCTCAGGAAGTTTCTGATGTGACTGAGACTTCATCAGTGGGTGTGTTGATGTCAAAGCTCATGAAAGGAGATCTGCTTCCCTCGGCTCTCATCTGGATCACCTCCAGACCAGCAGCAGCCAATCAGATCCCCTCCAAATACATCCACCGTCTGACAGAGATTCAGGGATTCAATGAGCCTCAGAAGGAGGAATATTTCAGGAAGAGAATCAGTGACGAGCATCAAGCCAGCAGAATCATCTCACACATCAGAAGAGCAAGAAGCCTCCACATCATGTGCCACATACCCGTCTTCTGCTGGATCTCCTCCACTGTGCTTCAGAAGCTCCTGGAAGAAGATCTGAGTGCAGAAATCCCTCAAACTCTGACTGAAATGTACATCCACTTCCTGCTGATTCAGATCAACATGAGGAATCAGAAGTATGAAGAGAGAGATCCAGAGAAACTCCTGCAGTCCAACAGAGAAGTGATTGTGAAACTTGCTGGAGTGGCTTTCCATCAGCTGATGAAGGGCAATGTGATGTTCTATGAGGAGGACCTGATTGAGAGCGGCATAGACGTCACTGACGCCTCAGTGCATTCTGGGATTTGCACTGAGATCTTTAAGGAGGAATCTGTGATTCATCAGAGGAAAGTCTACAGCTTCATTCATCTGAGCGTTCAGGAGTTTCTCGCTGCTTTCTATGTGTTTTACTGCTATTTAATGAAGAACGAGGAACCACTGAAGCTTCTGGGTGTATTCAGGTCTGATGAAGACTCTCTGTATGATCTACTAACATCAGCAGTAAATAAAGCCCTCAGGAGTGAGGATGGACGGCTGGATCTGTTCCTGCGGTTCCTGCTGGGCGTCTCACTGGAGTCCAATCAGAGACTCTTACAGGATCTACTGACACACACAGAGAACAGCTCAGAGAGCATCAGAGAAACCACACAGTACATTAAAGACAAGATCAAACATTCATATCCTGATCTCTCAGCTGATCAATCCATCAATCTGTTCCTCTGTCTGCTGGAAGTGAAAGATCAGACTCTGTCCAGAGAGATTCAGGAGTTTGTGAAATCAGGCAAACACTCAGAGAAGGAACTCTCTCCGTCTCAATGCTCTACAATCTCCTACATGCTTCAGATCTCAGAGGAGCCGCTGGATGAGCTGAACCCCATGAAATACAACACATCAGCTGAGGGGAGAAGAAGACTGGTACCAGCTGTGGTCAACTGCAGAAAAGCTCTGTGAGTGTTTAATCATTAATAGCTAAAGAATCCTTTTTAATAATGCATCTTACATCTTTACAGGGGTCATGACATGGAGTTTTTACATTGTTTTATTATATTCCCTGAGGTTCACTTATACTAGAGGAGCCAAACTCAGTTCCCTAGAGCACAGGTTTCCAAACCCTGGGTCGCCAGGATGATTTAAGGAAAATGGAGTTAAATTTAAAATATAATAAAAATAATAATTTGTTTTCATAAAATCATAGTCTATAGGGCTGTATAAAAGGAATAAATATGCTAAATATATTTGACTTAAATAATTAACAGATAAACAAAAGAAAAGAGAAAGCTGTGTGACAGTATTCTGCTGAGTTTGGTTTATTTCTGTGGAGCGCTCCACAAACTAGTTGACGGGAAGGAAACCGAGACGCCAGAAAACACATCCTGTTTGTTTTATTTATTTTACAAAGCCACAGTGTTCTGGTTTATTATGAGTGTACACAAATAAAATTAAATACTTATCAGTTTCGATTAGAGATGCGCCGATCCGATACTCACTATCGATACTCACGGGGGCGATCGAGACACTTTGGCTTAACTTTGATGATGTTTTGCTGGAAAGTGCTAGTTTCATTTCGTGCACGCGCATATGAACGCTTGTTAACACACAACACGGTTATCTTTTCCAAGCTGCAGTTTATAAACACCGTTGCCCTTTGCCGTTTATCAAACATAATAAATAGTTGTATTTCACTCTGTTGCTTCAAGCGCATCATTCTGCGCACGGGATACGCATGAGCGCTTTGTGCCGCTCTGTGTTGGAGCCTTTCATATTATAATACTTTTGGGCAATGAAAGATTATTAATAGCCTTTCTTGTTCTGTCCTATCTATATGTTGCTGCCTCATTAAACAGCTACGCTAAACATTTAAAAGAAATGTCTTTTAATTTTATAGTATATATCATAAATATATTTACTTGTTTTTCATGAATGTATTTTACAACAATACAAAGAGCAGTGAGTAACATTTTAACAGATTTAGTGCTACACTTATTCACTTTTATTTGCTCTCCATCTCCAATAAATAATGTTTTTTCACTAAATGTTTAGATTTTTGAATTATTATTAGAATTATTGTGCTCATGATTTTTCTAGAGTAACTTTTGCTGCTGAAGTTTCAACTAATCTAGTTTATAATAGTAGTTTGTCATAGATCATGATCATATAATTTTTTAATTTTTTGTTTTTCTTTATAATGATGTTTAACACACAAAAGAGTAATTATCAGTTCAACAAACAGAGGTATAGAAATTCTACATTGATTAAAAAGAAAACTGTGCTGATATCGGATCGGTATCGGCCGATACTCAGAATTTTTGGGATCGAATCGGTTCTGGAAAAATGGTATCGGTGCTTCCCTAGTTTAGAACAATCCTGCTCTTATCTGTATGACCAAAATGACGGAGTATGTTTTTATGTTTCCTCTGTTCGATCGCGTCTGCGCCTCACGCATTTAGCTTTGCGTTGTGTGGGTAGATGAACGAGACTGGGCAACAGAAATTACTCTGGCCATATTTGATTCTGCATGAATAAAAAGACAAATGAATCAAAACAAGCTCAAATCTGTGGCCTTCTCTCGCCATTGTAATATCAGCCTCTCTTCAGTCACGCTACCGCAAGTGCAACATATTTTACAGTTTTCATGGTTCTCATATAAATCAAAATAGTGTTCAACATATTTAACAAAAAAAAAACATTTTACATAAATTAAAATAAAAAAAAAAAAACTATTTGCTATATTTCAGATCAATATATTTGTTTTCCTTAAAATTGTAATTAACACTAACTTTATTCTCATCTTAATTATAAATAATTTATTTCTGTATAAAATAATACTACCATTAAAAACACAATTGATTGTATTTTTTAATCAATGTAGAATGTGTGACTTAAAAATAAACAAATTTGTGCTCTGTTTGAGGACAAGAAATGAAAACCAATGCAATATGATGAATGTCCAAAAGATGGCACTCACAGACTGTTTTTAAATGGGGTTGGATAAATATTTTTTGCTTTTAAACCGTGTGTGTGTGTGTGTGAGAGTGTGAGAGAGAGAGATTTTGGTTGGGTGACAGTTCTAGGTTACAGTTTGACAAAAGCACAATGTTGTGTTTTATTGCGAGTGTACACAAATATAAGTAAACACTTTGCAGTTTGAATGATGTCCTGTATGAACAAAATGACGGAGTATCGCGCCCGCACCTCTCTCTCTCTCACACACACGCACACGCACGCGTTATAAATTCGTCGCTGGAGTGAATGGGAATATGATTTATTGAAAATATTTCAAAAAATATAAGTGTTTCTTTAGTCAATACTTTTTAATGGCTTGTGAGCTTTCCATTCCTCTGCGTGATTCTAGTCAGCGCTGGATGCTAGCCACCATCGGATTGTTGTCAGCGCCAAACACATTTTTGAGCTCGTGAATGCTGATTCTTGTCAGCGCTGGATGCTAGCCACCACCGGATTGTTGTCAGCGCCAAACACATTTTTGAGCTTGTGAATGCTGATTCTTGTCAGCGCTGGATGCTAGCCACCACCGGATTGTTGTCAGCGCCAAACACATTTTTGAGCACGTGAATGCTGATTCTTGTCAGCGCTGGATTCTAGTCAGTGTTTGAGCGCTGGTCTATGACTGGAAAAATAATAGAGTCCTTGCAAAAGTAACGATACATGGCTTAGGCTACATGTCGCATTAAACTGGAATGTTAGGCTTTCTAAATTTAGAATGTAATAATTTTGCAAGTAAACATGTTTAATCTCGTCTTGCCTGGATCTTTGGCAGGGGCGCTGGAAACTTTTGAATAAGAAATAATATCAAGTCGTCAAAATACAACTCCTCAAATCTCCGCGAATCACAACAAGCGTATCAGTGAGAACACTCATTTAAACAGCATATACACACACCCGAACTTGACTGCACATCATACTTTTGACATTATTGATACTGCTTTCAATCGTAATGCAATAGAAATGAACACAAAAAACCTGCCTAGTGCCAGTCTACAACACTGACGGTGGACTTGCGGTCAGGAGTGGAGCGGCTGCGGACGAATGTTCTTTTTATTTAGCGCTACTGACGTATTCTTTCACGCAAACCATTGCGTGCACACAATATGACATCACACTCTATGCATATGTTTTACAACATAATTTAACATATCCATAGTCCTTTAGACTCGAGGCCTCTGGGGATGCTGGACCTGTGACTTCACCTGGGGATGTGGCCAGAGCCGAAAGTGACAGTCTTTGACCTCATGTCCCAACTCCATATGAAACAGATTCATTCTACATTATATCTTGGCAATCCTTTATCTACTTGAATTTATAATTTTTTTTGTATATATTTACATTTTTGTTATAAATACTACTTCAGTTTGGAATAACTAGGCTATGTTATGGACAAGGGAACCCTATGGTCAGTGAGTGTCAAGCTGTTCATCCACCAGTGTGGACTACTTCTCCACAACGACCACACATTTCACAATATTTTACTTTATTTTATCTTTGTATTGGCAATTATTTATCTCTGTTTTTCTAGTTTTTAAGGTGCTACTGCTGCCCCTTTAAAGAAAAGCACCCTAAACCCCAACTTATTGTGCTGTATTTACTCTCTTCTAGTCTTGTTGGCTGTAATCTCACTGGTCAGGATTGTGAAATTGTGTCATCAGCTCTACAATCCTCTAACTGTGTCCTGAGAGATGTCGACCTGAGTAACAATGACCTGCAGGATTCAGGAGTGAAGATTATTTCTGAAGGACTGAAGAGCCCACACTGTCAGCTGCAGATACTGAGGTATTTAAGAACATATTAGAGATTATTTACAGTCTGCCGGTCATAATGTTGATGTGTGTTTGTAGATGATCTGACTGTGTGTGTCTGTAGGTTGTCTGGCTGTATGGTGACAGAGGAAGGCTGTGGTTATGTGTGTTCAGCTCTGAGTTCAAACCCCTCACACCTGAGAGAGCTGGACCTGAGTAACAATGACCTGCAGGATTCAGGAGTGAAGATTATTTCTGAAGGACTGAAGAGCCCACACTGTCAGCTGCATATACTGAGGTATTAAAGAACATATAAGATATCATTTACAGTCTGCCGTTCATAATGTCAATGTGTGTTTGTAGATGATCTGACTGTGTGTGTCTGTAGGTTGTCTGGCTGTATGGTGACAGAGGAAGGCTGTGGTTATGTGTCTTCAGCTCTGAGTTCAAACCCCTCACACCTGAGAGAGCTGGACCTGAGTAACAATGACCTGCAGGATTCAGGAGTGAAGATTATTTCTGAAGGACTGAAGAGCCCACACTGTCAGCTGCAGATTCTGAGGTATTAAAGAACATATAAGATATCATTTACAGTCTGCCGTTCATAATGTCAATGTGTGTTTGTAGATGATCTGACTGTGTGTGTCTGTAGGTTGTCTGGCTGTATGGTGACAGAGGAAGGCTGTGGTTATGTGTCTTCAGCTCTGAGTTCAAACCCCTCACACCTGAGAGAGCTGGACCTGACGAGCAATGACCTGCAGGATCCAGGAGTGAAGATTATTTCTGAAGGACTGAAGAGCCCACACTGTAAGCTGCAGATTCTGAGGTATTTAAGAACATATCAGAGATTTACCACACCAACACAGAAAAGATACAAAGGGACAGGTGCTAGCTGTTGGAGATTATGTGGGAAAAGGGAATCTAACCATTATCATATTTCTGGGCAGTGTCAGAAATTAACCCAGTTTTGGCAAGGGATTGAAGGGAATTTGGCAGCTGCTTTTGAGGTGACGATTCCTTGTAATTGTGAATGTTTACATCTTGCTTACATCATTCTTCCGGCAGCCAGTAAAAAAGTAATTACAAAGAAATGGCTAAAACCAGAGCCACTTACAGTTGATGATTGGATTGACATATCACACACACACACACATATATATATATATATATATATATACAGTGAGGAAAATAAGTATTTGAACACCCTGCTATTTTGCAAGTTCTCCCACTTGGAAATCATGGAGGGGTCTGAAATTGTCATCGTAGGTGCATGTCCACTGTGAGAGACATAATCTAAAAAAAAAAATCCATAAATCACAATATATGATTTTTTAACTATTTATTTGTATGATACAGCTGCAAATAAGTATTTGAACACCTGTCTATCAGCTAGAATTCTGGCCCTCAAAGACCTGTTAGTCTGCCTTTAAAATGTCCACCTCCACTCCATTTATTATCCTAAATTAGATGCACCTGTTTGAGGTCGTTGGCTGCATAAAGACACCTGTCCACCCCATACAATCAGTAAGAATCCAACTACTAACATGGCCAAGACCAAAGAGCTGTCCAAAGACACTAGAGACAAAATTGTACACCTCCACAAGGCTGGAAAGGGTTACGGGGAAATTGCCAAGCAGCTTGGTGAAAAAAGGTCCACTGTTGGAGCAATCATTAGAAAATGGAAGAAGCTAAACATGACTGTCAATCTCCCTCGGACTGGGGCTCCATGCAAGATCTCACCTCGTGGGGTCTCAATGATCCTAAGAAAGGTGAGAAATCAGCCCAGAACTACACGGGAGGAGCTGGTCAATGACCTGAAAAGAGCTGGGACCACCGTTTCCAAGGTTACTGTTGGTAATACACTAAGACGTCATGGTTTGAAATCATGCATGGTACGGAAGGTTCCCCTGCTTAAACCAGCACATGTCAAGGCCTGTCTTAAGTTTGCCAATGACCATTTGGATGATCCAGAGGAGTCATGGGAGAAAGTCATGTGGTCAGATGAGACCAAAATAGAACTTTTTGGTCATAATTCCACTAAACGTGTTTGGAGGAAGAAGAATGATGAGTACCATCCCAAGAAAACCATCCCTACTGTGAAGCATGGGGGTGGTAGCATCATGCTTTGGGGGTGTTTTTCTGCACATGGGACAGGGCGACTGCACTGTATTAAGGAGAGGATGACCGGGGCCATGTATTGCAAGATTTTGGGGAACAACCTCCTTCCATCAGTTAGAGCATTGAAGATGGATCGAGGCTGGGTCTTCCAACATGACAATGACCCGAAGCACACAGCCAGGATAACCAAGGAGTGGCTCTGTAAGAAGCATATCAAGGTTCTGGCGTGGCCTAGCCAGTCTCCAGACCTAAACCCAATAGAGAATATTTGGAGGGAGCTCAAACTCCATGTTTCTCAGCGACAGCCCAGAAACCTGACTGATCTAGAGAAGATCTGTGTGGAGGAGTGGGCCAAAATCCCTCCTGCAGTGTGTGCAAATCTGGTGAAAAACTACAGGAAACGTTTGACCTCTGTAATTTCAAACAAAGGCTACTGTACCAAATATTAACACTGATTTTCTCAGGTGTTCAAATACTTATTTGCAGCTGTATCATACAAATAAATAGTTAAAAAATCATACATTGTGATTTCTGGATTTTTTTTTTTTAGATTATGTCTCTCACAGTGGACATGCACCTACGATGACAATTTCAGACCCCTCCATGATTTCTAAGTGGGAGAACTTGCAAAATAGCAGGGTGTTCAAATACTTATTTTCCTCACTGTATATATATATATATATATATATATATATATATATATATATATATATATATATATATATATATATATATATATATATATATACATACAGTGCAATGCATAAGTGAATACACCCATGCTAAAGTTGACTAAAAAGAGGAATAAAAAATCATATTTTGGAAATTGAACTTAATGCCTTAATTTAAAAAATTAGGAAAAATCCAACCTTTAAGGACACCAATTTTCTTTGTGAATGAATAATGTATCCTAAATAAATAAATGTTCTTCCTTAAAATACATGGTGCATAAGTGAGTACACCCCTATGTTAAATTCCCATAGAGGCAGGCAGATTTTTATTTTTAAGTATTTTTTAAAAAAAAAATTTAGGATATATGCATCCTGATAAAGTTCCCTTGGCCTTTGGAATTAAAATAGCCCCACATCATCACATAGCCTTCACCATACCTAGAGATTGGCATGATTTTATTTCAGTTAGCCTAAAAGCTAGTTTGATTTGCATTGAGAGATGATCTTATGGAAAGTACCCCATGCCAATCTCTAGGTATGGTGAAGGCTATGTGATGATGTGGGGCTATTTTAATTCCAAAGGCCAAGGGAACTTTATCAGGATGAACAGTATCCTATTTTTTTTTTTTTTTAAATACTTAAAAATAAAAATCTGCCTGCCTCTATGGGAATTTAACATAGGGGTGTACTCACTTATGCACCATGTATTTTAAGGAAGAACATTTATTTATTTACGATACATTATTCATTCACAAAGAAAATTGGTGTCCTTAAAGGTTGGATTTTTCCAAATTTTTTTAATTAAGGCATTAAGTTCAATTTCCAAAATATGATTTTTTATTCCTCTTTTTAGTCAACTTTAGCATGGGTGTATTCACTTATGCATTGCACTGTATATTAGGGCTGGGGGAATTAACGCGTTAATCTTTGCGATTAATTTGAAATGTTTAACGCGTTAAAAAAAATTAACGCAGCACTTTTTTTTTTTTCCCTAGTTTTAATGATTTCCTGTTGCGTCTGCTATTAAAAAGGCCGCAATATGCCGTCCCGCCCCTCCGTTTTCGGTGATCAGGTTTCATTCTCGCGCAGCTTTCATGAGCGGGTCTTTTCCGCTTGGTGTGTGCGTCGCGCTCATAGACAGGTCGCCCTCTGTGTTCCGGCCCGGGTGTGTGTGTGTGTGTGTGTGTGTGTCGGCGCGCTCTGTCGTTAACGACCCAGCGTCTCGCTCTCCGTTCCGTGTGTGTGTGTGTGTGTCGGCGGCTCTGTCGTTAATGGCCCAAACGCTTCAATCATGTACCAAGCACTGGAAAAGTAAAGTCCACTCAAATAACGTGAAATTTCTCTGTAGACTTCTGTTTGCTGAGCTGGTATAGTCATGCTGGGCAACAATGGTAAAATGACCCGCTCTGATCACATGCTCTGGTAGTAATAGCTTTGTAGGACTATATTTTGTTTTTATAATTAGTAAAAAAAATAAAATAAAAAATAATAATAATAATCTGTTAAATTGATTATGTTGATTGATTATTGAAAAAGAATAATATATTGATATATTGATGTTTAATATTTTAATATAGGGCTATTTTTTGTTTTTTTTTTTTTCCCTGTGTTGTTTAATTAGGTGATTCTAAGTTTAAATATTGATGATTACAAGCTTGGGGGAAACGCAATTAATTACAGCAAATTGTGCAATTAATTCGTTTTTTTTTTTTAATCGATTCCCAGCCCTAATATATATATATATATATATATATATATATATATATATATATATATATATATATATATATATATATATATATATATATATATATATATATATATAAATAAAATATATATATATATATTTATACTACAGGGCCGTTGAATGCTTGAATCTGATTGGTTGACGAACGTTCTAAGGTGTGCATTATTTTCAGGGAAACGCACGGCTAAAGTAGTTCCAGGCATGGTCTTGACCACATTACAGTTCCATGTCACTTCGCGTAGTCAACTGTAATAACGGAAAATAGGATACAATTCATAACAAAAGCATTGAAGCATTCAAAAGCATTTAGCCCCATGCGCTTGATCTGCAATTTTCAATGTCTAGCTTCACAATCAATAGAAACATGCAGTTTAATTTTAATAAAGTATATAGTCCTATCTATAATCAATAGAAAATTAAACTGAATATAGGCTAAATGAATGGATAGTCCTGCAGCATGGATTTTTATTGCAGATAATATAACAAATAAATAATTATTGATAGGCCTACTTGTTAAAAGGGCTTTGTTTCATTTATTTGGCTAGTCTACTGTCATCTGTCAATAATGAAAAAAAAAAAGAATGAACGAATTAATTAAAACGAATTGAATTAATAAATAAATAATAATATTGATGCACATGCTTTTCTGTCTTATTATTGCAACATCTCTCTCTAATAACTGCATTAATAACTGCATAATGAATGTAATTTGATACTTATGACTGATCATGCCCAAACGCGCGTTCAGTCCGTGTTCAAAGTCGGTGTTTAAAATCTGCTGCAGGCGATGAAAACAGTCAGAGAATGTGTCAGCTAGTCGTATCAGTGTCTCAAACCTCCGTTACTAACTCTAAAATTACGTTTTGGAATTAGCAACGGAGGCATGGGATTAGATGCGTAAGAAATTAGGTCTACATACAAGAGCATTTTAATGACAAACTTTACAAACGTCTTGAAATACATAATCTGAACAATGTTTTGAGGTGTGGTAACCATAGTATAAGCGGAATAATTGACTTCAGGCCGTTGAATTATTAGAAAAATAATGCACACATATGTGTGTATGTATGTATATATATATATATATATATATATATATATATATATATATATATATATATATATATATATATATATTTGGGCGATTCCACAGTTTAGGGCTAACTGCAAGGACAACAGCCTGCAAAATCAATCTTCGTGGAGAAAGCTATTGTCCTCAGAAAACCTGGGGTACAGCTGTGTGAAAGGCAGGATAAATCTGGCAATGGTAAACTAGTAAACTTTGATCTAAGTTAAGTTGATGTCAAATTTAACGTATGTAACATGGACGGAAAAACAGTGTAAGTTCAAGCAGAAAGTGTATTTAATCTAATTCAGTTTAATAAAATTCTGGTTGAATCCCAGTTCATGTTTTGCTTTGTTCCTAATTTGGTATAGTTATGAGTCAGGCGTTGTGTATGGTTCACAAAACTGGTAATATGACTTCCATGCAGGCAGGGTGGCCATCTAATATTATCTGTTCTATAAACTTAAAGGTGCATTTTTGAGTCTGGTATGTTCATAAACTGAAAGCCAGCAAAATTACTAACAAATACCACAGGTATATTTTTCAAATTTATTTGCCAAATGTAGAAGACAAAGGAACTCCTACAAGTGTGCTAAGTTATAACGTGTGTAACGTGGACGGAAAAAATTAAACAATCCTGCAAGATTGCCTCTGTAACACAAAATAATACCATTTCATGAAAACTGGCAAAGAATAGAACAAGTTCATAACACATTAAAATAACCTGTCATCATACTATCAAATTTAAAGATCATACAGATTGTGTTAACGCACTATTAACGTGTTAACTTCGTCAGCCTAAGCTATATTACGAACATTGCATCGTGGTGGATTAAGGGAATTCTACTTTCAGTGTTAGTAGTAGTATTTTGTAGAAGACACACCAAAATAAATGTTATGCGCCAAACTTCAGGATTTTATTAAAGGAAATGAAAGAAATGACTTAGGAAAAATCCAGATGCACTGAATGTCCCACCCTGACATCCGCAATTTCTGGGGACTAAAATAAATAAAATAAAGTCTCATTACACGATAATGCCAAGGCTTAGTGGGATAAAAGTAACTTTATTATTTCTTACATCTATCTTTAACAAAATAGTGAACTAAAAATAAAAAAAATGACAACAACTGGGTATTATTCAATCTATATTGTTCATTACACCCCTTGTGGACAGAAACTGTTGAATCGCCCATATATATATATATATACACACACACACACACACACACACACACATACACACATATACATGTGATGGAAAAGATTTCCTTTTCCTTAAGAACTCAGATAGAATACGTTTGTTCAATATGGAAAAAAATTATTGATTATATCCCCTTGTTCTTGTGTAAAACACAAAACATCTGTATAAGCTTGAGTATTTCATTTCCATGACCATTGGTAGACATGATGGGTTATAATGCTGTCTCTGTATTGACGTATATGTTTTTGTTTTATTGTAAAGAAGCATTTCTGACTTGATAAATGTATATATTTGTCCACTGAAATTGAAAAAAGAACATATAAGAGATTATTTACAGTCTGCCAGTCATGAGTGTTTTTGTAGATGATCTGACTGTGTGTCTGTAGGTTGTCTGGCTGTATGGTGACAGAGGAAGGCTGTGGTTATGTGTCTTCAGCTCTGAGTTTAAACCCATCACACCTGAGAGAGCTGGACCTGAGCTACAATCACCCAGGAGTCAAGCTGATCTCTGGCAAACGGATGGATCCAAACTGCTCATTGCAGATACTCAAGTATGTGGGACAAGCAAGCCTCGTTTACACTGCAGGTCTTGATGCCCAAATCTGATTTGTTGTCTATATCCGATTTGTTTTGACCGTCCGTTTACACTTTCTTGCCCCATATCCGATTAATGTGTTTACATTTGACATACTATCTGAGACGTTGTGCATGCTTAAAGGGGGTTCTTGCACAGATGGACAAACGTGAAATATGCTTGATGCTAGCTTTGCGATATACCGTATTTTCCGGACTATAAGTCACACTTTTTTTAATAGTTTGGCTGGTCCTGTGACTTATAGTCAGGTGCGACTTGTATATCAAAATTAATTCATACTGACTGACATGAACCAAGAGAAAACATTACCGTCTACAGCCGCGAGAGTACAAATGCTGCTCCTGTAGCCTTGCCCTGAAAAAATGTACTGAAAACAACTAAAAAACTGAACAAAAGACTGAACACAAACAAAATGCCCTCAAAAAGAAAAAAATCTCCATGTTTTTGGTGCTGATGCGGTGGTGATGCGTTCATGTAACATGTAAGGGTGGCGCTGCCAATGAAGCTCCTAAAAGCTGTCACAAAGAACCAGCAAAAGTAATGATTATGAATATGTCAGATATAGCAAGGAGACATTTTAATTGTTTATTAATAAACAAGTGTTTTCTGTGTCAGTGTCGGCTGCAAAGATGAAGTTGACGATGCTGACTCCCGATCTTCGCAGTAGTGAACGTGCCAGAGAGAAATACACATTTCATACAGATTACATAAGCAGAGAGCAGAGCAGTCTTTTTTCTTTCGTTTTGAATTGTTCTGTTTAAAAGTAGACATTTCAAGCTTTCTATATATGTCTCAGGTCTGTGAGGCAAGTAGGCCACCGTATATGCTGAGTTTCGGTTAATTTATGAGATGAGCTCCAGTTCACGTGCCCGGCGCCTCCGTGTCGGGATTATCTATTGTCTACTATATTCTTATTTATTAAATCCAGGCAATTGGTTGATGAAACAGATTAAAATTAAGATACAATTAATACAAAACGAAATTAAATTTAAAGACAGGCTTTGTGCTTTCTGTTTGAGGCCTCTGTGAACGTTTCAAAGCAGTCTTTTAGTGGCGCTTTCAGAGCGGTCCCGTCCGTAACGCTGTTTTTTTCCTCAATGCGAAAAAAATATATAAATATATATATATATTTTATGTTATGTGGAGAGCCAACCCTTCTTCATCCGGTGGGTAGTATTACTTTTGGTTTGCGCAGTGTATTTCACAGAATTACTAAAAAAAATTTGCAACCTAAAAGTTAAAGATTTTTTTGTGTCCGTAACGCGTGTGTATTTTCCTCATATTAAATATAAAACGCATGTAGAGATATTTTTCTAATGTCCCTTTATTAAGGGAATATGGATATATAAATAGACGTTTCAATATATTGGTATTAAATGCATTTTCTGAGAATTTATATTTCAAGTTTTGACTGCAAATGTCACGTCCATAACGCTGGAATTGCCCAATTTTAAAGAATTTATCGGTATTTATTTATTTATTCGGTTTCATATCGCATATCGTTACAGCCCTAGTTAATGTGTTACGTTAACATACCGGACACCTCTTCAGCCTGTTGTTCTGTGTGCTATTGTGTAGTTGAATAACTTGCCTTTCCAGATTAAATGTCTGTTCTTGGTCTTGGATTTTGTGAAATAAATAAATGAAATAAATAAATAAAATAAATAAAATGCGCCTTATAGTCCAGTGCGACTTATATATGTATTTTTCCTCTTCATGATGCATTTTTTGACTGATGCGAAATACAGTAGCCTATGCGAAGTTCGCGAACTATCACCATGATTTTGAGGTGGAGGAGGATGAAAAGGGCCATCATTGCAGCCTGCACATATGCTTCAGTTATTGTGTGCAAGAGAGATCTCAGGACTGGTGGGAACATACAATACGATCTCATGAAATTGTGTATCTATACCACAAATTTTATTTCTCGTGCCATTTATATGCCAAAAATAGTTTCTGCATGCAGATATGCACTGTAAACCCTTTGTGTACGATTAGGGGTGTGGAGTGCGTGTGTATTACACGCCATAAAGTAAATATCATATGCACGTGAAAACTGCGTATCATATGCACTCAAAAACTATTTTTGGCGTAAATGGCAGAAGAAATAAAATTCGTGCTATAGATACACACTTTCATGAGATCGTGGCGGGCTTTAACGAAGAGCAGCGGGTCTGAAATTTTAGGATGAGCAAGCCAACCTTTGATATGTTGTGTCAACGTGTGTCCACATTCCTCTCCTACGACGACACAACGTTTCATCGGGCCATCCGTCCCTTTGCAGATGCGTGTCGGGGTTTCTCTCATCATTAAACCGCGGATATGTAGCCTAATGCCTCAAAAAATTGGATCTGTCTGTTTACATGATAGTTGCATTGGCACATATCTGATTTATTTCCACAAATGAACGAGGCCTGAAACCGATCTCGAAATATCCAAGTGCATGCGTTTTTTCCTGTTTACACGGTCATAGAAAACATCCGATTTGTGTCACATATGAGCAAAAAATCGGAATTGAACCCGGTAGTATTTTCGAATGACCGTGCTTCCCTCCCTCATGTCTTTCAATCCACATGAGCCAAAAATACATTTTCTGGCTTTTCACATTTCTACTACATAAATGACCCAATTTAAATGCACATTCATCTTTCCAGCAGTGAATTATCCCTTGAAGTAAGTTCAGTGATGTTTCATTTTTGTTGTAAAAAAGGTATTCATTTAGTTAATTTATGTATATTTCCGCTCTGGAGAAAACCGTGATGTCATGGTCCAGCTCGGTTGAGTTCTAATATGCATTAATATCTAATATGTTCTAATATTCGGTCAATGTTAATTAATGTTAATGCAAAATTAAATGTCCCCAGCTAAGCAAGCCAAAAGCCAGTGGCAAGAAAGGTGAAAAAAGGTGACAGTGGCAAGGAACCAAAACTCCATCAGGGCCGAATGGACAAAAAAACCTTGGGGAGAAACCAGGCTCAGTCGGGGGGCCAGTTCTCCTCTGGCCAGCGAACGAACAGTGTATGATTATGATTCAGGCAGCATTACAGGTCAGAAGTTAGATTGGATTGGAACAATCAGAATATTATCCAGTTCCATCTGGTTGAAGACCAGATTCATCATGCCGGTATGGAGACTGGTTTGTTGAGGATCAGAGCCAATGGCTGTCATGTCAATGAGGCCTTCACAGGGGAGAGTCTAGTTGGCACAATCTCTGCTGACACTTCAGGGATGCGTTGTGGTCGTGTCTAGGCGCAGGTCCTCCATCTGATCTGGATACGGCCCGGATCCGGCTGATAACAGTAAACTTTGGAATAAGCAGAAAGATTAACATTAGCGTAGATGCCATTCTTCTTATGATGTAACGAGTACATTGGGTGTTATAGGAAGTGTTCCCGGTTCCGGCTGACCTAATTTATGCAGCCTAATAATCATTTAACTGATTTGTATAATAAGAATGTATAGGTTAAAGAGATGTGTTTTTTGTCTAGCTTTGAACTGACAGAGTGTGTCTGCTTCCCAGACTGTTCCAGAGTTTTGGTGCTAAATAGGAGAAGGATCTGCCGCCAGCAGTCGATTTAGATATTCTAGGTATTATTAACTGGCCGGAATTTTGAGATCGCAATAGACATGAAGGACTATAATGCGTTAAGAGCTCGCTCAAGCACTGCAGAGCTAAACCATTTAGTGCTTTGAAAGTAATCAGCAATATTTAAAAATGTACACAATGTTTAATAGGGAGCCAATGTAGTGTTGACAGAACCAGGCTAATATGGTCATACTTCCTGGTTCTGGTAAGAACTCGAGCTTCTGTGTTTTGGACCAGCTGTAGTTTGTTTATTAAGCGTGCAGGGCAACCACCTAGTAGAGCATTACAATAATCTAGCCTTGAGGTCATGAACGCATGAACTAACTGTTCTGTATTTTTCATTGAAGGCATATGACGTAATTTAGATATATATATTTAAGACAAAAGAATGCGGCTTTACAGATACTAGACACGTGACTTTCAAATGAACGATTGGTATCAAAGAGCACACCCAGGTTCCTAACTGACAACAAAGACTTGACAGAGCAGCCATCAAGTGTTAGACAGTTTTCTAGGTTAGTACGTGCAGAGGTTTTTGGTTTAGTCATTAGAAAATTTGAGAAATTAAGAAATAGTAAATTACTAGTCATCCAAATTTTTATATAAGATATGCATTATCTGTTAATTTCTTGAATTGCCATGTTTCATTGGTGCGTGAAGAGATATAGAACTGGGTATCTTCGGCATTACAGTGAAAGCTAGTCCCATGCTTCCTAATGATATCTCACAAGGGTAGCATGTACAGAGTGAACAGCAGCGGTCCTAGTACTGAGCCTTGTGGTACGCCATACTGAACTTGTGATCGATGAGACATCTCTTCATTTACTGCTACAAACTGATAACGGTCAGATAAGTATGATTTAAACCATGCTAATGCTAAACCACTAATGCCAACATCATTTTTGAGTCTATTTAAAAGAATGTTGTGGTCAATGGTATCAAATACAGCACTAAGATCAAGTAACACTAATAGAGAGATACAACCACGATCGGATGATAAGAGCAAATCATTTGTGAGTCTAATGAGAGCAGTCTCAGTACTAAATCCTGACTGGAAATCCTTTCAGATCCCATTTCTTTCTAAAAAGGAACATAGTTGTGTGGATACTGCCTTTTCTAGTAGCCTATCTTTGACAAAAAGGGTAGATTTGAGATTGCCCTGTAATTGACTAATTCTCTAGAATCAAGTAGCATTTTTTTAATAAGAGGTTTAATCATAGCCAGCTTAAAAGTTTTCGGTACATATCCTAGAGACAAAGATGAATTCATGATATTAAGAAGAGGATCTGTGACCTCTGGAAGCATCTCTTTCAATTGCTTAGTCGGTATAGGGTCTAACATACATGTTGTAGATTTAGATAATTTAACGAGTTTAGTAAATTCTTCCTCTCCTATTGCAATGAATGAATGGATTTTTTTCTTCAGGGAGACTACAATGCACTGCCTGATGCGATACTGTAGTAGACGGTTGCATAGTTATCATTTTCTCCCTGATATTATCAATCTTATAAGTAGTTAATTAAGTCATTACTGCTGTGCTCTTTGGAAACTTCAGAAGTAAAAGCTTTATTTATTGTTAATTTAGCCACTATATTTTTACTGAAGTCTACGAAAGCATATTGATCAATGCGTTCGAAACGCGACTGCGAAATCAGTTCACATTCACGTTTCTTAATTTTGCATTTGCAACAAGTGACAATTTAAAGGGGACATATCATGCTAAATCCACTTTTTTAGCCCTTAAATGCATTTTATTGTATATTTGGAGTGTTTAGAAGTACAGAAAAGTTGAAATTATTCTCTTCAGGTGCTTCGTTGATATCTTTATATTCTGTTTTGGTCATATTTTTCAACCTGTTCCGATTTTTCTGTTCTCTATGACGTTTTTTGAACTATTACGTCCCAGTATTTGCAGCGGAACTTCCAAATAAGGACATTGACTTCCGGCCCACCACTTCGAGCAATCCGCCATTATTATTTCTCGCTGCAGTTTTGTAGTCCAAGCTAAAGGATGCAGAAGTTACGAGAGGGTAAGTTAAAATGTTCGGTTGTTGGATGTAGTAACCCACATGCTTCATTACACCGTCTAATGTAGATGAACTGCTGCGCTTGTGACAGGACGCATGTTTAACTGAAAGAACGAGCAGAGAGAGAGAGACCCGGTCGCACACGCGCACACTCTCTCTTCGGAGCCAGGCGAAAGTGTAAACAAGACTTCACCGTCTCCAAACTAGACGCTCTCTTGCTCTCTCTCCCTCGCACATATTAATCAAAATAAATCGACACGGTGGTAAAAGGTCGGAAGACCAAAGTTTCATGTGTAAATACAGTAACACACCATTGCGATACATCCATATGAAGACGTTGTTCTGCAGGTTCGTTGTCTTCATTTTCATCTCGCTCCGGCTCCGACTCTGGCTCGAACATGTAAGGCTGGCTGGACAAGTCTTCCGTTGTTGACATTTTGTTAATAACGTGTGAATAAAACGTTTCTGTGCCGCTAGATGATCGTATCTCTGCTATCAAACTACAAAAATGGCCGAACGGGGTGGAGTTGAACCGAGTGTCACCTCTGCAACCTGGAGAGGGGGCGGGGTATGAAGTGTCTCAATTGTATTTAAAGAGACCGCACCAAAACGAGTTGCTCTCAGACGCACATCAGAAAAGGGGTAGAAAAGGGGCCCGTGGAGCTATAATAATGAGGAATTCAGACCCAAGCATAGCAGTTCCGCTTTATATAGACTACAAATGTATGATTTATATGTAAAAAGGAACGATTTAAAAGCATGATATGTCTCCTTTAAATGCTTAAAAATATAACGCATAATCCAAAGATGCTGCTCTTAGATACTGATTAATCACACAATTTAGGTTAAATCATCAATTGGAATTATCCGGGATTAAATCAAACAAAAGTTGCATCATGTACAAGCAGCAAGTGAGACACACATATCATGCCATGCACTGTAGAGACGTACACAGAAGCTAACTGCATTTTTAACGTACCGGTATCTTCCGAAAATAATATTGACAGCAACAATAGGAACAAACTTTTTCATAAAGAGGTGATATTTCCACTATAAATTGGTTTCCAGGGGCTTAAAAAAAAAAACGTGTGGCACACCCACTCAAAACGGTGTGACGAGACACTTATCTCACGAGAATAGACGAGACACGAGATTGGGTTCACGAGAATGAGACGAGACGAGATTTTTGCACAATATAGAAATCCTCAATGACAAAGTTCATGACTGGAAAACAGGCTGTTGTATGTGTGCAGCCTAATTTGCGCGCATCAGGGAGCTTGTGTTTTACTTTCACTTTGGGATTGGCGATCGCACGTACTCCGTAGCGGCAGTGCTGAGCGCGCATTCTACAAGATAAGACATTTATCAGGCGTTTAGGCTCTGTTGCGCAACAAATCCTCCGCCATCATCACGCGATCAGTGAACTGTGGTTCGTGCTGCACTGTGTGCGACTGCAACTCGTGCTGGATGAGCAGAGCAGGCTCTAAGTACAGCACATCATCGATGCACCAAAAAAATAAACAATTAATTTACTAAATTAAATTAGAACAGAATATACCTTTCTACTAAATAAAAATACAAAACGAAATAAATCAGAATCAAGTCACAAGATGAGGAGCAAATGTGTGCAAAATGCCTAAAGTGCAGGGGAACATATATTCAAAACACAAGCCACAAATAGTTAATTAGATAACCCTGACAGATCAATAAATAAAATAAAAATAAAGAAATTATTAAAATAATGATAGTAGCCAGAATTTTCAACTTTGTCTTATTAACTGCAGAAACAACAATAAATGCTAAACTGGAGTGGCAGTCTTTAGCTAAACATGTTCACAGCATCCAAACATCAAATCAGAACCGGCTGAAAAGTGTTAAATCACTTGTACCCGATACCTGATCGAGAGAACAAATCCAGTCTTTCACTCTGTGTCCGCTGGAGTCTTTTGTGCACGCGGATAAAATACATTCTAAAACACTTAACGTGAAAAACGTTTAAGACTTAATCTCCTAAAATAGTTAAATTAAAATATGAAAACGCTTTACTATAGGAGGAACGCATTGCGTTCATATTCTGGGTTCATCTGCTTATCTGCTATAGTATGGTTTCTTAATAAAGTGTGTACTGTGTACATTAAGCCTCGTTAAAGTGCCTTTTAAGCGTTTTAAAAAGGTTTTTTCCAAGCGGCAACATTCTGATCTGAAAAATTAAGCCTACCCGGAAGTGCGAAAAACTGCAATACATCGAAAATCCGCTAGGGGCAGGTCCCAAAAGGGAGCAAATGTCCATAGCCCCCATGTTAAAATGTCCGTTTTCACAGCATAAATTCATGTTTTTACAGGTTGGTCCCATGGACTTTTATTGTATTTTTCGATAGGTTCCGAGTGCCTGACAACCACAAGGGCTGTGAATTTTTTTCTAACTCGTTAGTTTAGATCGTATTTAGATATAAAATGTATGACAATAAGGGCGTGGTTAACTTTGATTGACAGCTTGATTGACAGCTGACAAGGCAGCGCCACGGAGAATGACAACATAAGAAGCGCCATTTTTTAATACAGTTGACATATAATACTACTGTATCATGAAATGTAGTTTTAAGAGTTTTTCAGGCGAGAATGTAGTTGTTTAAAGCTCAAATCTGTGGTTTATTTATAAAGATTTATGAAAATTGTATCCAGTTGTGAGATCCAGTGATGACCGGGCGCTCGGCGTTCATGTACCCCGCCTGGAACAGCCTTTCCTCGGCAGTCGTTCTGAGGTTTGCCGCTGACTCTGGCGTCTCTGTAGTGGTTAAACATGAGATATGATTCGTCTTGTCTATATCTAACGGGCGATTTTTGGTCTTGTAAATCTATAATTTGTTCCCTGGCCAATCGTTTTGGCCGAGGGGAAGTTTCATAACTTTATAAGCTATTTAACCGTTGTGACGTTATGTTTAGACTCGAGCACTGACTTTGTATGTTTGACTGAATTGTTTGCTTTATTTGTATAGCTTCTTGTACCTTTTACTTATACTTTTATAATGGTTAATATTGATAAAAGTGAAATTTAACAAAAAGAGACTGGGTTGAGTTTTGTCATTTTAAATTTTAATACAACGAATATGATCTGTAATGTTGTTTACTGCCGCATCTGTTGTTTAGTACAAATGCACACATTGCCTGGACCATATTAAAATGTTTAATATTTTTATATTATATTTAAAACGAAAAGAGGCAGGTTTGTGTTTTATATATTTTTTTATAGGGGTGGGAATCTCTAGGCACCTCATGATTCGATTCGATTACGATTCAGAGGGTAACGATTATCGATTATTAACAATTTTTTTTTTTTTTTTTTTTTTTTTTTTTTTTTTTTACTTACTTGGTACTTTTAAAGCAAAGTATTTATGATGACCCATAACAAACTTACTTTCATCTTCCTATATTAATTTTATTAATAAAACAAATGGAAGTGATTTGAACATTGCAAAGAACCAACAGGAAAATAAATGTGTGCCTGTACTAGCAGTGTACTTGTAGTAAATTAATACAAACTTCAGCATTTTCTGAATCTCTAGCATTTAATAATAGACTTCTAACCAACATCCTCTTGTTCTTTCCAATGAGCAATATAATCCTTCAGACAAAAAAAACATTTTGCTGTAGCAAAAATCACAAACAGTTTTCATTCAAAAATATAGAATGATGTACCAGCAGCTCTCATACAATGCTTGTGGACTTACGCATATTCTGAATAATTAGTAACATACAAAGCCGCTCTTATACACAACTAAATAATAAAGAGTTAGGACTTGAAATGTTTGCTGTATACCACAATCAAAAACAGCTTATACAAAAAAAGTGAATGAACATCTGCAGAGAGCACAGTCAAAATGTAACTTTTTGACTGGCATTGCACATATTGCAGAGCAGTATAACGTACGTATAACAGATCGGTTTACAGTATATTGATGTGAAAACTAAATACTGAAAGCAGCTTTCATACAAAAAATACTAAATAGGTAACAATGAAATTGCCAATTTTCCATACGTTAGGTTTTAACGAAGAGGATGCCGTTCGAATTGCGTCATGCGTCTCTGTTATGTGCGCGCCACAGACTGCACGCGCACTGCACGTCCGCTTTAGAGTTCCGCCTTTTGCGTTCCGTCAATATTACGTTATTAGAAAAAAAAAAAATATTTTTTTTTAGAGAATCGATTTTTTTACATTTGTGAATCGATTCAGAATCGTCCACGTCCGCATCACGATGCATCTAAGAATCGATTTTTTCCCCCACCCCTATTTTTTATATATATATATATATATATAAATAGGCAAACGTTATGTGCAGTGAATATAATCAATACGCGTTGCCTGAACCACATTTGTGTGGCTATAATGCAGAGGTGTGGACTCGAGTCATGTGACTTGGACTCGAGTCAGACTCGAGTCATGAATTTGATGACTTCAGACTCGACTCGACAAAATGTACAAAGACTTGCAACTCGACTTGGACTTTAACATCAATGACTCGTGACTTCACTTGGACTTGCGCCTTTTGACTCGAGAGGACTTGCTACTTCCCATGAAAACTGAGGAAAAAATGTTCACACGGCCGCGCCGCTCTCAGTTTATCTGCATCTGTGAAAAAATGTGCACCACCTGTATGCGTGCAGAGAGCACGCGCGCTGCCTGCACGACATCCAATCAATGTAGTCCCACGTTGTTTTGATTCGACAGCATCTAAGCAGGCACATTGCAAGACAACCAATGAAGCGCAACAAGCAACAACGCATGCTACGAATTTGAACGAATGCTAAGCACCTTATCTGATGTACCGTAACTTACTAGCTAGCTGCTACATAGCTGCCAACTCTCACGCATTCACCGTGAGACACACGCAATTGACACTTTTCACACGCTCTCTGCACGCCACACATCCATTTTCTCACGCACAGAAAAATCGCGAAGCAAAGAGGACACGGAGACCGACAGACTAGACAGAGCAGGTTACTTATGATATAAAAAAATCTCAGCTCTCAGATTCTGTCACTTTTATTACGAAATTCAGACAATAAATACCGTTTTGGCGCTTGTAAATGTGACACGACAGATCCCTAGCGGCACGTGAACCGATCATCTCTAGCTGATAGTAAATAACGTTAAACACGAATGAACACTGTTGAAAGATACAGTACAACTTACCAAAATGTATATTCCTCATACATAATATCGACCCATCAATCAAAGGGGTCAATAAAACAGTTGGAGAACAATTATGTCACATAACATTTACCTCAGGAAAGCCATTTGATGACCATAATAGGCTATAGCACGTTAGTTGGCTAGAAAAAAAGAGCTATAGAGAGTATTTTTGCTAAATATGTGTAGGCTACTGTATTGCATGTTTATTATATTTTTACTTATATCATTAAATAAAGTTGTTATTATAATAAAAAAAACCGCATTATATTTAATTTGTGTTATTTTTAACCTTAAATAATTCTGCCAGCTGATAGGGCTCTCTGTATGTTTACAGCATTACGTGAGTTGTTTTTTTCTTGAGAAAAATTAATGCCTATCTTGTGTAGCCTATCTAATATTTATCCAAATGAGTCAATATTAAATCAAATCACAATAATTGAATTGAACTGAAATAATAAAAAAGCGTAGCTTACCAGAAATTGAACCATGTAAACATTGTAACATGTTGTCACTAAACCTAATAAAATTCAGTTTAGTTACTAAAATGTTTTGACAATCACAATACACTTATTGTGATGCAAAAATTACATCACAATTATTAATAATTGCATCACAATTGCACAACCCCCCCCCCCCCCCCCCCCGTTTTTTACTGTATTTGATTAATGTCATTGTATAAAAAGAGGTTTAAATAAATACAAATATTACAGACATACATGATTTGTATACATTTTATTTCTGTGGTAAGAGGACTTGAAATGACTCGAAACTAAAATGGTGGGACTTTGGACTCGACTTGAGACTTGTTGGCTTTGACTTTTGACTCGACTCGGGACTTGCCTCATCTTTGACTCGACTTGACTTGGGACTCGAGGGCAAAGACTTGAGACTTACTTGTGACTTGCATAACAATGACTTTGTCCCACCTCTGCTATAATGTTTAAGATTTCTTTAAATGAAAATGAAAAGAGTTAGTGTGGTGTTTTATAACATATTTCGTTGCCTAAAATATACACAGAGATAACCGGAGTAGCAGAGCGAGCTGAGTGACGCGCGCTGTGTCAGAAGGGGGGCGGGGTTAGGATTTCCCAAGATTTTCCAAGATGGCGCCGCCCATACCCCCCATAAACGGCTTCAAACTCGTTCTTCAGAAAGTCTATGGGTGACGTCACAGACGCTTTGTCCATATTTTTTTACAGTCTATGGTTTTTTCACGTTAAGCATTTTAGAATGTCCCGTGGAAAACCAGCTTGTTAGCGTTGGCCGGCAGAAGTGCGATCATGGTTTTCCTGATGCTGAATCCAGCCTTGGAGAATATCCTTCTGATGGTGTACATCCACACTGTAGAGTTTCTAATCCCAGACATCGTTAAAGATTTACATCCTTGCCGCCGAGACGCTCCTCTGTCAGTCACGGATTGAGACACACACACACACACACACACACACACACACACACACACACTCTTGCGTTCAAAGGGAGGATGAGTCACACACACACACACACACACACACACACACTCGCGTTCAAAGGGAGGATGAGTCACACACACACTCACACACACACACACACACACACACTCTTGCGTTCAAAGGGAGGATGAGTCACACACACACACACACACATACACACACACACTCTTGCGTTCAAAGGGAGGATGAGTCACACACACACACACACACTCGCGTTCAAAGGGAGGATGAGTCACACACACACACACACACACACTCGCGTTCAAAGGGAGGATGAGTCACACACACACACACACACACACACACTTGTGTTCAAAGGGAGGATGACACACACACACACACACACACACACACTCTTGTATTCAAAGGGAGGATGAGTCACACACACACTCGCGTTCAAAGGGAGGATGAGTCACACACACACTCACACACACACACACTCGCGTTCAAAGGGAGGAAGAGTCACACACGCACACACACACACACTCTTGCGTTCAAAGAGAGGATGATACACACAAACACACACACACTCTTGCGTTCAAAGGGAGGATGAGTCACACACACACACACACACACACACACACACACACACACACTTGTGTTCAAAGGGAGGATGAGACACACACACACTCTTGCATTCAAAGGGAGGATGAGTCACACACACACTCGCGTTCAAAGGGAGGAAGAGTCACACACACACACACACACACACACACACACTCTTGCGTTCAAAGAGAGGATGATACACACACACACTCACACACACACACTCGCGTTCAAAGGGAGGATGAGTCACACACACACTCGCGTTCAAAGGGAGGATGAGTCACACACACACACTGTTTATTGAGGTAATAAACAAAATGCTTGTTGTAGCATCAGGTATTTCACAATACTTTCAAGTATGTAAGATATCACCATATCTTCAGAAAATACCAAAATATACAATGGAATAATAATAACGGAAGCACAGTAAAATAAAACATATTAATGTCCATACTTTTCATTGTGCTTCATTTGACATTAATTGTTTATTGACCAGTTGAACAACAACATTTTTTTCTTATTCTCATTTGGTTCTTGTAATAAACATTAGTTCCATCACATTACACAAATTAGTAAATTTGCATCACTTTTAAAGTCAACTACTCTGTTTAAACACAGGAAAACGTTTAACATGATGTGTTACACACACATTAGCACTAAATGCATTTCCAGATCAGAGTTAACAACACAAAACGAGACCATTCGCGTTTCTATTGTTTACTTGGTTACTCATAGCAACAGGTCCGCTAGCTCAGTATGGCAGTGTATAGCTGAACATCACTATTTCACACACTACGGCAAAACTACTCAACTCTAAACATTGCACGTACTCACTACCGATTCACAACACTCTTATCTCTTATACTGAGATACATGCATACCATTTTGAGGAACATTAACCCACCTGTATTATATAGAAACAATGAGACGAAACCTTTAGCTTGTGTTCAGCTCAACTGCAGTATTTATTCTGCAGCGCTTGTCTCATAATGGTTTTAAGTTCCTCCCGGCGCTCAGCGCCATCTAGTGACCTCTAGAAGTATCGCCCACCATTGTAACAAGTACAATACAATGAAATTGGTCTCTTCGTAACTATTTAGTACACATTATCATAAAAAAATATATGGGTGTCTATTTTTCCCACATTGGTTATTTTTGTGATAAATGGTAGTATAATAAACTGTACTAACTCAATTACCTTTTTTTTTATCTCTTATGCCCAGTGGTGTAGTCTACGTGATACGCGCGTACGCCGTATACCCACTAGAAAAGGCCAAGGATTTCCGTATACCCACTTAAAAAAATTGTGAGGATGCGTAACAACTTCGTTTTGTGTCAGAACTTTCACACTTTCATCATAAATTCACCCCGTCTGTGTTTGCGAAGCGACACCGAATCGCGGAATCCAGTCACAATGAGCTTGCTTAGCAGAACGTCATCACGGAATATGACTATTTTTGAATGAATAAATCAAAAGTAGGGCTGTACAATGAATCAAATCTCGATATGGACTAGTTTCTGTGAATATTAAAGTTAAAAGAGACTGCAATTGTTCTACGCGTCTCTGGGAATGAATGAGCGCTCAATGTGTGCTCCACTACACACACACACACACACACACACACACTGAAGCACGCGTGATCACGCTCGTGGTGTTTTCAGCGTTTCACTGTATTGAGACATGAGCTACTACATGTTAGTGTTGTCAAAAGACCCGGTACTTCGGTACCAAGTCGGTACTAATTTTTTTTTAAACGTCACGGTACCAGGTTTTCTCAAACCCGGTACTTGATGCGCGTGCATGCCCGAAGCGCGTGCAGTTGCGTCCTCTTCATAAAAGCGCTGATGGCGATCGGCGGTGCTGCTGCTGATGTGGTGCTGATGTTTTTGCGCGTGCAGATACGTTATTTCAAATGGCGCGCGGCGCGCTCGCTTTTCCATGCGCGTTCATGGATGCATAGCAACGACAGACGCCACGGGAGTACAAACGCTTGTGCGAACTGCGCTCTCCATGACGACGAGGAAGTGTGACATAGGCCTATTAACTGATTTCTAGCCCTTGCATTAGCTTTACTACTAGATATATTTATGGAGATGAGAAATAAAAAGCCGTCATTAATATCAGTCCATCAGAAAAGCAGTTCTAGTCTTATTCTTGGCTGGATAACTCTTAGCAGGTTTAAAAAGCCCTTTTAAAGTTAAATATGAATACAGTTTTGGATTAAATAAAAGTATAGTCAAGTCAAATAAAACATATTTTATCTCCTGTATAGTTTGGTAATGCTACAATAAGATACCATTCATGAACATTACTTAATGCGTTATCTAACATCAACACATTGAGTGAACAATATATTTTTACAACATTAATTAATGTTTGTGAATGTTATTTAATACAAACACTTGATTGGTCATGTTTGTTCACTTCATTCATTGTGCATTAAATAATGTTAACAGAAATAATGTTAACTTTTGATTTTACAAATGTATTTTTAAATTAACCCCTAAAGGAGAATAATTGCGACAGTATATAACTATTGTTTATTGTTAGGTCATTTTATCTAATGTTATCTAACAAATGGAATCTTATTGTAAAGTGTTTTTAATACTACAGTTTCCATCTTTGTAACTGTGATATACACTTTAATATATGTAAATTTAATCTAAATTAAGCTTTGGTACCGAAATTGGTACCGAGAACCGTGGATTTTCACTGGTATCGGTACCGAATACTGAAATTTTGGTACCGTGACAACACTACTACATGTGCACTTCATCGCAGAGCTGCTATGAGAGTCACTTCACGAGAATTTCACCATTTCATTTGATAAAAGTCATTCATTCGTTTCATATAAAAACACATAGAAACTGTAATGTCTTTACGACAACCTGTCAAAATAAAAGTTCGGTATAACTTGAAGAAATTATAACAGAAATATATTTCTATTGCACAGTAGAGTATACTTCAAGTAGGCCTAATAATAATAGGGGGGGGGGGGGTATATTACAGTATACTCACTACAAAAAAATAGACTACACCACTGCTTATGCCTAACTTTGAACACTTTTTTTTAACCCTTTGTGTGTGTGACTCATCCTCCCGTTGAACGCGAGTGTGTGTGTGTGACTCATCCTCCCTTTAAACGCGAGTGTGTGTGTGTGTGTGACTCATCCTCCCTTTGAACGCGAGTGTGTGTGTGTGACTCATCCTCCCTTTAAACGCGAGTGTGTGTGTGTGTGTGTGTGACTCATCCTCCCTTTGAACGCGAGTGTGTGTGTGTGACTCATCCTCCCGTTGAACGCGAGTGTGTGTGTGTGACTCATCCTCCCGTTGAACGCGAGTGTGTGTGTGTGACTCATCCTCCCGTTGAACGCGAGTGTGTGTGTGTGACTCATCCTCCCGTTGAACGCGAGTGTGTGTGTGTGTGACTCATCCTCCCTTTGAACGTGTAAAGGGCAGTGGCGTAGCCACGAGGGGGCCTGGGTGGGCCTAGGCCCCCTCATTTACATGTCCGGCCCCCTCAGATTTCTGATTGCTTAAAATAAAATAAGAAAAATAAGAAATTGTTGATGTGTTAGTCTAATTGATAGATTGACCAATCAAAATACTGCGCGGTAAAATGCGGCTGTTTCCAAACTTGATTTGACTTGTTGTGCATGTTCATGCGGAGTTCATGCGGTGACAATGGCAGCGTTGTGCAAAGTACAATATTACGCACGAAAAGATGAGCGAGAAGGAGAAAATAAGCCAACTACATCTGAGTTTGCTTCAGCTTACTACAAGACGACAGCGAGTGAAGCGGCTAGGAGACAGAAACGCACATATTTCATCACAGGAATAGCGGTGAGACTTCGACTCAGATCGGCACAATGCGCAATGACTTGTTTGCAATTGATGAACCGCCTTCACAACCAGTGATGACCACATTTCCTGTATAGCCTATTTGTTGTATATGAAGAGTTTGGTTTCAAAACGCGATAAATCCGTTATGATTAATTTGAGTAATGTGTTTTCTTTACCAATAGAGTGGAAAGATGAAAACCACTATTTTTTGTTTCAAACTTTCACATAGCATATTTAGGTTATAATAACATACAAATTTCAAATCCAGATTTAGATTTTCAAATATGTATTATAAAAAAGGATTAGTTTCTCCCCAAAATGCAATAACTTCATGACAGTTTTTTTTTCTTCCAAAATGCAATTAATCCATTGAATCGATATAAAAGTTATTTTTCATATTTTAACTGTTGAAAATACACAACAAAGTAAGTTGATCCACATGACAGCCTCTGAACTTGGTAAATACTAATCTTATATAGGCCTAACTTACAGGCACTGGACTAAAAATAGCCGACATTAAATCACCATCACTAAGAAATACCTCCTGAACTTTTTTGACAGCGATCAGCTGTAAAATGGCTTGGTCCTGCTCGGTTTTCGTTGACTTTGAGTAAAACAGTTGAAAGTTTTTCAAAAGATCCCCTGGGGTCAAAGTGTCAGCGTGACAGAAGTTTGATGCTGTCGTGTGAGAACAAGCAACAGTCGAGATTTTTCCTCCTCCCGCGTGCCTCATCTTCTTAATCTCCTCAAGTAGCCTAAAATGATTTAGATTTCGATGGCTTACATTTCTTCCCCACCTCAGAAACCACCACAGGGTCACCAATGCCGTCAAAATTATTATTATTATTTATTTTTTTGTGGATCACAAAGTAGAAGGAAAACTAGGATGCCGGGTTTATTCAAAGCGCCGCCGTTAGCGTGGAATGGTGCGCTCACTGCGCTGTGATTAGTTGAGCGTATCGCATTCTGCAGAGAAAGGGAAACGGAAAGGGAGAAAACATGACAGAATTACACGGTGGATATCTCATTTTACGTAAAATTAAAAATGTACTTTTCAACATCGACCAAAGATACAATACAGATTTTGCGGGAACTAAATATAGCCTATAGTATAGGGCCTATACTATAGGCTATATTTAGTTTATATTTAGTTTTTTATACTATAGGCTATAAGGTTTGTTGCGTTTTGGAACCAAACTCTTCATATATTTGCTGAGTAAGATGACATCATTGACACTTTTTAAAATCGCCCTCGTAGACTCATGTAAAAGATAATAATCGCCGAGCTATGTCGTAGGCTGCTATTAGCCTAGGTTATATAGCCTATATATATATTAGTTGCCCCCTCATTTTAAGATGGGCCCCCCCAAAAATAAAATTCTGGCTACGCCCCTGACACACACACTCGCGTTCAAAGGGAGGATGAGTCACACACACTCACACACACTCACACACACACTCTTGCGTTCAAAGAGAGGACGATACACACACACACTCACACTCACACACACACACACACTCTTGCGTTCAAAGGGAGGATGACACACACACACACACACACACACTCTTGCGTTCAAAGGGAGGATGAGGCACACACACACACACACACTGGCGTTAAATGGGAGGATGAGTCACACACACACACTCTTGTGTTTCCTCTAGAAATGAATGTGAATCATGTGTGTGTTTTATAGTGTGGATCATTGTGGAGAGTTCAGATTGACAGCAGGATTACACAAATGTAGGTCTACACACACACACACACACACACACACACACACACACACACACACACACACACACACAATCATTCAGTGATTTATTGTTGATTTGTGTCATTTAGTGAAATGTTTCTCTTCTTGTGTTCAGACGCCTGTGATCTCACACTGGATCCAAACACAGCACACACTCGACTCATTCTGTCTGATGAGAACAGGACAGTGACGCGTGTGTCTGAGGATCAGCCGTATCCTCGTCATCCAGAGAGATTTGATGTTCCTCAGGTTCTGTGTGGAGAGAGTCTGACTGGACGCTGTTACTGGGAGGCTGAATGGAGCGGATCTTATGCTGATATATCAGTGTCATATAAAGGAATCAGCAGGAAAGGAGGGAGTGACTGTGTGTTTGGATATAATGACAAATCCTGGAGTCTGATCTGCTATAATGACAGATTCTCTGTCTATCACAATAATAAAGGCACTGATATTCCTGACGTCTCTTCATCCTCTAAGAGAGCAGGAGTGTATGTGGACGTGTCGGCCGGCACTCTGTCCTTCTACAGCGTCTCTGACACACACACACTCACACACTTACACACATTCAACACCACATTCACTGAACCCCTCTGTGCTGGATTTGGGCTTTATTATGATGACTTCTCAGTGTCTCTGTGTGACATTAAACAGCGTCCTGAGAGAAACACCAGTGATACACACACAACCGGGTGAGTGAAATATAGTGAAGGATTTCTCTTAGTGAAGGATTTCTCCAGACTGAATAATAGTTCAATCCTCTGTTCTTCATACATCACTAAACACTAGAGATGCACCATATTGGGTTTGTGCTGATACTCCATATGCTGATATTGCACAACATGTTTTGGCCGACAGCAACACACACACACACACACACACACACACACACACACACACACACACACACACACACACATATATATATATATTCCTTTGCTTGTAAACATGTAAACGAGTCTCTCCTGTGCAGAGACTATAAACAACACAATTCTACACTCTAAACATTATTTTTCAAGATTATTGGATTATTTTATAAGGAAGTGCTTTTTCAGTCTTTCTACTTTTACTTTTTTAATTCAATGTTTTACTTTCCATTTTTGCATTTGTGAAACAATATGAGTTTATCAGAATAAATATAAATATACTTCTTTCAAAATATCCATTCATAAATTAAAATTGATTGTATAAAGATCTGATGCAGAGAATTCTTGCACATCTAAGTAAATATTCTTCAGGAAAGTTAAAACAAGTTTAATGTTAAAGTAAATGTATAGCAAGATATTTGTCTGACTGTATTTCATACTTGTTGGAGAATTAGTTGTAATGTTTAGTTACACTTTTATAATTTTTCATAAACTATGAAATGTTGATCATAGTTGTGGCAAATAGAATCCAGCTCTTCTTTTCCTGTGATTATATTCTTCTGCAAACACACACAGTTTGGTGAACTGCAATGAGGAACATTTAATATTCTCTTCATCTAATAAAAGCTCTTTTTTTCTAACTTTATTTTGTTGTGTCATAATTTAACATTTGGATATTTTGGATATTTCACTGCATGGAAATATTCTTAATGAATAGACATTCTGAATAATGTGCTGTAAAGTAAGACTGTCATGGGAAAATGTACAAACAAAACTAATATTTAATTCATTTATTTTAATCTCAAATTCCCCAGTGACATCATACTATACCCCTAATGGTGGGTAAGTTGAGCCACTTCTGTGTCACTAGCTCTATTTCTGTGTCCTTATGATCCTTTCCTTTATTTGTCCTGATAGAAGACAGCTGAAATATGATGTGTTGTATAATAATGCTGAAGCACAGATATTTGGCAGTGAAGAATATGTTCTCTGAGCTTCATGTCCTCTACAACAGTCTCAGCCTTCCTCCAACGTCAGGACACCTGAACGAAGCTCCACAAAATCTGTCCGATTAAACATTATTCAGCTGGAGTGTCTAAATCACTTCAACAAAGAGCAGAAAAGAAGTGTCCAGTGATGCTCTTCCCATGAAAGCAGCTGAGCGTTCTGATGCTGTAGAAGCAGAATGTGAGATTCGTCACGTAGAGCTGGAATATTTCTTCTCATGTTGCTCCATCAAGTCATGGTTTAGTCTGTAGTTGCAGCACAGTTTGTGTCTCCAGGAGCTTTTGTTCTGCTTTTCTCTTCAAAGCGCAATACTTTGATTAAAAAAAATATATATATTACCTAATTAATTATGTTTCTATTATTTTAGTTTTAATGAAAAACCAGGGGACCCCCCGAGGTCATTTTTTTGGGCCCAGCCCCAGTCGAACACTGGTCCTGATAGAAGAAGCTTCTGTGTCACACAGGGAAACTTTATCACTAGCGTTTCCATTACCCTTCAGATTGCACAAATTGAAATTGCGAATTGAAAATACGCCCAATGGAAACACGTCAATTTCACAAAAACTCCCATTTATCACAAAAAAGTTTTCCTGCTCGCATGAGGAGGTTTTTTCAGGCAATTCGAAAAAGAAACATTTCGCAAAACTGAAAAGGAAACCTGACGCGGTGTGTGTGGACAGAATACGAGACAGAGCTCTTTATTAAACTCATAAAAGACAGAAGAATTACAGGAATAATGGATTCTAAACCTCAAATAAATGCCACAATCAAGACCTCGAAGCAGAACTGAGGGAGAAACGCCCATAAGGGTTTTTCCTCACCATTAATGATTGGAAACACACACACATCTCCTCTGATTAATAATAATGGCCAGTGCAGTGGCTGGGATATACATAAACCCACCAGCGTCCGTTGCTTTAATGTTTGGACTGACTAATCGCGAGAGGAAAATATGTAGTTTTATCCGCATAACATCGGTTAATGGAAACGCCGTCATTTCGCAATAGTTTTTTTGTCGACATTTAGACAAAATCGCAAGAGTTTTGCGCAAATCTGTAATGGAAACGCGCCTATAACTCTGTGCTTTTACTTCACGACAACTGACTTTCATTTTTTGTTTTTGTTTTGATTTTATTTTTTTCCTTGCCTAATGCATGAAATGTTCAGACATATGTTTTATTATTATTTTATTTTATTTATTATTTTGTTTTCGCTGATTGACGAAAATAATAAAGCATTTCGTGATGGATGCTGACGTCACATGCGCGCCAGCTCACTGAAGAGAGAGATGTGAGCGAAGGAGGACGGCGAGATGGCGTCGACGTAACATCACTCTGTTGTCGCTCTGCAATATGAAGTAGCAAACCTCGTTTTTTTTTTACAATTAACACGAATAAGAGGGCTTTCAAATACTATCCTAATACTTGACAACTTGGAGACTTCTTGAAGAAGATTTTTTTTCTACGTTTCCTTTACTTTTTCGGCTTTAAAAAAAAAAAGTTGGCTGAAGTTAGTGGCTAACGCAAACCACTTTCTGATAACCTAACGGCTAAATTTACAAACGGACTGTTACTACTTCTACTCGGCCAGTGGTTGACCCTCATATTCTTGAAAAATGGACAAAGAGGAAGATATTAGCAGCACTATGCACTCATACGTCAAAAAGGCTCTGCAGGTCGAAGAAGGCGAGATGGAGGTAACTTTGCCGGAGCAGGAGGGCTCGAACTCGGCACTACCATTGCCAAACGCGCCGAAGCTACGAGCCGCCAAGAGAAGTAAAACAATTGATGAGAATGAAGGTCAGTCTGTGCCTAATTCTGTTCTGCTAATAGTAATGGAGAGGGTTGAAAAAATGCAAGAAGAGTCATTGAGGAGGTTGCAGTCGTTGGAGGCGACAGTTAAAGACAATACTCGCTCCATAAAAAGTGTCACTGACGCTATGGAATATATGGGGAAACAAATAAAAGAAGCAACAGACAAAGTCGAAACCCTAGAGAAAAAAGTTGGAGTCCTGGAGAAAGAAAACGGTGTGCTCCGTGACAGGTGCAATGAACTTGATAATTACAAGAGGAGGTGGAATCTACGCGTCGCTGGGGTCAAGGAACAAGCAGGAGAAAATGTAAAAAAAAATGATGGTGGACTTATTCAGCCAGGTCTCACCAGACATCGCAGACCAACTGGCCTTTTCAGTGGACATCGCTCACAGACTTGGACCCCGCTCGGGAGAGGCACGCTCCAACCGCCGTATCATTGTGCAGTTTCTATCACGAACCCACAGAGACAAGATTTGGAAGGATGCCAGAACGTCGACCGTACTCAAGGAAAGGAAAATGAAAATCTTCGAAGACCTGACTCAAGATGCCAAGGATGCCAGGAACAAATTGTGGCCGCTGGTGGAACAGGCGAGGAAGGAGGGGAAGAAAGCGGGCTTCAGAGGACATTTCGCGCACATTGATGGTAAAAGGGTCACAGTGAATGACATTTAAGTGAGGCCTCTGCGCTGCTCTATATGTTTACGCTTGCACATGTGAATCTTAACTAAGGTCAGAGCAGGCTTGGATAACAAATAACAGTAGTAATGACTTTAAGGTTTATCTGCTCTTTTTCTGTGTGAATTGTTCATCTCAGGAGTACCAAAAAATAATAATAATAAAAAAAAGTTTTTTTTTAAATAAAATAAAAATAATAATCTATAAAATAAAATGATCTAATTCACAAAGAAAATTAAAAAAGTATTTTCATTGGGTTATACTGTAAGTCACCCAAGGTTATTATTTTCTAGCTTTGCTAGTGTGAATAATTCACACGATACCTCTGTTGTAAAGCTGCTAGAACCTACTATGAGTTGTATAAATGGTAGCAACTTTATACTGATTGGGTAAATGAATATGGGTCATCTGTAGATGGATATAGGCCTTTTTGTTTTCAGTAGACGTAATGCTCCTCAATGCTGAATATCATCATCTGGTTAGGACTTTAGAAAAGGTGGGTAGAACGAAAAAATGAAGGGTACAGATAAAAAGCACATGATAAAAAGAGTAAAAGACAGAAATAAACGTGTTAGCCTATTTCCGTTTTTGTGTCAAACAATTTCTGCTAGGTAACCAATTAAACTTACCTATGGCTCTTGTAGTTATAATTAAAAAATCAGTTAATTACAAGGTTAAAGGCTCTTATATAGCCTATACTTGGGGAAAAATGTCTTTAAATGTTTTCATCAAAGGACATGGCTTTAGTTTTGGGGTAGATTTATCATAATATGTATACAGAATTTACCTACATGCCTTTTGCGGGGTTTGTTATTTTTTCTATTGCAGAGTTTTTAACAACTTTCTAATTAAGTGTTAAGAGAGAATATTGTGTTTTTTTTCCAGCTTTCAGGTTATAGCTGATATTGTCTTATGTCTTTGTCTTTAATGTCTGTTAATGCCAGGGGTCTTAGAAATAGTGTGAAACGCAAGGCTTTGTTTTTGTTTGCTAAGAAAAATAAGACAGATTTTTGCTTTTTTCAAGAGTGTCACTCAACAGCCAATGACTGTAATTTTTGGAGGTCACAGTGGGGAGACAACATCTGGTTAGCACATGGATCAGAACACTCAGCTGGGGTAGGAATCTTTAGGTACAATTTTAATGGGAATATTCAAAATACCGACTCAGATTCTTCAGGGCATTTTCTTATAATGGTAAGTACCAAAAATAATCATACCATAGTCATTATAAACATATATGGATACAACTCCTCTGTGGAGAATAACATGCTTCTTGATACCATAGAGGATAAAATATCACACTGGTTGAACAAATACCCGTACGCCTCTTTAGTTGTGGGAGGAGACTTTAATATAACGATGAATAATATGTTAGACAGATGGCCACCAAGGAGGTCAGGGTCTCCTAACTCTGTGTTAAACTGTCTCATGGATAAATTTGACCTGGTTGATGTTTGGAGGGAACAGTTTCCAAATGTCAGACAGTATACCTGGTCCAATAAGGACTGCTCAAGACAATCCAGAATTGACTTCTGGTTGGTTTCCAGATGTTTAACGAGGAACAACATATCTGTTAATATCAGTAACACTCCATTGACCGATCACAAAGCAATTTACCTCTCAATAACTCTGTCCTCGGATCAGTCCTCTGTTCCAAAAGCATCATTTTGGAAACTTAATAGTTCCCTACTTGAACATGATCAGGTCAAACAAAGAGTCAAAGAATTGATTGAAAACTTTTGGATTAAAGCAGACTCTCAGAAAGATTATGGGACAAATTGGGAGCTTCTAAAATATGAGTTGGGGAAATTTCTCAGGAGGTTTGGTGGTGATTTGGCCAAGAACAGTCGAGCAGTTGAAGACGAGGTTATTGAGAAGCTAGCATTTCTTTCTCAAAAAGAGTCTCTATCCAATGAGGAAAGATGTGAACATACTAAATTACAAAATAAATTAGATGACATTTATAAATCAAAAGCTAAGGGAGCCTACATAAGGTCAAGAACACGATGGATGGAAGAGGGTGAACAAAACTCAGCCTACTTCTAATAAAATTGAAATTTGGTACCTCCCCTAGATTCAGAGCGTCACGTGGAATCAAACAAGGGTGCCCAATCTCCCCATACTTGTTTTTGATCGCCTCTCAACTCTTAGCTCTACATGTCTCTAATAGTGCCCTGGAAGGGATAACATTGGCTGAAAGAAGTATCATCCTTCGTCAATTGGCTGATGACACAACCATCTTCCTGAGAAATGCATCCCAGATCCCCCTTGCAATAGAGTTGATCAGAGGATTTTCACAAGCTTCAGGTCTCAAATTAAACTTAAGAAAATGTGAACTAATGGCAGTTAAAGAATGTGAAGTTTTAACTATATGTGACATCCCTGTGAAGGATCAGGTTACATACCTGGGAACAATAATAACTAAAGACCAAAATTTTATTCCGAACTATATTTTCTCTAAAATCGGTGGCTTGAATTTTCTGTTGTTATGCAATTATAATATTAGCAAAATCCCAATCAAACTGTCCAACTTTCATAAACACATGCTTTTGGCTTGGTCTCTCTTATTTAAACATAACTTCTCACCTCATCGATATTACATTTGGAATAATAAGGACATTCTCTTCAAAAATAAATCTTTATTTTTTGAAACCTGGTACAGAAATAATATTTTACTTGTTGGCCAACTCTATGACACAAATGGCAGACTGTACAG
>CM040767.1:62953683-63056183 GCA_022829085.1 Abramis brama
GAAATGAGTATTCCAAAGATACCCGGATGGTCTACTATTTCCGGTTAGACTTCGAAGTGCAGATCAATGCACACGCTAACGGCTAATATTACCCACAACCCATTGCGTGCGGGAGGGAGGAGCTGTGGTGATGGTGGTGATGTAAACATGGCAGCCGGATGCAGCAGCGGAGATGCACCCTCAGTTTTTAAGTGTAAGAATTCAAATGTTTAACCCTAATTAAAATTATATTTTATTGTCTCGTAATATTAATGGGTTTATGTTGTGCCAAAAAAGTACCGTGTTTATCTTGTAGGGTCCGATGAAGACACCGAGCGCCTCATTGGGGTTATCATATGCAGGACCAGGAGTGCCACTTAAAAATAAAATGAAGAATGAATTTATCAATTTAATAATTCAAACATAAAAATGTATATAAATAAATCACTTTTAAATGGACACATTAATAGACATTTTAAAGTTGTTTATTTTATTCATGTTTTAAAATGTATTTTAATAAAACCATAAAACAATAAATAAATAAAAACATTTTAAATGTATGAATAAATAGACACATTTAAAATTGTTTTTTTTATTCATGTTTTTAAACGTGGATTAATAAAACAATAAAAAGTACATTAATAAATAATTTAAATGCACATGTTAAATTGATTTTTTTAAAGCAATTGGCAAACCTTTTCTCTCTCTATTTGCCAAATGCTTTTCTTTATCCATTTGTCAATCGAGTTAAGAAATGCCATTGGACAGTACACACGTGGGAGCAACCAATCAACTTTCGCCTCAATTTGAAGCGCCAAACTGTCATTGGACAGTTCGAGATCAAGGCTTTATCCCGCTTTAATTTACTTCTGTGCCGCTGATTGATGGTGATGACTGATTGGCGCTGTGGTGATAATTGTTGTGCATAAAACATACAAATGGCAGACATTGCAAATATTTTAAGAAAACTAGTCCATGATGTGGATAGTGGTTCAAATTCTCATGTCCCAGACCGACCAAGTCCAGGAGGACGTAATGCAGTGGACGGTAAGAAAAGTTGCTTTATCTCTTTTCTTAAATTTTGTAGTCTGTCTGTATGCGAATGTGTTTGTTCACATATGACTTATTCCAATATCATTACATGTTATTTATCACATGTCAAATTATATTACCCATTTAAAACGAGGCATTTGTCGCGCCGCGTATGGTGTAACTTAACGTTAGGTATTGTTTTAGTCAGACACCCGCCCCATCCTGGCCTAGTCTCCAATCAATGTTGCTAACGAAGCACCTTTGTCACTTTTTTTTGCGCTTTTTGCGTCAGCCTTAGCTTATATCATGGCTTATATCCAGTTGAAAAATATCGCCAATATCGGTCTTGCTCCCCCAGCACAGGATCGTCTCTGTGTTGATCGTCTCGTCGGTGTTTTGGCCGAGAGAAGCTGTAACTTTACATTGCCCGCAGCTGATTCGTTCGTCGTTTGTTTCGACGCTGCGCTCTGCGTTAATATATTATATAGCCGCTTTTTAACCTTGGTGTCAGGTGATTTTTGTCAGATCATGTCACGGTTATAAATCAGGATTTTAGCAGGTCAGTGAAAGTGATTGCTGGTATAATGGGTCGCGTTTATTCACTATTTATATTGTTCTGTTAAAACAGAAAATCAAAAACGCCTTTATTGGGGATTCAGTTTATTATTAAATATAGTATGTGACAATTTAGAGAGTAGAATGACGTCACGAATATTGTTATCACGTGACACCCTTCTAAATGTAAGAAATAAATAAATAAAGAAGGGGATTTAAGAACTACATTTATGTATAAAATATTTTGGCAGTATTTAATGTCATTTGATTAAATAAAACAAACCACAGAAGTCCTGGACGATCCTGTACAATATGTATTGTAAATTAAAGGTGCTCTAAGCGATGTCACATGTTTTTAGGCCAAAACATTTGTCACATACAGCAAACTTCTCCTCAGTATTTGCTAGCTGTCTGTCCCCTGAACACACTAATAAAGCAGTTGACAGCCCAGGCTCTGATTGACATTGTTTTCAAATTTACAGTTGAAGTAAACAGAGTTTTCGCAAGCTATGGAGCAGAAGCCAGCAGGAGACCTTTAAGTCGTCGTAGTCGTTCTACAAGACCTCGCAGCAGCTTCACAAGAGTTTTCTGCTGCTTCAGTAGCATGACACAAAGTGTTGCACCAACAAAGTTTGAAAGGGAGGAACTGGAAGCTACAGGACTTGGAGAGAAAAAAAAGTTACATTTTTTGGTGGGTATTGTGTAAGTTTTTGTTGATAGACAAAAGTTTTTAAACAAAAGTTTTGCTTCTAAAAATGTTGCTTTATCTTTTCTTTTTTACAAGTGATGAAAATAATGCAGAAGATTTCAAAAACTACATTATAACGACATATCCAAAACTTGTGACTGTGGGGGATTTGAGATTTTAAAAACATCAGGCATGACCCGATTTAGGAATCTGGTGGTGTTGCCTTGCCCAAACACAGGGTACACAATTAAGACTCTAAAAGAAAATATGGGACATGTGTAACCCGTCTTGTCTGTCTGCGTTGTGTTCTGGGTTGTTCTCAAGTAGACACAGAGGCACGGGCTGTCTCAATGCAGTTTATTATCTGCGGTCATAAACAAAATGACAATGAGTGTTGCGTGACATCAGATTGGCATCCCAGTCAAATCCAGCATTGCTCTGCATGTATTCACATTAATCACATTTAACCTCTTTTCATAAAGAAAAAACTACATACATTTGTAATCAAAACAAATACAAAGAAAAATATCACAGATATTCCCAATGGAAAAACACATTGTAAATTCCCCTTAATCATTCATTAATTCCATTAGATGAACTACACATATATTCATTCATTTCGAACAAATATGCACAAACACACAAAAAAAACATACCTGCGGTCATAAACAAAATGACAATGAGTGTTGCGTGACATCAGATTGGCATCTAAAAAAGATAGCATCACGTCAATACAATGTTAATGGCCTGCCGAACAGCTAGCTCACCACGTGCTGCAACAGCTACTGAACTGCATTTAACATATAAAAGACACAATATCGCGGCTCGTAGTTCATTAAGACTACTGCAAGATTCACTCATCATCATAGACACTCTTACACAGTGATAAGTCAACATATAAGTGATAATAACAACTTATATCCGTTTTATTATCGGAGAGACCTGACGTGAACTCACCCCAGTCAAATCCAGCATTGCTCTGACTGAGGTCAGCCTTGCGCGGCGCAAGTCCCCGATCTGATGACGTCACACGCACGCACTGCACTAAACCGACGCGCAGGCAGAATGAACACAAAACGAAACTCCCAGTAATACAAAAAGAAATATTTTTGGTGGAATTCATAAGTATACAAATAAACCTGCTACATTCACCCCCCCTGAATTCCACCAAAATAATGACACCCCTCCCTGAATTCTATAACAGCACCAAAGATGCATTAATGTAAACACACTCGTACCCGGACCAAATAACAATGAGATCTAATCCCAAAGTTCAGTAAAAAACTATCCGTAAAACGGATCAAGGAAAAAAATGAAGGTTGATCAGGCCCTCATCCTCTCAGGAACATAAAGGTGCAGCCTACACCCCTAAACATCTGGTCCCCTGGCTTGAAAAACCCCACAGTACGGTTTCACATTCAAGGAAGAAGAAGAAGAAAAAAAAATTAATAAAAAAACTGTTTGAAAAGAGAAAAACTTAACGGTGTGCACTCTAAATCAAACTTTCTGAGGCAAGGAAAGGCCCCATTTAACAGGTCTCTGAACCATACTCTCAATAAGTCTATTGACAGACCTAACCACCCTCCCAGTTCTAGTTACAACCCTGCCTTGAATTCTGTTATCAACTACAGCAGTCTGAGTCACAGTAGAGTCAGCAGGTGAGCAGGCTTGAGTGGGGGTTGAGTCAGTCGGAGTCGTATCAACGTCAATAGGTGCATTTGACTGAACAAGGTCTGGGTCAGACAGGGTCGCTTCAGGTGAACTGGCCATGTCTTCATGAGCGTGAGACTCATCCTCAAGTTCTGGAATAGAAACTTCTTCGTCTGCTGAAGCCTCAGCAGCTCGATCTGGGTCTGACAGAACCCATGAGGACGTCCGTGCCAAGGAAGACTCTCGCTCCAGATTGCTCAGGCTATCCACATCTCCACAGACACTTGTGCCTTCAACTTCTGATGAGCTGACAAAAGACTGATTCTCCAGGGTGTCTTGGATAGGAAGGAAGCTCACGTCAAGCAAAAGGTTCCTGTGCACAACCTTGCTCTGGCCAGAGACATCGCTGATCTTGTAGATGTGAGTCTTGGGGTTCCGCTCCACTACCGTATACACTGCAGGTTCCCACTTGTCGGCTAACTTCTTTTTTCCTTTCTCTCCCTTGTTCGCGAGCAGCACTCGGGCTCCAACAGGTAAGGAAACCCCTCTGACCTTTTTATTGTACTGATGAGCCTGCTGTTCCTGCTCTTTAGTGGCATGCTGCTGGGCGATGTTGGCTGCCTCAGACAGGTAAGATAGCAGAGTCCTCGAGTAGCTGCTGAAGTCTGTCACAGTGAGGTCGTGCAGAACAGACTGAAAGACAACATCAACTGGGAGCCTTGGAACGCGGCCAAACATTAAGTGGAAGGGTGCATAGCCGGTTGTTTCGTGAGCAGTCGCATTGTATGCAAATGTCAGCGTCTGGATCTGCTGTGGCCATTCTTGCTTGGCTCTCAGAGGAAGACTCCGTATCATGTTGCCCAGTGTGCGGTTAAAACGCTCTGTGCCCCCGTTGCCCATTGGGTGATATGCCGTTGTATGAGACTTTGCCACCCCCGACAGCTGCAGCAACTCAGACACCAGCTCACTCTCAAAACTAGGGCCCTGGTCAGAGTGGATGCGCTCAGGGAACCCGTAGACACAAAAGACACAATCCCATAACTTTCTGGCCACTTGTTTGGCAGTCTGGTTCCTGCAAGGAAAGGCAAAAGCCATTTTCGTAAAGTGGTCAGTCGCCACCAGCACATCAACAGAGTTCTTGTTCTTATCCTCTGCTGACCAAAAATCAATGCAGACCAGTTCCATGGCAGCGGAAGTTTTAATACTTTCCAAGGGGGCTCGTGCTGAGGGCTCCGGGGATTTTGCAAGTACACACCTCTCACAGCATCGCACATGCTCTCTCGTATCTCTCTCCATACTGGGCCAGAAGAAACGTTGTCTCGCCAGATGGAGCGTCCTCGCCTGTCCTTGATGCCCTGCCAAGTCATGAACTCCCTTCAAGGCATCACCCTTCAAACTGGCTGGCAGTAGCAACTGGAATCTTTTCATCCTACTCACAGGGTCCTTCGTTTCTCGGTACAAGACACCATTCCGAATGACTAGCCTCTCCCAGTGTTTCAGTAACGCCAACGAACTGGGGCCCATACTGTGCCTTTCTCGTCTAGATGGGCGACGTCTGCGGACCACAAATGGAAGGACCGAAGATATAGTGGGATCCTGAAGCTGCTTATCTGCCAATTCGCACAGAGTGAGTGAGGGCAGGGTACACTGGCCTGCAGGTTGCAGCTGTTGGACATGTAGGCCAAGACAAAGAGCCCTGTTCTCCACACCACTCCTCCAGGAACTGTGAGAGGCTAGAGCAGCTTTGACTTCAGCTGCACTGTAGGAGCCTGCGGTGCCATGTGGTGGCTCGTGCTGTTGAACCACTTGGAGGTGTTGGACGCCCAGTCTGAATGTCTGTTGCACCTCCTCAGCCTCCGCACCTTCAGCCTCCTGCACTAGGCTACCATATGGCTCTTGGATCAGACGCCTGCTAACTGAAGTGGTAAAGGGATCTCGACTGAGTGCATCTGCTACAACATTTTTTGGGCCTGGGATGTATTTCAGGTCGAAGTTGTATGAAGACAGTTTGGCTACCCATCTCTGTTCGTATGCATCGAGCTTGGGCTTGGTCATGATGTGGGTCAGCGGGTTGTTGTCTGTCCACACGGTAAAGTCATGTCCTTTCAGCCAGTGACTGAACTTCTCAGAGACGCTCCATTTCAGTGCCATAAACTCAAGACGATGAGCGGGATATCTTTGCTGTGACTTGCTGAGGGTCTTACTGGCAAAAGCAATGGGGCGAGCCTTGTCTTCCCCTACTGGCAATTGTGACAACACAGCCCCAAGCCCGTCCAGGGATGCATCAACAGACAGGATGAATGGTCTGGAGAAATCAGGATGGGCCAATACAGCACAGTTGAGCAGATCTGTCTTGAGCTTCTGGAAAGCCTTCTCGCATTCAGGAGTCCAATCCGCTGCAGTCAGTTTCCTGTACATACCCGCACCTCCACCACTCCGACCAGTCCGGCCTCTCCTCTTCTGGACTGCCGTCAAAGCAAACAGGGGCTTGGCAATGGCTGAGCAGCCAGGAATGAAAGACTGGTAGAAGAACACCATGCCAAGAAATGACTTCAGCCTCTTTACAGATGGGGTATGACCATCCTCCTCCATCAGAGCCTCCTTTGGCATCTTGCAGATGACATCAACTTTGGTGGGATCCACCGCAACCCCACTTTGGTCGATGACGTGACCAAGGAACCTCACTGACCTCATCAGAAGGTGGCATTTCTTGGGGCTCAGCTTGAGGTTGTTGTCTCTGAGCTTACCGAAGACCACTTGGTGACTGTTTAGTGCTTCCTCTTCAGTGGGCGCAAAGACAAGTAGGTCGTCTAAGTAGCAGAGCAGGCTTGTGAAGTTAAGGCTGCCAAAGATGCTCAGCATCATACGCATGAACGATGCTGGGCTGTTACAAAGCCCCTGCGGCATCCTGTTGTACTCGTACAAACCAACAGGTGTCGTGAAGGCTGTATACTTCTTGTGGTCTTCACACATCGGAACATTATAGAAGCCTGAGGTCAGATCCATTGTACTGAAAACAGCATTACCTCCCAGTGCTGCTAGACAGTCGGCCTGATGAGGCAGAGGGTGAGCATCTTTTAAAGTCCGTGCATTCAGCCACCTGAAGTCTGTGCAGATTCTGAGCCCACCATCTTTCTTCCACACCATGACGAGAGGGGATGCATACTCACTGATGGACTTGCGGATGATCCCCCTCTCCTCCATGTCAGAGAGCACTCGTCGTAGCTGTTGGTAATGTGCAGGAGGGACTCTCCTATATGGCATGCGAAATGGGCGATCGTCTGTCAGGCGAATGCTGTGCACAAACTCTCTCGCCTCGCCACAATCAAGTGAGTGTCTGGAGAAGATGTCTTCATACTCTCCAACCAGTTCGACAAGACGTTTCTTCGCCCAAAAGCTGGCTTGGCATGAGTCAATGTCCAAATCGCTCAACCCCAGGTTGGACAGGCGTTCTTTGAGGTCAGCATCCGTGGCAGATGAAACCATAACACTCTCTGGCTCCAAGCCCTCCATCTCACACAGACCTTGCTGAACGTTGAAGTCCTCCACAGCAAGACACGGGAACACATCAGCGATGATGGCATTACGTCTCAATGTGATTGGCTTCGGCGAAAGATTCGTCATCTTCAAGGGCACCCACCTGTCAGCCCACATCGCAGTGATGACACGACCCACAAGGACATCCCGTGGACTTGACCTGGAACCACATGGCTCCACAATGACTGTGCTGCCTGGAGACATCGGCACCTTGCTGGACAGCCTACCCCACACCAGGTGTTCGTGCTGCGGTTCCAGTGTGACAGCATGAGGCAGCTTCAAATGGCCGATCTTGTCTGGGACATCCTCACTCTTCCATCTTGTGGTGCAGGACAGCATATCAAGGAACTGGTCACAGTCTGACGGTACTCTCTTGCCTCCAGCTGATATGAGTCTCCAGTAGTTTTCATCGCTCTTCATGGTACGTGCGAGGTGCTTGAGGACGTTTGAACCGATGATGAGCTCATCACGCTGGCCCGGCACAAGCAGAACAGGAACAGCGCACTTCACTCCATACACAGACAGCGTCAAGTCATAAACTCCTTTGGGACGTGTCTGCTTTCCCCCACAACCGACAAGCACAATTCTTTCGGCTGATTCAGGCTCTTTAAGAAGGACTCCCGCCACCTTGAGTAATGCTTCAGCCCCCTCACTCATCGTACAAGCCATGGATCCTGAGTCAATCATGCCCTTCAGCTTCACCTTGTCATTAACCACAACCTGGACGTAGAATAATTCACTGAAAGCTGGCACCTCTCCAGACCCTTGAACCACGACCTGAAGATCTTCTGGTAAGGCTGAACAGGCATTAACGTAAAGTAGCTCCAAGTCCTCGTCTCCAATGAGGGTGTTGTGTCGATCCCCCACACTGCCCCTCTCCAAGTGTGGGCTCTCTAGTTTCCCGCCGGCGGCCCTCGTCTGGCATCAGCCTGGCCCACCCGCTTCCGTCCATACTTGTCACAGTCCTTCTTCCATTGACCAGGAGTAAAACACGCGAGACACAGGTTTTCTCTCCTGCAATGTGCGAGCGTGGAATGTCTGACATCGTCACAGACTCTACAACTCCTCCTCTGAAAGGACATTGGAGCATATGACGGCTCTTGTGCAGGGGCTTGGACGTTCTGACGCACCACCAAGTGATCTAGAAGACTGATCAGTGCATTCATGCTATTCACACCAACAGTGGCAGTGGCTGGAGTGGCGTGACTGGACTGGGGTGCTTGAAAGCATGCTGGTGACTGTGCATATTGTGGAACAGACTGTGCATGGGATGGTTGAGGCAAGTGAACAGCTGGGGAATTGGGCACAAACTGTTCTGCTAAAGGTGAAAGCTGTGATGTTGGTGTCTGAACTGATGCGTTGGCAAACATAGTGGCTTGAGGCGGAACGAACCCCTGGGAAAAAGGCAGCTGAAACTGGGGCTCTGCTGGCGCTGGTTGAGACAGCTCTGGCTCTTGTGACATGGCTGACTGTGTGTGAGTGACTATGTGTCTCTGTGGAGTATGAGAACTGGTCAGCGTGTGCATCCTGAGTTCCCTCTGGTAGGCGTCAATGCGTTCCTGGACCTCGCTCGTGGTCCACTCCTCAGCCGCCTTGAAGCTAAGTCTGTTAGAGAGTATGGGGTCTGGGCAAAACTTGATGAACATCATGCATACCTCCCGTCCCGGATCTTCAACACTTCGTTTCTGTCTCTTTAGGCACTCGTCAGCGATATCAATGGCGTTATTCAACCTGATCCAGTAGTCCATCACCCCTTCGTCTCGCAGTGGCCTGGTGTTGTAAAAGTCAGCCATTGGCATGGATGAGTAGGTCAACTCACTAAAGTGTTGTTTCAGTATGTCATAGACAAAGTCGGGGGTCGCGTCAGTAAAGTTATGTCGTAGAGTAACCCGCACTACATCTCTAGCCTTCCCCCTTAGCTTAGCTAATATCTCCTGTAGCTGCAGGTGTACTGGAACATTACTCTTACGAAAATATGCCCCAACCATTTCCACCCACTCCCGGACAGAACACTTATCACTGCTATCACCCCTATAAATAGGCGGCTCCTTAGCATCAGATTGCATTACTAGCCTAACACTGGACAAATTAAACTCCGTCGGTTGCTGTTCAGGCTGTGAACCCCCCTTTTTTACAGATGTGTCGTGTGCTGTTACATCACTATTACGTTGCAGCTGGTCTGCAATAGACTGGCCAATTTGGCTGGCTAACTCTGTAATAAGGGCTCTTACATCATCACTAGAGGCTGATGTGGTACGCTGCTCACTTGGGGAAAGACTGGGGGGAAACTGGACACGACTGGAACACGCCCTGGGTGTTCTCAACCCTCCCACATCAGGCGACTGAACCTCGTCCTTGAATAACCTCCCCCTCCCAAACCCCACAGTAGCATACATATCTCGATCAAAAACACCCGTACCCACTGGTGTATTTACTGAGTCCATTGTGCAATACTTGGGTGAAACAATGCAGTCCCCACGGCGATCGAAGTGGCGTCGATACTCGAAGAATCCAGAAGGTCAAGGCACCAATGTAACCCGTCTTGTCTGTCTGCGTTGTGTTCTGGGTTGTTCTCAAGTAGACACAGAGGCACGGGCTGTCTCAATGCAGTTTATTATCTGCGGTCATAAACAAAATGACAATGAGTGTTGCGTGACATCAGATTGGCATCCCAGTCAAATCCAGCATTGCTCTGCATGTATTCACATTAATCACATTTAACCTCTTTTCATAAAGAAAAAACTACATACATTTGTAATCAAAACAAATACAAAGAAAAATATCACAGATATTCCCAATGGAAAAACACATTGTAAATTCCCCTTAATCATTCATTAATTCCATTAGATGAACTACACATATATTCATTCATTTCGAACAAATATGCACAAACACACAAAAAAAACATACCTGCGGTCATAAACAAAATGACAATGAGTGTTGCGTGACATCAGATTGGCATCTAAAAAAGATAGCATCACGTCAATACAATGTTAATGGCCTGCCGAACAGCTAGCTCACCACGTGCTGCAACAGCTACTGAACTGCATTTAACATATAAAAGACACAATATCGCGGCTCGTAGTTCATTAAGACTACTGCAAGATTCACTCATCATCATAGACACTCTTACACAGTGATAAGTCAACATATAAGTGATAATAACAACTTATATCCGTTTTATTATCGGAGAGACCTGACGTGAACTCACCCCAGTCAAATCCAGCATTGCTCTGACTGAGGTCAGCCTTGCGCGGCGCAAGTCCCCGATCTGATGACGTCACACGCACGCACTGCACTAAACCGACGCGCAGGCAGAATGAACACAAAACGAAACTCCCAGTAATACAAAAAGAAATATTTTTGGTGGAATTCATAAGTATACAAATAAACCTGCTACACATGCTGTCATCTACATACGTCCTATGCAAAAAGACATAGAACTGTCCAGTTCTGTAAGTTGTTTTTTTTTTTAACTACAGTAAATTACTTATTTGCTAAATTCTATGCTTATTACATTTTAGGCAACACATGTTTTTATCGTAATGTACTAAGTTTATTTTCATTTACAGTTATCTAAAATTCTGAGATTGCTTTTTTAATTTAAGGTTGTCTGTGGATCTCCCATGCTTGGGCCAATGGAGAGATGTCTTGCCTGTGAAAAACAGTTCAATTTCAATGAACTTAAGGTTCACATTGAGAGCTGCAGGTATGGACAACATTGACTGGTCATAATCTTGATTTAATATTCAGTTTCTTATTAGGAAAACAAATTTTAATTTCATGTCTTTCTAGGCCTATGACTGAATGTTCCAATCACCTGCCACCAACATTAGAGAACGAACACCTAAATGCACATACTTCAGACAGGGATTCACTCATCAACCAGTCACCCACTGAGGAAAATACTGACCAACTGTTCATCCATTTAACAGATGAACAAACAGACATGGTAAATTTCAAGTTTGCATTGCTAAGAGCTTCTGCTACCATCAAACATTTTCTTCTGCCATAATTTCACAATATTAGCATTTCAAAACGCTTCTTATTTTTCTAAAAAATATATTTTTGCTACTTGTTGTATATAATGTTCATCAAACTGAAGAAGAGAGTGGTCTTGTGGATCATCCACATTTATTTGGTACAGGTTTTATGGTAGATGCTCTTAGGAGTGTCTTTAATATTTCTTAATTTCTTATCTCAAAATATTGCAGGAATCTTTAAGTGAATGGCGGAGGATGCGTGAGGAGCAGGATGAGGAATATAATCAGTCTTTGATAGCAGATCAAGCCAAAGTATGTAGGGTAAACTTTATAACAGACATCCTCTGATGACATTGTGTAATCTTTCTGTCTGCATTACAATCTGAATTTGTAATTTGTTTCAGGAACTTCAAAAGATGAATAGCGAAGAATCTGAGAATAGATGCAGAAAGGTAAGTGTAAGTTAAGGAAATCAGGATGTTGATGCCTTTTTAAGACCTTATACATTTACTTTTTGTTTACCATTACCGTTTGATTTTGAAACTTGCCTACATTATTTTAGGCTATAGATGAGAGACGAGCGCGAACGGCAAATTTGCCTGAACTTGCTCATGCTGTGCCACTAAAAGTAAAATATCCAAGTGGCTTAATGAGGACCAGGACATTTATTTTAAGTGAATCAATTAAGGTTGGTAAGGTTTGTTTTTTGGTGTGCAAAGTCTGTTTAAATGTGAAATAATCAAAATGTCTAGGCACTGTTTGACTTGGTTGGAGAGGTGGAGGACGCTACAGAATGGTTCCATATTCAGGAAGCCTCCACTTAGAAATGACCTACAGTATGTGGAACCAGTTTTGAAAGAAATATCAGAGGGCCAACCACACTCTTTGTCCAGTGGATTTCCTCCGAAGATGCAGAGGTAGATTTACAAATATTAATTTATTTTTTTCAAATCTTTCTTAGCTTGTCATTTACTGTTTTATGTAATTCATCAGTTTATGCAGACCATTCTTACACCTGATGGCAATGACAACCATGATGATGATGATTATAATTCTGGGACTGTCAGCCCATTGGATCAGCCTAGCACCTCTAATGAACATCTGGCATCGTTCTCCCCTCGATCAGAGCCGGAAGAGACTGTCCACAAGTATGAATTAAAATGTTATAGTACCAGTTAACCCATAGTCATCTCTATACCTGTATCCCATTTGATATACAATGTCATCATTTATCATTTGCATTCATAATAATATTATTTTCCAGGACCAACCTCCAAACAATACTAAGTCTCCTTTCAGCCAAGATAGATGATGATAGTCCCACTAGTAATCAGATCAATGTTGTAAGGGATTATAAAGGCAATACCCACAACATACTGAGAAGCACTGTTCAGGCTTTTAGTCGGCGACGATTTAACCTCAGAGCAAGACTGGATGTGATTTTTGTTGATGATACAAAAGCGGCGGAGGGGGCTGTGGACGGTGCTGGTCCAACTAGAGAGTACCTCAGATTGCTCCTTAAGGCTGTCCAACAGTCCAGCATATTTGTGGGCCCTGAAAATAGTAAGAGGTTGCGGCTTGACAGTGAAGGTAAGCATTTGAACTAAAGGTCTTATTTAAAATGATTTCATAACATTAAGTCATTGTAGTTAACTAAAATATTGTGGTAATTTTCTTTACAGCTTTGCACAAAGGTCTCTACAGGCAGATATCTCAAATGATATCAGTTTGTATAATTCATGGAGGAATGGGGCCACATTTCTTTTCAGAAAAGCTCTTTCTCCAGGTTTGTGGTAAACCCACCCGTCCTTCAACCTTGGATGAAGTAGATGATGAGACCTTTAAAGAAATTCTTTGCAAAGTAAGCATTTTTCTTAAACTGCAGTGAACAAAATTCGGAAGTTATGCTGGAAGAGTACCCCATTAAAGGAATAGTTCACCCAGAAATGAAAATTCTGTCATTAACTCTCCCTCAAGTTGTTCCAGACCTGTATGACTTTCTTTCTTCTGCTGAACACAAAAGATATTTTGAAGAAAGTCGGTAACCAAACGACTGATGGACCCCATTGACTTCCATAGTAGGAAAAAAAAAAATACTATGGATGTCAATGGGGACCAGCAACTGTTTAATTGCCAACCTTCTTTAAAATATCTTTTGTGTTCAGCAGAAGAAATTTGATGATGACAGAATTTTCGTTTTTGGGTGAACTATCCCTTAAATAGTGTTTTTTTTGTATTTTAGCTGCAACATGACATTGATGTTTTGTTTTTTCAGATAAAAGAAGCCGAAACCCTTCCAGAAGCCAAAGCTGCCATTGAAATGGCAGAAGATTGCCTGTCCATAATTGGAGCCTTCAGATCCATCAGTACTCTTAAGCAGCGGGACATGCTGGTACAGTCAGCTGTGGAGTATTATGTTGATGGGAGATGCAATGTTGCACTGCAACAGTACGTAGTATCAAACACTTTCTTGTTTGTTGAAATTGTTTTCATACCTTGTTCTTTGTAGATTCTACATGTTATTTTTACAGGTTTGTCGATGGTTTTAACACCCTTGGACTTCTTCAAGAAATGCAGACACACACAGATCTGTTTCACACCATATTTGTTGAAGACAAAAAACCACTGAGATCTTCAGACCTGACATCACTTTTTGAAGTGAACCTGTCAGATCAAGACCCCTATAAGAGAGAACTAGAGACCAGGACCTTGTGCTTCTGGAGAGACTGGATCATTGATGGTGAAGGCATTTACAAAGTTTTTTTTTTTTTTTTTTTTTACATATTTTGTCCTATAAAGTTTTATACACAGCTTCTGTATTCACTATATATTTACATGTGATTAAATGTGTGATATTGCTTTTATAAAGTGGTTCATCCAACAGGTTAATGTAAGTGACATTTCACACAAATATTGATAGATCTTACCTCTATCTCGGTTCCAAAAGAAGAGAGACGTTAGAGATGTCATTGCTTGTCTTAAATAACAGTATTAATACTAAATTAGATTTCAGACACTATTGCAAATTTTGCATTTGTGCTCCTGTCAATACTGAACCATTGCATTTCTCAAAACATTGCACAGTAGTATGGTTTCTCTCCTGAACGAATCACATTTTTTTAACGAGTTACATGGAGAATGATTACATAATTTATTTAGTTATTTGTGTATATATACAACTATTTACTGAAAATGTGAAATACCCACCACCAATACACTGTCAGCTTGTTTGGAATGGCACAAACAGTACAGTTGTTAGACTGAATTTCCACATGTGTTACAGATGAAGAATGTACACCATTGACGTTGGAGAATGTGCTGGAGTTTACTTCAGGGTCTTCAGCCATTCCACCCCATGGCTTTCTGCAGCAGCCCAAAATCGAATTTCTTCATGACGCACCAGAGAAAATATTTCCAGAGGCAAACACTTGCAACATTGTGATAAAATTGCCCATCCATTACAATTACGAGTCATTCAAAACACACATGAGCAATGGCATACAGTGGGCACCAACATTTGGCGTAGCGTAGTTCAACACGTGCATTAAAGGGATACTCCACTTTAAAATGAAAATTCTGTCATCATATACTCACCCTCATGTTGTTTCAAACCTGTATGAATTTCTTTCTTCTGCTGAACAGAAAGGAAGATATTTAGAAGAATGTCAGTAACCAGACAGTTTCTGGTCTCATTGACTTCTATAGTATATATTTTTCCTACTATGGAAGTCAATGAGACCCAGAAACTGTCTGGTTACTGACATTCTTCTAAATATCTTCCTTTCTGTTCAGCAGAAGACAGAAATTCATACAGGTTTGAAACAACATGAGGGTGAGTATATGATGACAGAATTTATTTTAAAGTGGAGTATGCCTTTAAAAAGGAATAGTTAAACCATGAAAGAAATTTACCCCATAATTTACTCACCCTCATGCCATCATAGGTGTACAACATCTTCCTTTCTTCAGCCAAACACATGTGGAGTAACATTTATCAAAATCCTAGCAGTTCATATTGAATTGTTTATCACAACAGTGCCATCACAAAGCTATGAACAGTCAGAATTGTATTTATTACTCCAATTGTGTTTGGCTGAAGAAAGGAAAACGTCATACACCTAGGATGGCATGAGGGTGAGTAAATTATGGGATAAATTTCATTAGGGTGGAGTTTAAATGCATTGTTGTTTGAAAATATTTTTTATTTTTTTGACAACATGAAATGTTACAGTTGTTCAGCTGTTTTATTGTTCAGTGACAATCCACTATAACCAGTCAAGTTCATACAAGATTTGTTCATTGCTGAAAGCATTAGCAAAAAAAAAACCTAATGTAAACATTAACACATTAATAATTGATGCATGACAGTTAATCTCGTCATACTGACATTGTTAATTCCAACTTTTAATGAATTAAAATGTTGTTTACAGCGTGTTAACGCATAAAAAAAAAATTAAATTAAATGCTTTTTCAGATATTACTGTGTCTGTGATTCCTGATCAACAAATACAATGTCTTTCTGATATGCACATATACAATATCTCTGCCTAAAGTATTTTAAACCTTTAAAAGAGAAGACTACGATTCACCAATCATTTGTTTTACAGCAAGAACGGTTTCCATGTAGACAGATAATGCATCTGAGAAAGGTACATCTGGGTTTGGTAGTGTTGCCAGCTCTTCTTCAGTCAAGCCTCGAGGCAGATCCAACTCAGGAACATGAACACCTTCTGCTTGTTGCCCTTCAATATCTTCCCTGACTTCATCATCAATGTCAATCTACAATAGGGCTGCATCTAACGATTATATTTGTTGTTGATTAATCTATCGATTATTTCTTCGGTTAGTCGACTAATCTAACGATTATTTTTCCGATTAATTTAATGATTATTTTTGGGATTAGCTGATTTATCCATTGGCAAACTTTACAATAAATAAGTACAACAATATATCAGCTGTATTTTGAAGAGGGTAGTGCATCTGTATATTATTTTAACATGAAATCTATGAATGATGACAAAAAAAAATTTATTTCAGAAAGGGTAATTGTCATTTTATTATGAAATATGCGAACAGGAAGCATTTTAAGCTTTATTTTTAACTAATGGTACTGTTTCATAAAATGTAAGATACAGTCACAGGCCTATTTAGGAAACGTGTTTAATATAGTCTGTTATTAATTACCGTAGTGGGAGTATGATTTACTCAATTAACTTGTCCGAAAATGCACTTGTGTTTATCTGCAAAAAGGTTCACACTAGATTGCAGCCTAAGCTACTGTTAATGTAAATATAACGTTAGTCGTTTGTTTTTAAAGTCTACATTAGAGACCTGCGTGGGACGGACTTCTCCCTTAAAGGCACAATATGTATTTTTTTGCTTTAAAAATATAAAAAATCACTATATCTATGTTATATATTTTTTAAAGTTGTGTATTTACATTATCCCGATAGTTCCAATTAACTTCTAAATCCAGAGAAATTAATATTTTAATTCGAAGACACGGACCGTGTCTTTATTTCCGTTATGTCGCAGTCGATGGCGTCATATCCGCGTTGTCCCTGGTTTCCGCTCGTGCTGCCATGGCAACCAGAGCTCTGATTAACCAGAGCGACAGACGCAGACAACTGTGTAGTTCGTAATGTCTATCTGCACGCTGTTGTTGTTTCGTTCAAACATTACGGACCATGGCAAGCAGACTTTGGATAAAAAAGGAGAACTAAAACGATAATCAATATCAGCGCGGTGTTTTCGAGATGCCTAGAGCTCCCATAGACAGTATATAAATGAGAGCTCCACGTCCGAGACTTCGACCGCTCCTACATGTACTTTATTAAACAGGTGAGCACATTTACATAAAACTAATCAATGTTATATAACGTTAGTTCAACAATGTTAAAATGTCAGAATATGATCTGTATGTTATTCTAATGTTGATCTAGTTTACTGCTAGTCTCATACAGACAGACTAACACATACATTTCAACACATTTAAATGCAGTTTAGTGTGCTAAATGTAATGTTAGACCAAGTGAAACAGCGCTGCGTTACCTCACAAGTTTAATTTGTCTAATAAACTGACCTGTGAGCAGTAATTCTGCACTTGCGTGTAGTTCGGTAGAATGAAATGTCCATATTCCTTTATATCCGCGGGACTCGCGTCGCGTGTGGAGCTGATAGCTGTCTCTTAGCAACCCCGAACTGCTTCATATCACAGTCATGATAAAAACATCGATGTATTCAGTCATCCATAAACATTATTAGATCGGTCGGCTTGACGTTGACGACAACATCCATAATTCTTAGCAAATGCTGCGTCATCAAACTACGAACGATGGGGCGGGGCGACACTTTTGGGCGGAGCGACACGTGTCGCCCCGCCCCTATTTTTCTGTTCCCGCCTTTGCCATTTTCCTCCGACCCCCCAGGGGGCAGTTTGTGATGAACGGCACGGCGGCAGCAACAGTATGCAGTAACGAACGAACGATACTCCACGTTGATTGCGATTCCAACTGGTGAGGAAAAATGGTTGTGTAGATTTATATAAATATATTTAAAAATGTAACATGATGTTCGAGAATCAAATCTGGAATAATTGCTTAAGCATATTCCAGTGTCTTTCAGATGATATAATTAAACTGTTCTTTGTTTGTTTTTTTCCTTCTTAGAATTTGTGAGATTCTTATCTTTTTTAACAAACATGGGGCACCACACCGTCGTAACCAGAGCAAAACATGAAGTTTATATGAAGTCCACTCTTAAACTGTGCCCATTTTGTCACTATACGAACAGTATTTCGCACATGGTACATGTCCATGTTCGTAGACATTTTGAGACCGCAGTAAGATACAAAGGTTTGGTTTTCCAAATTGATGATTTGTATTAAATAATTACTATAACCATATTAAATTAAGTTCGCTTGGTAATGTCCTTAGTTAATTCATTTTCAGATTTCTTCATTGTCAAATGCAGCAACCAGTGCAGAGAAAAGGCACATTTTCACTGCTGCTTTTGGGAGAACACCGTTATTAATAGGTCACAATTAATGACCCACATATTAAGCCACCATGAGCCTTGTGTTGAACCAGGAGTTACTTCAGACATGCATATTGAGAATGTCATGAATAAAGACACGGGTAATTGAATCTTGAAGAACTTGTTCTGTTATACAAAAGCAATATGTTTAATTTTCTTAAAACTATGTTAACATTTTTTTTTTTTAGATTGAGAGCAATAAATTACTGAATTGTTAAAGTTTGAATGAATTAATAATTTCTCAATATTTTTTATGAATAATTGTTGATTTTGCAGTGGGTCTGAGCATACAGCACGAGTGCAGCTCAGTAGCACAGAGGTTTGGAGCTGAATCCTGCATTAGAGAGAGCCCTGCATTGAAAGTGGAGAGGTTTTGTGATACAGCAAAACGACAAGATCCCACATCGACAACTTCCGCTTCTTCAAACAGAGGTCAGACTTCTTGACAAAAACAAAATGTCACATATTTATTTGGCATAATCCTCTCCATGTTGAGTGATCTGTTGTATCTGGTAATATCTCTATTGCTTTATAAGAATCTCTTCCAAACATGAAGACCAAAAACCTGATGGATAATAGGAGCAAGCCAGCAGTTACACCTGAATCTGAACTTCAGTGTTCTACAGGTAACCGACTTGTAAACTTGTACTACTCAGGGTTGCAGTGGTATGAGATTTTCACAGTACAAAAACAGTTTCAAAATTATCGTGGTTTAATGGTATCTGGTCCTGCTCAGTAAAATGTGAGAGTCATTTTTAAATATCTAATATTGTTAAAAATCATTTGTCATTGGATCATTTTTTACTCCTACTCCAAAAACAATAAATATTATTACATATACTTAAGTAATTATTTCTATAAGTACTTTTACTTGCATACAGCTTTTGGATATTCTGCCCACCTCTTTTTGCTATATTTTTGACTAGAAACAAAGTTCATCACAGTTTACGGATGGAAGGAATGCAGCAAATAGCGTTAAGTTGGGCATCTACTGAAAATAGCATGGGCTAAAACCTTGATCTCTGGATTTAAGATTTGATATAGAGCAATAGTACATTACAGCAGGGACGGACTGGGGCTAAAAAACAGCCCTGGACTTTCTCCCAAATAGGCCCATCATCCGGCCATTCGCCTCTAGCCGTGTGGGACAGAGTACTAAAGCCCTGCATTTCAGCCCGGGCCCGACGGGCCCCGACTTTTTTACGCCCCTAGGGCCGGGCTTCGGGCCAATTTTCACGTCATAGTTCACATGCGGGCCGGGCCTCGGGCCTTTTTTGGGTTATCCTTCTTTTTATATTTTTAGACATTAATTAAAAAAATATGAGAAGTTGACGTTGACGATAGAAAAACAAACATAGAAAGACATTTAATAACCTCATAACTTTCATAATCTTATAATTACACTGACATATGATTGACATGACAGTCGCACGCACGCACGCACACACACAGAAGGTTTCCCGTCAGCGGAACCAACGATTCACCTCATGTGCAAATAATGGAGAATATTAAGAGAAAAATCGCGAGTGATAGAAGAGAGGACTGGGTTAAAATCTTCCACTGTGGATGCTATTCTTTTTCTCCACGATGCTCTGTAAGAGACTGTTCTAACTTTTCGTTTGATTGGACTTTATTTTCGTTTAACTGTTGGAAACTACTGATGTTTTTCGTTTTTCGTTTGATTGGACTTTATTTTCGTTTAACTGTTGGAAACTACTGGAAAAAAGAATGGCCATGTTCTGTGGTGCATTTTTGAGGTAAGATAACCTGCAAGTTTGTTTTTGATTTATTTAATTTAATTTGTTTAGATTGACTATTGCTCATTTCGTTTGCGAGCGCTGTTGCGAGCAGCCTGAGCCTGCCTCAGTATTTCAAAAAATTTGACTCACTGTGGTTTAATAAATAAACATTAAACTAACTGTCTGTGTGATATGCTTTTAGTGTTTTATATCTATGGATTTTATTGTAGCTAAGTAAAGTATTAGCGTTGATTTGAGAGGCTAAATTGATCAAACATGTTTTACTTGCTGTTGGCTGGCTTGCTTGGTCGTCATTTTTTTTTTTTTTTAATGCTCCAAACATTTGTCTAAATTAACTTAATAAAGAAATGAAAAGAAAAGAAACATAACAAACAAAACGGACATATTTTAATGGCAGTCTGCCGCTGTGGAAAACAACAACAAAAAAAACAAAAAAACGGCCTCGGGTCGGACTCGGGCTGATAATTCTGATGAGCTGTCGGACACGGGTCGGGCTAGGGCCTGAGCGTCTCGGGCCAGGGCCGGGCTCGGGCCTAGATTTGAGGCCCGTGCAGGGCTCTAGGACAGACACTAGCCAGGATGTCCTGATACTATGCCACAATACTGTAGCCTATCAGACAAGGTATTCACAGCAAGTAACATCTCAAAACCAATGATGATAATTGGGGTTGTGTTTATTAATGAAGCCTCAGCCTTCAAATAAAAACAAAAAATGTACAATGCCATAAAATACAAATAATGAAATGTCACTGGCTACAGTAACCCAAATTACACAAACTTGTAATTATAAAACATATAGTTAGGCTACTGTATACCAGGGATCTCCAACCTTTTTGTGTGCAAGGGCTACATCTAGAAGGAATTTTTATTTGTTATACTCCAATATTTATTATACATAACATGGTGAAGCTTTTTTACTTTTCACCATCATATGGGAAATAATAAAACAGTGCGTGTTTGCCATTTGATGTTTCTCATACGCAACGCAAATGACAGCGTACAATCAAAGAGAGTTGGGTAATTTTGTAGAGGCAAAAGTTCAAATTGAAACGTTTAGTTGAAAAGGTAAAAATTATACCATTTATTCGAAGTCTGGAACCCCGACGGCAAGTTGGGGCTATTTATAGAATGTGTTTAGCGGGCAACTCACAGGCACCACGTTGGAGACCACAGCTATTCAAATATAATGTAAGCAAATTTAAAAGTGCAGCCTTATAAAATGTCAGTGGCTATAGGCCGACTCTTCTTCCTCAGTTGTTGTTTTTTACACGTAGCATAAGTGATCATATTAGTGCCCCTGCTGTTGGCTGTTAATACTGCTTTATTAGACTTTTTTTTTTTTTTTTTTGTGCCGACGGCCCTCGGTTGGACGGCCGTTCTGGACTTTTCCAGAACGCACAGATTGTCAATCCGTCCCTGCATTACAGTACTTTAAATAAGCAAATGTGTGAGATATAACTCTCTTTTAACCATGAAACTGTCATACTGCTGCAACCCTAATATAATATACTGTATAAAAGTTAGTATGCACACAGTGATCTTAAAACATTAGTAACATTAAAGTGCAGTAGTAAAGACTGACCTTTAAACATGTTGTTTCAAGCAACTTCAGTAGCAGAAGAAAAAGGTCCGAGGACTGCTAATGTGAAGCCTAATACAGTTGTGTGTGTGCACTGTAATTTGACATTATTAAAAAACAACTTAAGAAAGCACATCCAAAGACGACACACTGAATGCAGGGAGACTGTATCATCCAAAAGGTATTTAAGATGCCAGTGTGTTGATGGCAAAAATGGAATTTTTGCTGTTAAAGTCTTTCCATGGTGCATCCACTCCAATCCATGTCCTGAAAAACACCTGGGGAGAGTCACAAAGGTCTGTGTGTGAATTGGATGAGTGCTGTGTTACCAGAGACTTTGCCCACAGAAGTGGTATTCTGCCATTTGAGTGTGACCACTTGCAGTCTTTATCCTATTGTCCTCGTGTTGGTCAAATACAGACTGATCTGGCAGAAGAAACATTGTGTATGATGGTTGACCAGAAGTGGTTTGGAGATGCAAGGAAACACCAGTTAATTGATCTGAAGAAGGAAACTCTGGCCGAAGGATTTCCATTGTCAGTGTCTGTACAAATTGGAGACCAACTCAACAAATTGCATGTGTCTGTGTTTGAAAAAAAAAACCCACTCATATTACAGCAGACTTGGCAGAGTAATGGTCTCGTATGATGTTAAGAAAAACTCTTGGTACTGCCCTTGCTCAATGCCAAGGAAATCTTGTATTCACAAGGCTGTTTCAAAGTGGCATCTCTTTCACCATCAGAAAGAGTTGTTCAAGAAGCTGAAAAGTGTGAAGGAAGTTCCTCCTGAATCGCCTGAAGGAAAAAAAGATGCCAACAACAGCTATCCACCATCTGACTCAAACATCAAAGAAATGATCCACTACATGATGGCATACAAAAAACTTCCCAGTGAGCTTCCCAAGACATTACTAGATCATTCCAGAGATATTAAGTCCATCCAGTGCCTTCCAAGGCATCTGGTGCCCACAGAATTAAAATGTACCAAGTGCACAGCTGAAAGCTTAAGTGATCCAAGACTCATCACAAAAGATGCCAAGATAGTGACATTTTCTGGTGTAATCCAAGGTATGGTTGATTATTGTAATATTACATTAAGATGTGCTTTCAGATAATTTTATGGATATTTTAGATTAATGCATCTATTTACTTCTTTAGGCATATCTACTTACTACAGACAGTGCCCACGCTGTGAAATGGTATATAGGTACCAAGAGTGGTCAGATGGAATACATAATTTCAATGACCACATTCTTTTGTCATTGCATTTGTGCATGTTCCTAAGAAACTCAGTACAAGTATGTCATAATCCCAATGCGTTGTTTTCCTATGAACTTTTAAAGTCGCTGTTTTTTTTTCATTCAATTCATTAATTCAATGTATTTTTTAACTTGTTTAATTCCAGAATAGTATGGCAGTAAGTAGGGTAATGGAAACATTACATTCAATTGAAGGTGGGCCTTTTCCTAAAAATGAACTTGTTTTACAAGCCTATTTGCACTTTGAGGCCATGACAGAACTGGATTATCATTACAATTGTGTCACTTGTGGGCACTGCCCAAGTGTAGTCGTCATGGATCTCCACAAAAAGGGAGCCTTTGGCATGCCTGGTATGTTTAAACATTATAGTTTGATATATTTAAATGTTTATTTATAACTATAGTTTCTTAATTTATTCACAAAATATATTTATCCAATCACATCCACATTGTAAAGTTTTTTTTTTTTTTTTACATTTTCATAATACTATCATTTCATGGGCATAAATTGCATTCATGCATAAATTAAAATGTAAATTAATGTAATCTAAATATATCTTACTTTGAAATACTATAGTCTTTGTTTAATTTTATTAATTGATTGTAGTGAGTGAAATTGACCCCCCTCCACCAAATTATGATGGCTACGTGGATAGTGAGAAGTTTTGGGAGGCAGTAACAGTAGAGATGATAAGCCGAGGTTTTTATACAAGTATGTCTCGCATCACTTTTCAGATATACAGCCTTTTACCTAAGTTTCTTTCTTTAACCGCAGTTTAACTTCTTTCTCTTTAATTATTAGGTGGGATGAGGAACCCCTTCGTTGTGCCCCCAAGCTACAGCTTTTGGGCACCATGGATTGGTATTCATACCAGATCATCCAACATCGTTCTCAACACAGAGTACGCTAAGCTTCATGTGTCACAAGACTCATCTGAGGATGACGTTCCACTTACAGAAGAAAGGCTTGCAGATGAGCTGCTAAATCTCCGGGTATGGTTTGTTTCATCACAAAAATATTTTAATTGAGATGTTTTGTCATGATGTGTAATAATTTTGTTACAATTTTTCTTTTTGGCTAGGTTGAGGAAATAAGGGCTCTTTGTATGGGATGTGGAATAGATCACAAAGGTTCTAAAATGGATTTAATTATCCGACTAAAAGAGAGGATGTCAAATAGAGTCACGTACAACAAGGTTTTTGAAAAAGTGTGGGGTGCATCTGGTAAGTCAGACTGTACAGTTACTGTATGTATTAGGGTGGCATAAAAGTATTGATATAACAGGTCTTGTTTACATAATCATTTTGCTGTTCAAATTGAGGCGGTGTGATTTTTGTCAATTTTAAGATCTCTAATTATAAAAATGTATAAAGATGGACATTGAGTATTCATGGATTATGAATTGACATGTCTTTCTCTTAGGTGGCTGGGCTGTTATAACCTGCCCTTGTGGGGTTGTGTACTCTGTGAAATTTAACATCAGAGCAGAGAGCCCTCGTGATTATGCTGATCTCCTGCTTTCATGGAAACATGTTCCCAATGTTACTGTGTACGACTACCCAAGGGGACTAGCCTCGCATGCAAACCATCCTTCAAAGAAATTATTTAATCCTTTTGAGGGTCGATTACTGCAACCATCTGAAGAAAATATCAAGAAGGCATCAGAAAATGACTTGAAAGTCAGTTTGCCATGGCTTAACCACAGGAAAGAACCAGCAGATCAAGATGGTCATCCTGTTACTGGTTCATGTGACCATTATGTCTTGTCTGATGTGTTCCATCAGAACAACAGTAAGGATCTTAGGGATTCCTTGAGAAAGATTGGCCTTGTCCCGGAGCTTGCAGGAAAAATAAACAGTCAGACAGCTGAGCAACTCTTTTCAGATATGAAGAAAAAGAACTACTTCCTCAACATGATGAAACCATCATCCCACATATTCCTTGCAAGAAATATTTTGCACCATAAAAATGTTGCACGGAACAATACGGTTGTGAAGCAGTTAAGAAAATGTACAGATGAGAACACTGAATTACAGTTTGATTGCAATGGAAAGATAATTTTGGGTAATTTATTATCACTGTGTGTATGCTTGTTTATATATATGTATGTGTGTGTGTGTGTGTGTGTGTGTGTGTGTGTGTGTGTATATACAGTGCTATGCATAAGTGAATACACCCATGCTAAAGTTGACTAAAAAGAGGAATAAAAAATCATATTTTGGAAATTGAACTTAATGCCTTAATTAAAAAAATTAGGAAAAATCCAACCTTTAAGGACACCAATTTTCTTTGTGAATGAATAATGTATCGTAAATAAATAAATAAATGTTCTTCCTTAAAATACAGGGTGCATAAGTGAGTCCACCCCTATGTTAAATTCCCATAGAGGCAGGCAGATTTTTATTTTTAAGTTTTTTTTTTTTTTTTTTTTTTTTTTTTTTTAGGATACTATGCATCCTGATAAAGTTCCCTTGGCCTTTGGAATTAAAATAGCCCCACATCATCACATAGCCTTCACCATACCTAGAGATTGGCATGGTTTTATTTCAGTTAGCCTAAAAGCTAGTTTGATTTGCATTGAGAGATGATAATGATGTTATTGAAAACCGGATACATTTGTATGCATCTGATAATTGTTTCTTCATTACAGGATATCAGTGTGTATGTTGCTAATTCCTACGTCGTAGCAACCTGGCTTCCACCACTCTCTTGTTTCATAGAGTTGTCCCTTCCGGTGAGTTCGGTGAAAGATACTTTAGCTGAATATAAAGAACATTATAGTTCCTAGGCTCTGATATGTTTCTACATAAATTGTAGGCTAATGTCAGCCAAACAGACCTTGTGGTTCTGCCAGCTTGGGTACCTGGCCACTGGCTGCTGTGTGGAAGTATTAGAATTTATATGAGAACGAAGTTAACAGTAAGTTGTAATTTAATCAATATCCAATAATCTAAAGGATAATCTAATGTGTACTAAACAATGTGCTGTTGAATTTACTTCATTTTGAATTTACTTGAATTACCATTCATTACATAAAAAACATTACAGAGATGTTTGTGTACAGCATTGCTTGTGCATTTTACAGATTATGAAACCAAAGACCAGAGAAATGTATTTTCTCGATTCTATGCAACAAGCAGCATTTGGACCATACATTGACACTTTCAGGTTTTAGAAATGTTCAGCATGTGTTCAGAGATTACTATGGAAGCTTGTTTCCGCCACAAAAAAAAAAAAAAAAAAAAAAAAAAAGATAATTGCGACTTTTTATCTCACAATTGCGAGTTTACTTCTGACTTTATTTCTCAGAATTGTGAGATATAAAGTCAGAATTCTGAGATATAAAGTCAGAATTGCGTGATATAAAGTCGCAATTGCGAGAAAAAAAGTCAGAATTCTGACTTTATAAGACGCAATTGCGACTTTATATCTCACAATTCTGACTTTATATCTCAGAATTCTGACTTTATTTCACGCAATTCTGACTTTATATCTCGCAATTCTGAGAAATAAAGTCAGAATTGCGAGATGTAAACTCGCAATTGTGAGATAAAAAGTCGCAATTATCTTTTAAAATGTTTTATTCAGTGGCGGAAACAAGCTTCCATAGATTACAGTGGTTCTGTTTTAAACTGTAATCTTTTTTGTTTCCACCATTTTGTCCATTACCTTATATTTTGTGTTCACTTGAATTTTCAGTGCATAAACAGTTATGCATCAACAAACCACAGATATGACCCTTGTTTGCAAAGATAGTATATAGATATAAGATAGTATAATATAGATAAATAGTTTAATTAACATTAAGGACTACATCTCTAAACTTATTTATTTATTTATTTATTTATTTATTTATTTATTTATTTATTTATTTATTTATTTATTTATTTATTTATTTATTTATTTATTACAGGAGCATTGCAAAACTCATTGACGCCCGAGAGTGGACAGAGAAAACTGCGATTACATTTGAAGTAAAACATTTCATTTAAATGCAAACAAAAGTCTATTTCATTACACAAAGTATAATGTTTACTGATGTGATGGAAATCTGTGAATGTAAATGTATGTACTTGTTTTAATCCAAGCCACAGGGAATACCGAAGCAGGCAGGTGGGAACAACTGCGGGATCTACATACTGATGGTAGGTTCAATTTTAATTGTTATTGTAGTTAATTATTGTAAGTTATACCCTGCTCATTTTTTTGCACTTTGTGAATTGTAACAGTACACTCTATACATGGCTTTGGGGCTCCGATTTGATTTCACAGAGGTATGTCATTACCTCATTACATCCTTCAAGTTAAATAAACAGACATCCATAATTATTGTGTATATTATTATTATTATTATTATTATTATTAAAAAAATCAGGATGACATGCCTCTGATCAGGAGGTGGTGGTGTGCTCTTATACTGGATAACTTCACTCTGCAAATGTATGTAGCTGTTTGCATGTTTCCTACATTAAACATTACTATATGTGTACTAGATCTACCAATGTACCTACCTACCTCTTGTCATTTGTTCTTTTAGCGCTCAACCATACAAAAGGCAATGTCTTCCGGGAGATTCAGGCAAAGCAGGTAATTTATTGTGCACATACATTCATTAAGAACTAATCATTTTATAATTGTTACAGCTACAAAGTTTTTCAGATATGAAATTTGATAGATTATGTACTATATTGGTCGTCCAATAGCCACTTCTGGGGCTTGATCGTGCCTCATTGGGGCTTCCTCTGGGTCGACGGCCAAGGGTTTCTGGTCCACTGAATACCTTGGTACAAAGCGGGGCCAACTAGGGCTTGAGTGGTCAAATGCAAAGATGGAGTTTATCTGAGCCTGGATAGAGAGTCAGCGCCATGAATCATTTTATATATATATATATATCAGTTAACATCAGCATTAAAGCCATTTAAAAACATTTTAGCTCAACTCACTTTCAGACAGCAGTGTGCCCTTGATGCACACTTTTGCTGAGCCCACACTGATGCGAGCTCCACTGCAGACTTCCCGACAGTCAAAGCAGCGTTGCGTTGCGAAAGTGCGGAGGAAGGAAGACATAGGAAGACCACTACTGCTAAGGGTACCATTTGGGAAGGGCCATTATCAGCGCAGACACTTACATTCATTGACTAAAAATACACAGATGTTACTGAATGTCACTAATGCAATCCTGACACAAAATAATTAGGATCAATGTATCACTTATTGTAAAACATCAATACTTGGTTTAAAAAAAAAAAAAATGCAAACAATCGGCCACATGTTTGTTTTGGTATCTTGCTAGTTTCTAGTTTCGGCTAATGTGTGTTGGAGCTTTAAATGGATATTTATTTTAATATTATCGTTATAAGAGAATATTAATCTATTTATTTCTTATTTTATTCAGAGCATGCAGTTATGACAACAATTTATCAGGTTTGTCTGAACCAGGGTTTATATTTTTGTCAACAACATTTATATCCAAAGAATAAATAAAAATGTTTTTTTGTTTCAACAGCTTCCCCATGAAATAATTTCCGAGATCCTGAAGGAAGTTGTTTTAGTAACTGGTGATGCTGCATATTTGACCCTTTCACTGGTGTGCAGGTGGTTTAGGGATGTGGTCACAAATGAAAGTTTTCGGAAAGCAGCACACTTTGCCTGGCTAGACAGTAAGATGTTTTTTCCCGTTCGATGCACATTTCTTGGATTGAAATTTGGGGTATGTGACATTTAAACTTGAATCTCCACACTTATATCTTTTCTATATTTTGTCTTTACATTTTAAGGTGTGGTCAACTGGAAGATGTTCTCTCAGGACTACTGTGAAGAATTCAGACAGATCTACAGCATCAGGGAATGCTCGGAGCTTTTCAAGTCCTATCCACCAGGGTATAGGGGAAGAGGAAGACGAGGGGAATTGCTGGGCTTTTACTCCGAAGATCGTTGTACAGGATTTTGCTCGCAGGACTGTTTTTTTGCTGCAGGACATGAATTTCCGTTAAACTCATAAAACTCATTGTACAGAATGGGAATTGAGAGATGACCTGGTTTTGATGTAGTAATTGATGCAAGTTAAACTTTAAAATGTATAGTGTTCTAATGAAAAGCTGTGGCAAATGTGTATGACAAAAAAACATAGGCTTCATTCATTGTGCATATAAGGTACCTTGGTTCTTTAAGGTTTGCATAAAATACGTTCTGCTGTAATTACATTTGATAATGTAATGTCATTTGCTATAACAGGCATGAAGTTTAACTAATAAGCAGTTTGGAGTTTATGTAATAAAGAAAAAGTGACAGTCTTTGTTTTGTTCTTAAGAGCATGTATATATGCTCCCTTATAAGTTTATTATAGTAAAACCATGGTTAATTTGTGATTACCATGGCTTTTTGGAGCAATAATCCGTATGATAAGTTAAGTTTAACAGCCGTATATGTAGTAAAAAAAATATATGTATTTAATATATATATAGTAATCATTTTCGTAGGGGCTAACGGAAACTCACGGTTACAGTGAGACTGGTGACATGTCCGCTATAGTTTGCTCTCTGTGTGTGTGTGTGTGTGTGTGTGTGTGATTTTAAGGTACATTGCGTACCATACTTATACTACTGTGTCATTAACTTACAAAAAACAGTGAGTAACGAACCATCTACTACAGCTGTTGAGGGAGTGATTGTGAATTAGACCATTCTTTCTATTCTTTTCGTATTTCTACTTCAATGGAATATTGTGGAATCGCAACAATGAACGCAAAATTTATAAACAAGTTTATACGTCTGTTGTGTTCTTCCGCATTCCCAGCCTGCCCAAAGCGTCACACTTCTATGCACCAATAATCTGTAATAGCGTCACACTTCTATGCACCAATAAGATCATCTTTATTATAAACCAATAAACGTTAAGGTGGGCGGGGCGACACGTGTCGCTCCGCCCAAAAGTGTCACCCCGCCCCATCGTCCAGACTGCACTCTGGGGTACTACTTTGTTGTTGTAAAGAGGTTAGCGACCCCTAGTGGAGGAAAATGCTATACTATGGCTTTAATAATTTCTAAAAAGCTGACATCTCAGTTCATCGCGATCTCACAAATCTCTGTTGTTATAAATGAAACTGGCTGCACAATTAATCTTTCATAATATCTACACTTTGTTTGCTATAAGCAGATGATTTGCCAGTGTGCAGAATTCAGCACTGAACAAAAAGTCCATTTTGAGCGGTGAGGGGATTCTATAAATGCATCTGATTTGCGTTCAAGAAATCAACACATCTGTCTGTGATTGGCTACATTGTTCAACGCTGCAAACATGTTATAAATAGATAGAGACTCTGGCCTGTAAATCAGGGGCGTAGCCAGAATTTTATTTTTGGGGGGGCCCATCTTAAAATGAGGGGGCAACTAATATATATATAGGCTATATAACCTAGGCTAATAGCAGCCTACGACATAGCTCGGCGATTATTATCTTTTACATGAGTCTACGAGGGCGATTTTAAAAAGTGTCAATGATGTCATCTTACTCAGCAAATATATGAAGAGTTTGGTTCCAAAACGCAACAAACCTTATAGCCTATAGTATAAAAAACTAAATATAAACTAAATATAGCCTATAGTATAGGCCCTATACTATAGGCTATATTTAGTTCCCGCAAAATCTGTATTGTATCTTTGGTCGATGTTGAAAAGTACATTTTTAATTTTACGTAAAATGAGATATCCACCGTGTAATTCTGTCATGTTTTCTCCCTTTCCGTTTCCCTTTCTCTGCAGAATGCGATACGCTCAACTAATCACAGCGCAGTGAGCGCACCATTCCACGCTAACGGCGGCGCTTTGAATAAACCCGGCATCCTAGTTTTCCTTCTACTTTGTGATCCACAAAAAAATAAATAATAATAATAATTTTGACGGCATTGGTGACCCTGTGGTGGTTTCTGAGGTGGGGAAGAAATGTAAGCCATCGAAATCTAAATCATTTTAGGCTACTTGAGGAGATTAAGAAGATGAGGCACGCGGGAGGAGGAAAAATCTCGACTGTTGCTTGTTCTCACACGACAGCATCAAACTTCTGTCACGCTGACACTTTGACCCCAGGGGATCTTTTGAAAAACTTTCAACTGTTTTACTCAAAGTCAACGAAAACCGAGCAGGACCAAGCCATTTTACAGCTGATCGCTGTCAAAAAAGTTCAGGAGGTATTTCTTAGTGATGGTGATTTAATGTCGGCTATTTTTAGTCCAGTGCCTGTAAGTTAGGCCTATATAAGATTAGTATTTACCAAGTTCAGAGGCTGTCATGTGGATCAACTTACTTTGTTGTGTATTTTCAACAGTTAAAATATGAAAAATAACTTTTATATCGATTCAATGGATTAATTGCATTTTGGAAGAAAAAAAAACTGTCATGAAGTTATTGCATTTTGGGGAGAAACTAATCCTTTTTTATAATACATATTTGAAAATCTAAATCTGGATTTGAAATTTGTATGTTATTATAACCTAAATATGCTATGTGAAAGTTTGAAACAAAAAATAGTGGTTTTCATCTTTCCACTCTATTGGTAAAGAAAACACATTACTCAAATTAATCATAACGGATTTATCGCGTTTTGAAACCAAACTCTTCATATACAACAAATAGGCTATACAGGAAATGTGGTCATCACTGGTTGTGAAGGCGGTTCATCAATTGCAAACAAGTCATTGCGCATTGTGCCGATCTGAGTCGAAGTCTCACCGCTATTCCTGTGATGAAATATGTGCGTTTCTGTCTCCTAGCCGCTTCACTCGCTGTCGTCTTGTAGTAAGCTGAAGCAAACTCAGATGTAGTTGGCTTATTTTCTCCTTCTCGCTCATCTTTTCGTGCGTAATATTGTACTTTGCACAACGCTGCCATTGTCACCGCATGAACTCCGCATGAACATGCACAACAAGTCAAATCAAGTTTGGAAACAGCCGCATTTTACCGCGCAGTATTTTGATTGGTCAATCTATCAATTAGACTAACACATCAACAATTTCTTATTTTTCTTATTTTATTTTAAGCAATCAGAAATCTGAGGGGGCCGGACATGTAAATGAGGGGGCCTAGGCCCACCCAGGCCCCCTCGTGGCTACGCCACTGCTGTAAATCGTTTCTATTTTGTTTGTTATTGTTGCTTTTGTGCAACAGATGAATGACAATTTATTTGTTTATAGATGTTCAATTTATAGATAATTCTATTTTCTATATACACAATGATAATCGAGAAGAGAATTTCTTTCACAGAAATCAGCTAAAGCTAGCAAATCATCCACAATCCCTCTCTAAACAGGATCAGATCCACCGGACATTTTTGCACAACAATTATACCGTTCAAGAATGGCGCCACAGAAGCCCACAGAAGTAAATTAAAGCGGGATAAAGCCTTGATCTCGAACTGTCCAATGACAGTTTGGCGCTTCAAATTGAGGCGAAAGTTGATTGGTTGCTCCCACGTGTGTACTGTCCAATGGCATTTTTTAACTCGATTGACAAATGGATAAAGAAAAGCATTTGGCAAAACGACAAAGAAAAGCATTTGGCAAAATGACAAAGAAAAGCATTTGGCAAAACGACAAAGAAAAGCATTTGGCAAAATGACAAAGAAAAGCATTTGGCAAATAGAGAGAGAAAAGGTTTCCCAATTGCTTTAAAAAAATCAATTTAACGTGCATTTAAATTATTTATTAATGTACTTTTTATTGTTTTATTAATCCACGTTTAAAAACATGAATTAAAAAAAACTATTTTAAATGTGTCTATTTATTCATACATTTAAAATATTTTTATTTATTTATTGTTTTATTAAAATACATTTTAAAACATGAATAAAATAAACAACTTTAAAAATGTCTATTAATTTGTCCATTTAAAAGTGATTTATTTATATACATTTTTATGTTTGAATTATTAAATTGATAAATTGATTCTTCATTTTATTTTTAAGTGGCACTCCTGGTCCTCCATATTATCAGGCTACAAAACAATAAATAAAAAGGCTCTAGTACAGTGTCATGCAAGTGTCTTTTTTAAGTATTTGTCTTAGATTTATACCTTACTATAAACCCTTATGAAAATAAACACCTTTTACTACACTAACCATAGTTTAACCACACTGACTTATTTGTAGTAATACTGCGGCTGTACAAATGTTAACTTTATCAGTCCAACCAAAGAAACATGGTTACTACACTTTTAAAAAGCATGGTTCATTTTTATCAGGGTAGTTTTGAGTATTATACATACGTATAAAATGAAGTATAAAATACGTTAAACAATAGTTATACTATAAACTTTAAATATTTTAACTCAGAAAATAAGTAGCTTTCGTTACATTTGCACATGAACGTCAGAACCAGCCGCCTCACAAGCGACGTGCGTTTGGTTGATCTACGACGACGCCCTGCTTCACTCCTACATTTGGTTGAACACATTGTGAATGTATTGTGGAAAAAAAGATGGGAATAGTAAATAAAATTATACTGGACATATTAGAATGAATGAAATGTAAAATGTTTTATTAACAGTCGTGGTGTGCGTAACTAGGCAACCACGTTCTCGTTCACGTTGCATGACGTCATCGAACATGCATACTCTTTTGCTACACACTCAAAAGTATGTACTTTTTCCTCACAAAAAAGTACATACTTTTAGGTCGTAGTATAAGTAGGTGAATTGGGACTCAGCCACTGATTTACGACGTGGATGGATAAGAGCGCTCTCTTCCCGGTTGCGGGGACTCTTATTTTGACGGAGCGCAGCTGGAGTGCTTCAGAGGGCGCGCGCGCCGCGATCCAGTCTTGCGTCAGCCGCCATCTTCAGCGAGAACGAGCCGTGAAATGCCCTGACTAAATGCAGTTATTTGATCTTCGTTATGTTCCTTTGAGTGTTTAAAGTTGCGTGCGTCCAGAGAGAAAGTGAGTACTGTAAATTTCACTGTTATGTTATAAGAGTTATGACACGAAATGGATGCTAATGTGAAGTATAGAAGTATTTGAGTTTTCGTCCAGTACAGCAGAGGTCACCAACCTTTTTGAGCCCAAGATCCCTGACCTCAGCCCTGATTAAAGGCAAGATCTACCTAATGAAGCGAGAGAAAGAAAGCCAAAATACTTCCAAATTGAGGCCTTTTATTTAGGCAGACTGCACCTGGTGTATTAAACAGGTCGTAGCTATTGCTTTAAGAACTTTACATCATGCATTAAATTAATATGAATACAAATAGGAAAGGAATGTGGCCTATTTTCTATTTACTTTATAGAATTCTGTAGGTAGGGCCTTTGAAAAATTAGGTGATAAAATTAATTAATGCATTAGGTACCATGAACTAATAATGAACAGCATTTATGAATTATGTATATAAGGCCTAGGACCCGAGGTTATTTTGTTCATAGTGGGAAAAAAATCAACACATTTTGTAATGAGCAGATCATATGTAATGCCATTAATAACAGTTAATTGGGAAGCTTATGATCTTGCTTCATGTATGTTTGTTATTTACTCTGTCTGTATCATTTAAGAAAGCAGATTAATGGCAATAACTTCCCCAGTAAATTAAACTAAATGCAGGTCTAGTCCATTTTATGCAGCATCACTTTCACAATACCAGCAGTAACAGTAACTCGAGTCAGTGCGATGCCTGTGATTGAGTCCTGTCTGCGAGCTCTCTGTAGTTTGGCTCATAGCTGCAGACAGCCGGTCTGAGGCCGTCTCTGAGGTGTCTGTCAGTAAGGCGGCTCCTATACTTTGAGTTTATTATTTTCATTTGTGAAAATGCCATTTCACAGAGGTAAGTGGATCCAAAGTAGGCACTCACTCTTTGTGCACATGCAGTGAGGAGAGGAAACTTCTCTCTACTTACAAGTCCCCAAAACTCACTGTCCCCTGATCTGGCTTTCAGTTCTGTGTCACTCTGCAAATCAGTTATCTCCATGTCAACACCACTTTGCAAAGCTAATCCTTGATGGAGTTTGGCTGCTACCTGTTCATCATCAATGGGCTGAAATGGGTTTGAGACGAATGCAGCAATGTCTTCCATGACGTCTAACTCACCAAAACGCCGAATGAACTCCGTCGCAGCTTTGTCCAGGTTGGGACGCATCCTTGTCTTTGATGGTTTGTGGCATTTTTTCCAGGTTGGGAAATGTGTTAGTCTCCTGCCGTTCAGATGTGCGGTCCAAAAACCGAGCTTGGCCTTGAACGCATTCACTGCGCTTATCATGTGGGATAGGGGTCGGGTTTTCCCTGGATCTCAGTGTTGAGTGCGTTCAGTTTTGCCGTTAAGTCCGTCAGAAATCCCAGGTCAAGTAGCCACGCATCATCCGACAATTCTTTGTGCTCCTCATTCCTCGTGGACAGAAAAGTCTTTATCTCTGGCAGCAGGTCAACAGATCTCTGTAGCACTTTGCCACGACTCAGCCACCGGACATCAGCGTGGAAGATCAGGTCTCCGCAGTTATGTTCCTCTGAGTGTGTAAAGCTCCGTGCGTCCAGAGAGAGAAAGTGAGTATTGTAAATGTCACTGTTACTCGAGCTGAGTTTATTGTTGTTTGCTGAGATAGAGATGTGGAAAGAGTTATGACACAAAATGGATGCTAATGTGAAGTATAGAAGTATTTGAGTTTTCATCCAGTACAGTGTAGGGATGCAAATTATCGATTAATTCATTAATCATTAGTTGATTGACCTTATCGATCGATTAACGATTAACTGATAAGCGGCTATTTTCCTGAGAATGTAAATTTCTCTCAGTATCAATAGTGTCTTTAACATAAAAAGCAAAATATTGCTTATATACTGAATAAAAATGCATGTTATATTGCTCAAGTGATGTTTTATTGTAACAGTTGGGATACGGTACAGATAATGGCATTTAGTTTAACAAAATAAATTATGCACAGAAAATTAAAATATATAAAAAATAATTGTGCACTGGCTCACCTGTTGCATGTAAAACATTAAAGATATGAAACATCATATACTCACCCTCATGTTGTTTCAAACCTGTATGAATTTCTGTCTTCTGCTGAACAGAAAGGAATATATTTAGAAGATTATCAGTAACCAGACAGTTTCTGGGTCCCATTGACTTCCATAGCAGGAAAAAAATATATACTATAGAAGTCAATGAGACCAGAAACTGCCTGGTTACTGATATTCTTCTAAATATATTCCTTTCTGTTCAGCAATTCTGTTCAGAAAGAAATTCATACAGGTTTGAAACAACATGAGGAGGGTGAGTATATGATGACAGAATTTTCATTTTAAACTGGAGTATCCCTTTAAGCAACATAAAATACATTTTAAATAAAAATCTATGAAAAACTTGAAACATTAGCAGCAGCAGCACTGATAATCCCGCTTGGTCTGAGAAAGGTAACGGTAAGATTACTAGACCTGTAAACTTCAAATATAGAGCTGAACACAACTTAAATCATCCCTGAGGAAGGTGACAGAACAATTAGAGAACTGTAGAATAGAGAACCCACAGAACTGTGAATAGGCTCCTGACCTAGATCAAGAAAATAAGCATATTAAGATGGTCAGGAGTAAGTCGTGTGCGCAGCCTGTGTACAGTGAGGCCAGCTGCTGAGAATACACGCTCAGATGGGGCAGACGTGCCCGAGATGCACAGATATCGCCCTGCCACATTTGACGTTCCACCATTCTGTGGGACTGGAATCAAGGAGTGGTGAGGGATCCTTCAGGGACATGTCCACTTCCTTTTCTCTGTCATCGTTGCTGATGGTGGTATAGTTTTCACCCAGTAGAAGAGCCATAGCAGAAGTGTGTCTCTGAAGGACTGGCACATCATCTCCAGTGGTGGCTTCATGTGTTGATGTGGAGCCCACATGTTCTGCCATAGCCAGTTCAAGCAGTTGGGAACGAGCCGAGATCCTGCTTGCTGGGATCAGAAATCCCAGGTGCTTATGACGAGGGTTGCTATCATTGGTGTTGTTGATGTGAGGTCTTCAGACTCAACCTGTTAACATTAAATAAAGGAGAAAGCTAGCATCAGAGTTTTATTTAATAAGGTTTGACATGACAAGGGTACAACTGCATAAAAACACAGTTTACACTGTGACAATGTGTCAGTGAAAAGTGATAAGTTATTCACCCCATAATCTGTTAATTAATAAATATAAATATAAATATATATATATAGCTCAAATGAGATGTCAATTAATAGTTTAATTAATAAATGACCATAGCTCACCTTCATCCGTTCACCCAACGAAGTGCGCACTTTAGATCTGGATTCTGCCGCTCGGCTGCTGTCTCCATCTGCCGTCTTGAGTGTTGATCAGACTGAATGTGATGGGGTGAGTGTTGATCAGACTGACTGTGATGGGGTGCGTGTTGATCAGACTGACTGTGATGGGGTGAGTGTTGATCAGACTGACTGTGATGGGGTGAGTGTTGATCAGACTGACTGTGATGGGGTGAGTGTTGATCAGACTGACTGTGATGGGGTGCGTGTTGATCAGACTGACTGTGATGGGGTGAGTGTTGATCAGACTGACTGTGATGGGGTGAGTGTTGATCAGACTGAATGTGATGGGGTGAGTGTTGATCAGACTGAATGTGATGGGGTGCGTGTTGATCAGACTGAATGTGATGGGGTGCGTGTTGATCAGACTGACTGTGATGGGGTGAGTGTTGATCAGACTGAATGTGATGGGGTGCGTGTTGATCAGACTGACTGTGATGGGGTGAGTGTTGATCAGACTGACTGTGATGGGGTGAGTGTTGATCAGACTGAATGTGATGGGGTGCGTGTTGATCAGACTGAATGTGATGGGGTGCGTGTTGATCAGACTGACTGTGATGGGGTGAGTGTTGATCAGACTGACTGTGATGGGGTGCGTGTTGATCAGACTGACTGTGATGGGGTGAGTGTTGATCAGACTGACTGTGATGGGGTGAGTGTTGATCAGACTGACTGTGATGGGGTGCGTGTTGATCAGACTGACTGTGATGGGGTGAGTGTTGATCAGACTGAATGTGAGTGTTGATCAGACTGACTGTGATGGGGTGAGTGTTGATCAGACTGACTGTGATGGGGTGAGTGTTGATCAGACTGACTGTGATGGGGTGAGTGTTGATCAGACTGACTGTGATGGGGTGAGTGTTGATCAGACTGAATGTGATGGGGTGCGTGTTGATCAGACTGAATGTGATGGGGTGAGTGTTGATCAGACTGACTGTGATGGGGTGCGTGTTGATCAGACTGACTGTGATGGGGTGAGTGTTGATCAGACTGAATGTGATGGGGTGAGTGTTGATCAGACTGACTGTGATGGGGTGAGTGTTGATCAGACTGAATGTGATGGGGTGAGTGTTGATCAGACTGACTGTGATGGGGTGAGTGTTGATCAGACTGACTGTGATGGGGTGAGTGTTGATCAGACTGACTGTGATGGGGTGAGTGTTGATCAGACTGACTGTGATGGGGTGCGTGTTGATCAGACTGAATGTGATGGGGTGCGTGTTGATCAGACTGACTGTGATGGGGTGAGTGTTGATCAGACTGACTGTGATGGGGTGAGTGTTGATCAGACTGACTGTGATGGGGTGAGTGTTGATCAGACTGACTGTGATGGGGTGAGTGTTGATCAGACTGACTGTGATGGGGTGAGTGTTGATCAGACTGACTGTGATGGGGTGAGTGTTGATCAGACTGAATGTGATGGGGTGAGTGTTGATCAGACTGACTGTGATGGGGTGCGTGTTGATCAGACTGACTGTGATGGGGTGCGTGTTGATCAGACTGACTGTGATGGGGTGAGTGTTGATCAGACTGACTGTGATGGGGTGAGTGTTGATCAGACTGACTGTGATGGGGTGCGTGTTGATCAGACTGACTGTGATGGGGTGCGTGTTGATCAGACTGACTGTGATGGGGTGCGTGTTGATCAGACTGACTGTGATGGGGTGCGTGTTGATCAGACTGACTGTGATGGGGTGAGTGTTGATCAGACTGACTGTGATGGGGTGCGTGTTGATCAGACTGACTGTGATGGGGTGCGTGTTGATCAGACTGACTGTGATGGGGTGCGTGTTGATCAGACTGACTGTGATGGGGTGAGTGTTGATCAGACTGAATGTGATGGGGTGAGTGTTGATCAGACTGACTGTGATGGGGTGAGTGTTGATCAGACTGACTGTGATGGGGTGCGTGTTGATCAGACTGACTGTGATGGGGTGCGTGTTGATCAGACTGACTGTGATGGGGTGCGTGTTGATCAGACTGACTGTGATGGGGTGAGTGTTGATCAGACTGAATGTGATGGGGTGAGTGTTGATCAGACTGAATGTGATGGGGTGAGTGTTGATCAGACTGACTGTGATGGGGTGCGTGTTGATCAGACTGAATGTGATGGGGTGAGTGTTGATCAGACTGAATGTGATGGGGTGAGTGTTGATCAGACTGACTGTGATGGGGTGAGTGTTGATCAGACTGAATGTGATGGGGTGAGTGTTGATCAGACTGACTGTGATGGGGTGAGTGTTGATCAGACTGACTGTGATGGGGTGAGTGTTGATCAGACTGACTGTGATGGGGTGAGTGTTGATCAGACTGACTGTGATGGGGTGAGTGTTGATCAGACTGACTGTGATGGGGTGAGTGTTGATCAGACTGACTGTGATGGGGTGCGTGTTGATCAGACTGAATGTGATGGGGTGCGTGTTGATCAGACTGACTGTGATGGGGTGAGTGTTGATCAGACTGACTGTGATGGGGTGCGTGTTGATCAGACTGACTGTGATGGGGTGCGTGTTGATCAGACTGAATGTGATGGGGTGAGTGTTGATCAGACTGACTGTGATGGGGTGAGTGTTGATCAGACTGACTGTGATGGGGTGAGTGTTGATCAGACTGACTGTGATGGGGTGCGTGTTGATCAGACTGACTGTGATGGGGTGAGTGTTGATCAGACTGACTGTGATGGGGTGCGTGTTGATCAGACTGACTGTGATGGGGTGCGTGTTGATCAGACTGACTGTGATGGGGTGAGTGTTGATCAGACTGACTGTGATGGGGTGCGTGTTGATCAGACTGACTGTGATGGGGTGAGTGTTGATCAGACTGACTGTGATGGGGTGAGTGTTGATCAGACTGACTGTGATGGGGTGAGTGTTGATCAGACTGACTGTGATGGGGTGAGTGTTGATCAGACTGACTGTGATGGGGTGCGTGTTGATCAGACTGACTGTGATGGGGTGAGTGTTGATCAGACTGACTGTGATGGGGTGCGTGTTGATCAGACTGACTGTGATGGGGTGCGTGTTGATCAGACTGACTGTGATGGGGTGAGTGTTGATTAGACTGACTGTGATGGGGTGCGTGTTGATCAGACTGACTGTGATGGGGTGCGTGTTGATCAGACTGACTGTGATGGGGTGAGTGTTGATCAGACTGAATGTGATGGGGTGAGTGTTGATCAGACTGACTGTGATGGGGTGCGTGTTGATCAGACTGACTGTGATGGGGTGAGTGTTGATCAGACTGACTGTGATGGGGTGAGTGTTGATCAGACTGACTGTGATGGGGTGAGTGTTGATCAGACTGACTGTGATGGGGTGAGTGTTGATCAGACTGACTGTGATGGGGTGCGTGTTGATCAGACTGACTGTGATGGGGTGAGTGTTGATCAGACTGACTGTGATGGGGTGCGTGTTGATCAGACTGACTGTGATGGGGTGCGTGTTGATCAGACTGACTGTGATGGGGTGAGTGTTGATCAGACTGACTGTGATGGGGTGTGTGTTGATCAGACTGACTGTGATGGGGTGCGTGTTGATCAGACTGACTGTGATGGGGTGAGTGTTGATCAGACTGACTGTGATGGGGTGAGTGTTGATCAGACTGAATGTGATGGGGTGAGTGTTGATCAGACTGACTGTGATGGGGTAAGTGTTGATCAGACTGACTGTGATGGGGTGAGTGTTGATCAGACTGAATGTGATGGGGTGAGTGTTGATCAGACTGACTGTGATGGGGTGAGTGTTGATCAGACTGACTGTGATGGGGTGCGTGTTGATCAGACTGAATGTGATGGGGTGCGTGTTGATCAGACTGACTGTGATGGGGTGAGTGTTGATCAGACTGACTGTGATGGGGTGCGTGTTGGATATGGATACTTCAGTATCTGCAGACATGACAGTAGTCGCACATTTGAGAGCCTCCAGTGCTGGCGCCATGTCCTCCATCAGCTGCCAGAAGTCGACTCTCAACTCCAGCGTCCTCGCATCTGTAGGCTTGGTCTCTGAGCGGTCTGATAGTACAGCACACACGGCCCACCGCTGTTCTACGAGTCTGCCAAACATTGCGTGTACAGAGTTCACCTGGTTTTACAGGACTGAATGAGCCGATGAGCTGGCAGCTGCATTTGTTTTTGTTTTGCTTCTAGCGCTTTCGTGGCTGGTGTGCTGTGGTTGAAGTGTTTGACCTGCCAGCGGCTGCAATTACTGGGTTGACACCAGCAGCAGCGAATCCGTCGTTGACGGCCAGATTTAAAGTATGTGCAAAGCAAGAACCTGATTTCCAGCTGACTCGCGCGGGGTTCCTATAACACGCTCTCACACGTTTATTTCTTAGAATTTTTGGGATAAGTCAAATTTGCATATGTGGTTTCAACAACCAGATGCATTTACTCTTGTCCAGTTTCGTCTGGAATGCGTCTCAGATCTCCTCCTGAAGTGGTTTGAGCGATCGGATTTTAAATCCGTCTCGAATGCGTTTCGGAGGGCATTTACATTTGGTCTTTTCACGATCGGATAGCTATCCGACCACAGAAAACGGATGAAGTGTCCATGGGTCTCTGTTTAAGAGCGCCGGCTCGCAGCTGCAGGTTCCGCTGTTTTAGAGCACAGCAGGGCATATCTTCAAGTCTACCGAACGTCCAGTTTCACTGCCACAAGTTGATCTTCTTGTAATAAAGATCTCATCGAGGACAAACAAACTGTATTTTTGTATTTTCATTGCATTTTTAATTTATAAAAAGTTAAAGAAATAATGAATTTCAATATAAAAATATTAATGATTAATCGATAGACGATCGTTAATTCTCCCGACGATCGACTAAGAAAATTTAATCGAATGCCCATCCCTAATTACAAGTATACATTGCATTATAAGTTAGTTGCAAATCAGTTGCCTCCTTCCAAGTTTATGTAATGATAAACGAGGTTGAAGACAAACAGGAGACCTGAAGTGTTTTTTTAAATATTATTTATTCACAAAGACAGAATTGTGAAATAATTGTCATGAACATCCAAACACACAAACAACATTAAATATTAAACACAATTTAAAAAATATATATATATATTGACCCCGTGATTATGTACAGTAATGTGCTCGATGTAAGTGCAAACAGGTAAGGCAGTGCAAGTATAAGGTAAAAAAAAAACATATAAAGACATAAAGAAACAAAAGATATGGTAATTTTTACAAATATTTATGAGGAATGGGTTATTGTACCGCTGACGTCTCAGAAGCGGCTCTTGAACGATGATGTTGCAGCTTCCTTTGGCGGCTTTGGGACAGGGGCAAAGGAGGTTGGGTGAGTAAGGTATCTGGGTCCTTTAATGATATGTTTGGGTTGCGTCTATATTCTATGACCTTCTCAATTAGTGTGTGGATGAACTTGGTGGTGTGTGGCTTATAGATTTTCTTGACAATCCATTGTTTTGAGTTTTTGCAGAATACCTGCTTGATACGTGGTTCTCCTATAAATGACAAGGATTGCAATGATTACACAGGAATAGAATGCACTTTTTAGCAAAGTATGCATTTTGAGCAAGCTGTGAACATCATAAATAAGGTTATTTTAGTATTTAGTGTACATGAAAACACACCTGTTGTCGTGGTAGCTTGTTCTCGTGCCACAATGTTCTCATTATGCTCCATGATAGCGAGGTATGCCCTCTCCCTCATTCCCTCGTAGGAGAAGGCCTGGCGTTTACGGAGGAACTTTAGGAGAGCACTGTGAAAGATCTCCAGTGGCCCTGTGTGAAAAGAGGAACATATAGTACTAATTAAAACATTTTCTATAGCATATATTCTAAACATGTGGATAAACAGGGTGTCCGTTCTAACCAGTATGTTTGAAGAGGGCCATCTTCTGAAGATCTTTCAAAAGCCTTTTATCAAGTACTAGCGACTTCAGGTCCTGATATGCCACCGAGTCCTTCTTCAGCCACATCCTCTTCTTCTGCTCCTCGATTGTTAGAGGAGCATGGTCACAGTTATGCTGCTTTCCATCTGTGTCAGTCCATCTGTGTTCATTGACCACGTGGTGTGGAATGATCTTCCACCTTTTGTAGTGCCTTTTGGAAAGTAAAGTTGCTAAATAATACTATTACTATAAAAAAATCATATAGAAATTGTATGGCAGCTTTTGATTGCTTACCTCGATGCCTCCATTACTGGTGGCACAGGAAAACCACATGTGGTTTACGACAGACCTGTGAAAGATATTAAAATTTGTTATTTTCCACCTTGTAAATCAATTTATCTGTAAGATTCGGGGCTAATTTGAAATTAAATTATTTGTGGGTGAAATTATACAATGCATGCAAAGATACCACAGAGAATTGACTTTGACAACAGTCAAATATTGTACTTATTGTAGCCGATGCAGCGATAAGTTTAAATTTTATAAAAGTGTAAAGCAATACCCAAAGTGCGTGCAAAACCTTTTTAGTTCCATTCAAACCATCCTCAGTGCAAACATACAAATGTAAAAGATTGCAAACCAACACTGACCTGTTCCAAGCAAGTAGGATTTCGTTCCCCTTTTTCTTCCCTTTTATTAGCAACTTTTTCCGGAAACCTGTAGTAATAAATGCAGCATTATATTGGTCAAACAACAACAAATAATAACATATTTTCCCCTTTCACCCTGTTTAAGCCTTTCATAGTTTTATTTCATTTAGCTATTGTCTAATTTAGCCACATAGTTGACTATTGCACAGATTGTGACTTGTCAATGTGATTTTTGGAATAACTCTAGGTGGTGTGATCAATTGAACAAGTAGATAGAAAGATATACATGTAGATAGGAGAGCAATGTGTGTCACATCTTCTGGTTTCATACTTTAAACCCCATCCCAGATCTTTGAAGCATTGCTGCATTCAGCCAGTGCAGACATGTTTTGTATGCTGTTTTCACACCTCTACAATAGATCTACAATTCTGATTTTAGCAAGGCTGCACAGATCTGTACTGGGGTGCAAAATGACACCATGAGGTATGTATCAATGGCTGTAGGTTCTGAATGTGGATAATAGCATGTGTGTGTTTACAAGGACTGTAAAAATACATACTTTACCTTTCGCTGTGTGCCAGATATCGAATTCGTGCTGTACATTAGGAAAGTCTTCCCTCATTATCTTCTGTATTGACGGGGAGCGATCCGTTGCCATCACCTCCACGTCAATGCCCATGTCCAGGAGATCATTCATTCCCATTTTAAACCCCAGTGGCTCCATAGCCCCAGAACTGGTGGCCTCTGTACACTAAAAATTTACATTTGAAAAGTTATAAAAATGTCCATATAGAAAGAGTAATTCTATCAAAATTTTGTTGTCACAACGTTCAACAGAGCATTTGTACTTATAATTATTCTGCATCCATTCATATGTGTCTTACCTGAACCAGTTCAGTGTGGAGTATTTCCTTCGTACTGTCTAGCATGAAAGTATAGTGGCAGTATTTTGCGTTGAAGCCTGGTGAGTCACATCTGCCATCGCCTGACAAGTGTGGCCTCTTCCCATCCATCTGCTCCAAACACACTAGTGCCAAGAGGGCACTTCTTTGCTGCATGTACACATGTTCAATAGCAGGATTCAAGTACGTCTTCTGTATGCTGTAAAATGTTGTTGATCCAATCATTTGGACACCCATTGTTTGGCACCAGTCGGAGAGTTCGGTGTATGTGCCGCCTCTAAACAGAACAGCTGCAGCTGAAAGGACATTTACTTCTGGCATTCCCCTTATGTCTGGTGAGGATTTCCAAGTACCAGAATGACCTCCAAGACACATCCATTTAACAGTCCTCTGTGCCCCAGTATCATAGATAGTTTTTGAAGAAATTGGTCTTCCACACATTTGACAAAACTTGAATAGTGACATTAGACTTGATTCATTAACAATTATTTTCTTGCAACTCCAGTCTTCATATTCATCTTCTGACGTTGATGACGATGTGGTTAGGGTTGTCTCAGGTTGATAGCTATCATCAGTTTCAGCAACTTCAAGGGTGTTGGCACTGGAATCAAGTCCAGGTGTACTAGGGCATGGTGACTGTAAAACAAACAAAAAAATCGATTAAAACAATAATTCACTAATTTAAATCAAACTTTAGTATTATATATTCTGTCAGATTGCTAGAGATAGATCAAGTGGTGAAATAAGCTGAAGGTAGGATAAACTGCAATAAGGAAATGCGCTACTGTTTCTCTTTTTTTTTTACATAAAAGAAAAATTGAGAACATATTTGAGAATGGTGAAGATTACTATTTATTAGTGCTATGCGTACTAGATAGTTTCAAGAGTGCATACACTATATTAGAAAATGCATTGAATGTATTGAGTGGTGGAAAGAGTTGGATAAAGTTTTTATAAAATTTCAGAGGTGGGTAAACTGCGTTTAGCCTCACTGCAGTCATGATTGATGTTAGAGATCATATGATGTATAATACTTACAAACACTGATTGAACAGAGGGAGGAATCTTTACTGGTGTTGATAGCATTGGTGCTGTCGCTAACTGTGATTCTTCCTCTTCTGATGACGAGGACAACAACGCTGCAGCATTTCTATGAGGCAAATCAAGCAACTTAGGAAAGGATTAAAGGAGGCCATGCTGTGGTCAGCGTCCGGATGTGCATCCAGTCATTTTCCCACGAGAGAGAAATGATGTGTTGACCCCAGTGGTGCGTAATTTTGGTAATAATCTCAGAGAAGTGTAAATCTGAAGGAAATGGAGTTAGTCATCTCATCTCCAAATAATACTCTTGATTATCGTGTGTGATTCTTGAAATGTGTATTTGATTATAATTGACAGTGATTTTTGCATGTTGTTTTTGTCATTTTTATCTGTAGTGTGTCATAAACAGCATCAGCTGGCCTTCCATGGTGGAAAATGATGAAGACGACGAATGCTCTTTGGAGGAGAAGAGCCGAGTTGCTGGCTACCTTCGTCAGTTCACTGAAAGTGGTAGAGTATTCATTTTAATTCAGAGTGTGTATGTGTGTATGTATGATATATTCTAGGGATGCGTCGCGATCTTCGAATAGTCAAACTGCGTGCGAAATTCGATCATAAAATAGCTTTTTCGAATATCGTTATATTTTAACCTGCGTTGTACATACTGTAAACAGACAGAAGAAGAGCATTGTCGTGAGTGACCGTTAACTCTGCGACCGACCATGTAGCAACAGCCAAGAAGCTCTGTGTGTGTGACTCGTTTGAGAAAATGAACCATGATAAAGTTGAGTGTAAATGATGCCGTGCCTGGCAAAGTGAGCAATCTCTTCCTTCAGTGTGCCTTTGACTTCTGTGCCATCCGAGCGGGTGTTCTCCGTGGCTGGACGTTACGCTCGCGTCTCCTCCCAGAACATGTTGGCACGCTCATTTAACAAGAATATGACGTGTGCCTATTAAGCGTTAGGCTATGAATAGTTTGACTGAAACTAATGTGTGTAAAAAGTACTAGTAGGCCATTGCCGGTAACAGGGCAGGTTCGCATAAAATCATTATGACATATCCTACTGCATTTATTTAGTTTTTTGATCTTACGAGCATCTGGTTTGGCGATGCACAAATGGACTACTATGCCTACTATGTAAAAGAGAAATGACGAGAACATGTTACCTGTTCAATTAATAATTTTGCTCCTCGATTGTCAAATGGCATTTTTGGCAGAAATTCACATCCCTAATATATATACACATATACATATACATACGTGTATATATTAGATGTGCCGATTCCGATTTTTCATTGAGTTTGACCTGCCGATACCGATTTTAGCCGATACAATTTTTTCTAACCACTTTACAGCACACACAAATATTTATTTTCTATATATTTCTTTTTTATAAAACACCATATACTTTTACCCAAACTGAATAATAAAAACAAGTTTAAATGGGTACATTTTCTATAAATATTTTTGAGTCTTCATTTTCTTTTCTTAAGGCTGATTTATACTTCTGCGTCGGACCTGCGCCGGAGCCTCATCTACGCTGTAGGAAACTCGCTGGTTTTCATTTATACTTCTGCGTCGTCGTCCGCGTTCATCCAATCACAGCGCTTGCGTCCGCGTAGAGTTGACGCGTTGTTACATTTTTGGAGAGGTGCACGTCAGGGTACGCCGAAGGGTACGCGCGCTACACACAGCCTACGACGTAGCTACGGCGTGAGTTCGACGCAGAAGTATAATGAGGCCTTTAGCCTACATAGCCTACTCCAGTTCTTGTTAAAACACACTAGACATGCAAATTCTGTGCATTTATTTTGTCCAAAAGTGTGCTTTCACTTTAATTGAGTGTGAGCAGCGCAGCAACAATAGACTCTGCGCCGAAGCCCTTCACTGCTGCTCACGCGACGCTCCTGCTTGACACTCGCGCGCTGCTCCCGCTCGCGGCGTGAACACACTCACTGATTAACATGCACGCGCTTTTGCACAGTAGTGTGTGTGTGTGTGTATACACTTTGGTTTGATGTGATTAATCGATTTGACAGTGCACACACACGCTTTTTTAATTGTAACATTGAGATGCATGTGCAGGAAAAAAATACATCAGCCAATGTGCTATTAATGGAAATAAACAGAAGCATTTGGATATATTTTTGTTTCTTTTAGAAAATTGTCACTATAATATATTCCCATCACCCAGTCATGAGCTGAAGGCCCTCGTTAAAGGAGAACTCCGGTCAATTTTAACATTGAGCTCATTTTTTTGTCAATTTGGAGTGCTGTCAATACAGAGAACAACGACACAAATCGGTGTTGCCTACACCATGGTTGTCATGTGAGTGATTCCTTTAGAGTGAACACGGGTGAGTCTGACTGCAGTAGATGGGAAAGAAATGGATAAAAATGATGTTATTTAAGCCAGCGCAAATACCTGTGTTTACATCCTGTTTTCGGTTGAAGTCCAAAGTAGTCGATTGTCGAGTTCATGCGCATAGGTTTAGTTGTTCACTCTGAAGGAATCACTCACATGACCTGTGCACTTGTAATGACACATCAAGGATGTTAAGAGGCTAAAAGCAGGTTTAGTACTTGCCCCATTGAAGTCAACAGGGTGCAAATTTTAAAAAGAGGATAACACGGTGTAGGCAACACTGATTTTTGTCGTTGTTCTCTGAATGTTAAAATTGACTGGAGTTCTCCTTTAAGTTCTGGGTCGGTTGGGAGGTTCCCACTACTTCCCTCAGACTGGAGGTAACCAGCTGAAACCCACCTAAGGCATCCACATGCTTTGAGACCCTACGGCTTCCAGCGCGATATCATGACTACCAGCGTTCAGGAAAGGGCTAGTTGCCTGCATCAGCACTGTGGAGACAGGATCTGGACTGGTGTAATTACTGGTCTTTAACAGTACAAGGCCTATTTCTTGCTTTATTGACCATCTATTTTTCTATCTTTATATGTTGTTAACCAGATAGTTAACCGGAAAATTCTAATCATTTCATCATTTACTCACTCTTAAACACCTAAAGCCTGCATGACTGTCTTTCTTCTGTGGAATACACAAGAAGAATCTTGAAGAATGTCAGTAAGAAAACAGTTTAAATTCCCATCGACTTTTTGGTCCATAAATGGGAATTGAAACTGTTTCATTAGTAACACATTGTTTATATTCCACAGAAGAGAGTCAGTCATACAGTTTGGAGAGACATGAGGCTGAGTAAATGATGGATAAATGATCATTTGTGGGTGAACTAACCCTTTAACATCATGCATGGAGGGTTTATTTAGACACCCAAATAAACCTGAAAACTGCAGCATGTGGAAGTTCAGCTCAATTCTGTTTAATGCTGGAATTAGCAGGGTTACCCGAACACACACACTCGTACAGTACACACATTTCCCACTTATATATGTATGTATATACACACCTATATGTATGTATGCATTTCACATTCAGATGTTGCTGCAACTATTATTGTTTTAGTTGTTTATTAAAATACCGTGATGTTCAGTGGACTGCTGGAAGAAGGCCAAGGCTGTAGAGGACAGAGTGTTATTTGCGGCACCTAGGCACACGATCTATTGGGGAAATATTTCAGTTTGTGGTTCGCATCAGTGTGTGCAAGTGCTTTTGGCCCAGCAACGGAGTATTAGCGCCGCACAACACACCCTAGCATGTTCAAGCGGGAGAGGATCCCCATGGTGTCAACACGATGCACTGAGGCCTTAACTCTCTCCCACTGAACCCGATGTTCTCTGGCTTGCAAACTCCCCTCAACAAGCCCATAACCTGCATGTGGCATGCTTTCTCTGATTGCACCAACAAGGCTATCCTAATCTTGATGATTGAGTCTATTATGTTTTAGCAGTTCAGATCTTCTGGTACATGAATAGATCAATGCTTGCATCTCCACATCCGTCTGTTACCCAAAAACCCTCATCCCCCACCAAATAAACCACAATAAATGTGGACTCTGCAAGAACACCTGCACTTCTAGAGGGTTTCTCCCAGCACAACAGCAGCTGTGATAAGGCTGAGGCCGATGAGGTGTTTCCACCGGAGAACTCCAGTGTCCTGCATTAGAGAGAGAAGGGAATGAGAGAGAGGCCCAGACACAACGTCTCGGCAATAGGCAAAAGTAGAAAGTGCTATAATTAATCTATCATCTCAACAGATTTGAATCGTCACACATTATTCGTCACACGTTTTTTAAAGCATCGTAACATTGAAATGACATTATAAAAAGAGCTGTGTGCATCACTTTTATCATTTTAAGATGTTCAGATCAAAGCGGACCCATCACATCAGTTTAGCCAGAAATCCCTCCACCGCTTTGTGTTGCTTGGAGACACGAATCTGCTGTGCTTTCATTTAGAAAATTCCGGAATAAACGGGGGGGAAAATATACTGTCTAAAATGAAACTTACAATTTTAAGTTATTTTATAAAATAAATATGTTTGCAATCATGCTGTTTTTTTGTGAGAAGGCACTATTGTTATACACTATTGTGTATCCCGCTCACTCCTACTAAACACTCAGTCCAGTTATTACTTTAACAAACACTGTTTTAAAGTGTTTAATATTGGTAGAGATACTTGCATTAAGGAAAATTATAAAATTATATTTTTCCCCTCAGTTTTCTCCCAGGGATGACTAATAATAAAGTAATATGTTTGAATAATGTTTTAACGCAACATTAATACATTTGCAAACAGGAGCATAGTTACTCAAAATAATCTGCATAGTTAAGGCGACAGAAAATGTTGAATGCGCATGTTTTCTGATCAGGCACTGAATAGAGTGACACATCAGAGGTCCTTCAGCGGCTGTCCCGCGCTCGAGCGCCTGATGATGACGTTCTGCTAGTTCAAGCTCTTCTATTAGAACCGAGAAGACGCGGAACGTTAAAAACCCTCACAAACGATCATATGTCACGGTAAGGTCAGTCAGGCTTTATTCAGTATCGTGTCATGTTATCATATCTGTGTTTATAAGACCATATGAGACATTTCTATTGAGCTGAAAACAACACAAACTGGGCTATAGAAAGGATTGGATATCGAAAGTGAAAGCTTAAACATATAACGGGTTATTTTGATATCAGTCTGTGTTGATTTATTGAAAACTGAAACAGTCCTTAAAGCGACGTTATAAGCCGAGTTTCCTCACACATTTCCCGCTGTTTTGTTATCGACAAAGTGCGGAGCCCCTGAGGGGAACTTTGCAAAAATATATAGGCTACAGACTTCCGCGCGCGTTACAACTTCCGGTTTGCGTTATAGTGTCATTACTACAGATGTGGGAATAGGGATGAGATGAGAGTGTGCCTGGAGCATTCCTCCAGAGATGTGTCTTATTATAGTCTCTTGTGGAATATTAGCGCGTTGATCTTGTGTATAAAGTTGGTGTTATATTGTAAAGGTACAGTAGGACTGCACTGTTTGTGGACTGAGCTTTACTGTAGGGAGAAAAGCATGAATATCTCTATTAGCCTAGCTGCTAAGCACTAGTCATTGCAGGCCGCAAACAACTACACTTAAGATTACACTAAACACTTAATTGTAATTAAATACATAATTAATTCATTAAAAATATTTGTATACCATCATTCATGACACAGCGCTAGGCTATGTCATCATCATTAAGCACACAGCAGTGGACACGACACTTAAAGGGTAACTAAACCCCTGGTCAGAGCCTGACTCCACCCACTGGCAATATTTGAAAAATGCTGGAAAAGTAGGCAGAGCCCAGTGAAGAGGGGGCGTGCATCTGAGACTTATCTCTCTGCAGGCAAGGGCGTGGTTAGCTGGTACCCTCTGACGTCAGAGTGTAACACAACTTCCAATAGGAAAATTCAACTGCAGTAGCCACTGTTCAACCTGAAGAGGGCAGCACGTTTTTACACCATATTTAGTAAAATTAAAATACTTTAAACACAAATGTCAAAAACAATACTTGAATCAATGAACAGCACTATTAAAGCCCCATTCTTACAGATCATTAACTAAAAAAAGTTGGTTTAGGGTTTAGTTACCCTTTAATGTTTTATTTTAATGACCGTTCGCAAAAGCCACGCCCCCTAGTTATTGTTACTACGCCCGTCAAACAATTGAGAAACAGACACATGGCTGGGTTGAGCTCCATAGTAATGCAGCAGACAGATCCTCCAGGGCACGACAGAAAGGGCTGCAATATGCAGTGGAGGGATATGTTCAAAATGTTAAAATAAGCAAAGACGGTAATATTACAACAATCGAGGCCAGTGCTTGAACAGGGGGAAAAAAGGTGCCGGTAGGCTAACTGTTACTCTCTTGCATTGGCAAATCATGACATTTGAGATTAATACAGTGAAAAACAAAACTGGAAGATATTGCTGGTACAACAACAATTTATTGTTATTTATTAACAATATAAATGTATTTAAACAAGTCGTGTGTGTGTGTGTGTGTGTGTGTGTGTGTGTGTGCTTGTGTGCAAACGGAACTCCTCCAAGTCTGCAAGTCCAAAAATACATTTAGGCTAAGGTGAGTTTACTACATTTTATTTTATTTACAAAAATAGACTCGGTGCGGAAACGATTGCAGCATCCGCGTGCAGTGTGAAAGCTTTACCTGTTAACTATGAAGGACTAAAAATGACAGAACGAAAAATAAATAAATAAATTAATAAAAGTAGAAATAAATGAATAAATGCAGAAATAATAGTGAAAATAAATACATTTTGGTAATATAAATGGCTATTTCTGTATTTTTACATGTATTTATGTATTTATTTATGCATTTATATATGTATTTATTTATGTATTTGTACATTTATTTATATATTTATGTATTTATATATTTATTTATTTATATATGTATTTATTTCTACATTTATTTATTCCTACATTTATTTATTTCTGTATTTCCACATTTCTACATTTATTTATTTCTGTATTTCCACATTTCTACATTTATTTTTCCCTGCGCATGTATGCTAATTGACCAATGGCTAAGCCACGCCCCCTCCACTCACTCGGACAAACAGCCAACATTCGGTAACAGGCGCTATGGCAGCTGTCACAGTAGGAGACATTTCACAGGAGGCAATTGATGATTTTTTTGGAGACATAAAGATTATATATCATCTCGATGTCACCAAAAGGGCCTTAAATATGCATTGGAGGTTTATATTAATAATTTTATTGTTGAGAAGGTCGATAAGCTGCAGCTCCAGACAAAGATTTACAGTTCACAGTGTAAACGTTATAGTTTGGTGCTATTTCTCTTCAAATGCTCGCTTTATATACGCGTCCTATTCGCTTTGGATTCAAAATGTTCAAGCGTCGAACTAGACGCGGATACGCGCGAATTTGACCCTCTATTCGCATTTGGTGTGAGCGCAGAAGAACAGGCTGCGATGTCAGATTGCTCTGCTGGAATGTGTGTGTGTGTGTGTGTGTGTCAGAGAGATCGAACAGTGGAAACATAAAAACATACTCCATTTTGTTCATACAGGACATAATTAAAACTGCAAAGTGTTTACCGCCGGTAGCCTACTTATATTTGTGTAAAACACAACATTGTGTTTTTGCAAACTGTAAACTCTTGTCAAACTGTAACCTACAACTGCCACCCAACCAAAATCACACACACACTGTTTAAAAGCCAAAATGACAAGAAAAAACGAATAAAAACTGACTAACTGCAATGCATTGCAATGGACGTGGAAGCAGAGAAGGGTTAGCTATGCGTACTGTGATTGGCTCATCGCGTTTGGGGGCGTGGCTTAGCCATAGGTCAATTTGCATACATGTGCAGGGAAAAATAAATGTAGAAATGTGGAAATACAGAAATAAATAAATGTAGAAATGTGGAAATACAGAAATAAATAAATGTAGAAATGTGGAAATACATAAATAAATAAATGTAGGAATAAATAAATGTAGAAATAAATACATATATAAATATATAAATAAATAAATATCTAAATACATAAATATATAAATAAATGTATGAATACATAAATAAATACATATAGAAATGCATAAATAAATAAATAAATACATGTAAAAATACAGAAATAGCCATTTATATTACCAAAATGTAATTATTTTCACTATTATTTCGGCATTTATTTATTTATTTCTACTTTTATTTATTTATTTATTTATTTTTCGTTCTGTCATTTTTAGTCCTTCATAGTTAACATGGGTGCGAAAAATAAATAAAAACGCACTGCAAACGCACTGTAAACGGACTACGGAGTATATGTGAAACGGCCGTGACTGACGCTTATATATTATATACGCTGACATATGTATGCTTATTAATCTTCGAGGCATTTAGCTGTGAGTGAGGTCTCCCACACTGCTTAATCCATTGTCGGCATCTTTCCGCTTGGGTCTTGGGCTTTGGAAAGGCGGAAAAAAACGACCCCTCCCTCTAAACTTTTGGGGTACCTAGTGTCAGACTTGCAGGTGCCATAGGCGCATCGTTTCACCATGTGCTGAAATCGCAATGTTTGACGGAGGTCCTTCTCCTTAGTTACAGTTGCTGAGCTAGGATTGGACGAGGAGCGTTCGAGGGCGGGGTTTTGCGAACGGTCAATTCATAACAAGAAAAAGCATTTAGCCCCATGCGCTTGATCTGGAATTTTCAATGTCTAGCTTCACAATCAATGGAAACATGCAGTTTAATTTTAATAAAGTATATAGTCCTATCTATAATCAATAGAAAATTAAACTGAATATAGGCTAAATAAATGGATAGTCCTGCAGCACGGATTATTATTGCAGATAATATAACAAATAAATAATTATTGATAGGCCTACTTGTTAAAAGGGCTTTGTGTTTCATTTATTTGGCTAGTCTACTGTCATCTGTCAATAATGAAAAAAAAATGAATTCGAATTAATTAAAATGAATTGAATTAATAAATAAATAATAATATTGACGCACATGCTTTTCTGTCTCATTACTGCAACATCTCTCTCTAATAACTGCATTAATAACTGCATAAAGCCGGGGACACACGTTAAGGCCGGTTATGAATGTAATTTGATACTTTTTTTTTTTTTTTTTTTTTTTTATTTTTTTTTATTTAAAGGGACCATGTGCAATTAAAAACATAAATGTAAACATTTGATGCATTACACCAGAGTTAGCCTTAGGCTAATTTACATCTGCAGTCCCCAGGTACAAATAAATACAGCACAAATTAAAATATCAACATTATTCAAGAATATGTGACATATCAAACATAAGGCGTCAAACATTGTTCAAGAGCATATAACATATACTTCACGCTTAAAGTGCCCCTCACTGGCACACACACGCACACACACACTTTGATCACAACATACAGTATTATGCCCACACACAACCCCTTCTCGACCCTTACGCCCTTCTCAACCCTATAAGGAGGTAGATGTGACGTAAAAAAAAAAAAACAAAAAAACAAGTTAGTGGGTGCATTGTTGTGTAAGTTTTAAATGTTTTTTTATATTAACTTTAAAGGCACCAAACAAGTCACAAGTTTGCCCCCAACAGGTGATACAGTATGCGATATGCGAGAAAATAAGAGCATGTAAGAATATCTTAGCAGCCTCTGTTGATAGAGAGGATCTAATCTGTCTAAAATTTACCAAATTGTATTTAATGATTTTTGTCATTTTCTTTATGTGTTTTTTGAAGGTCAGGTTTGAATCAAGCAACACTCCAAGATATTTAAATTCAGTAACAGTCTCAATCTGTTCACCTTTAAAGCAGATGTTTACGTCTAGGATGTTCAGCTTGGTTTTGGAGAAGAACATGCCTTTCGTCTTACCTATGTTCAAAGTAAGGCAGGATTGATCTAGCCACTCGGCCACTCCAACCAAGGCATTGGTTAATTTAGTAGCAGCTTGTTGAGCTGATGTTGCATGGGTGTACAAGACTGTGTCGTCAGCATAGAGTTGTACCTCTACGTCGTGACAGTGCTGAGGTAGGTCGTTGATGTACAGACTAAAGAGTAGTGGGCCTAACACAGATCCTTGAGGTACACCCGTTGTGCACCTCAAGAAGCTGGAGCACGTGCCTTTGATTTTTACACACTGCCTTCTATTGGATAGGTAAGACGAAATCCATGTAAGTGTATTGGACGAAAGGTTGAAGCTAATGAGTTTAGACATAAGGACATTGTGGTTAACTGTGTCAAAGGCTTTGCTTAAGTCCAAAAACACAGCTCCAACAACTCCTCCTTTGTCAAGAACAGATCTAATTTGCTCTGTTAGGTGTAGAACTGCTGTTTCTGTAGAGTGAAGTTTTCTGAATCCAAACTGGACTGGGTTTAGACCAGGGTTGCAGCTGTTAATGTGATCTGTAAGTTGGTTTATGACCACTTTTTCAGCAACCTTGGAGATTACTGGTAATAAGCTTATGGGTCTGTAGTTACTGACTACATGACGGTCGCCAGATTTGAAAATAGGAGTTACAATCGCGTGTTTCCAGTCTGTAGGAAAGAAACTGTGAGTAATTGAGAGGTTTACTAGATGGGCAATAGGGGGGGTTAGAGTAGCTGAGTGTTTTTTGATAAACATTGTGTCCTGATGAGAGACATCTTTGCTTTTTGAGTTTCTTAGGGAGCAAATCACTTTATTTATTTCCTCTTCAGTGACTGTGACTAAGTCAAAACCCTCTCCTACAATACCGAAGCTAATACATTGTTCCCTAGGTTTAAAATGGTTTCCTAATTCCTGAACAGAATCAATAAAAAAATAATTAAAAGCGAAGGCAATTTTTGTGTTATCATCTATGATCTTGTTTTGAACTGTGAGCCGAATATCCTCGGTATGATGGTGAGCTCTCCCTATTAAACTGTTGATACTTTTCCATATGTGGCTGCTGTTACCATTAGCATCTTTCAAAAGTTTAAGAAAAAATTGTGACTTGGCTAATCTCAATTCATTAACCACTTTGTTCCTCAAGCCTTTGTAAACCAAAATGTCTGCATCTCTTTTGGTCTTGATGGACTTTTTTAAAGCAGCATCTCTACTCTTCATCAGTTTCCATAAATACTTATGACTTATAAATACTTAACATACTTATGACTGATCATGCCCAAACGCGTGTTCAGTGCGTTCAGTCTGTGTTCAAAGTCGGTGTTTAAAATCTGCTGCAGGCGATGAAAACAGTCAGAGAATGTGTCAGCTAGTCGTGTGTCCCAGCATTAGTCTGCTATCAGAGGCTCAAACCTCCATTACTAACTCTAAAATGACGTTTAGGAATTAGCAACGGAGGCATGGGATTAGATGCATAAGAAATTAGGTCTACATACAAGAGCATTTTAATGACAAACTTTACAAACGTCTTGAAATACATAATCTGAACAATGTTTCGAGGTGTGGTAACTGTAGTATAAGCGGAATAATTGACTTCAGGCCGTTGAATTATTAGGAAAAATAATGCACACCCGAGGTGAACGCGCTTCGCGTCGTGACCGCATTACCACCTCGGGTGTGCATTATTTTTCTAATAATTCAACGGCCTGTCGTCAATTATTCCTTACTTATACCATATACAATACAACCGCATGAACGATATGCTTGCCTGGACATTGGACTTATTGTGCCCTGTGTAAGATGCAATCTTTAAGCGCCTCAGTGGCCGTTTGATTTTGAGTTTATTTATTTTATTTTGATTTCTTGTTTGATTTAAGTTGAGGACAAATCGCCACTACATATATATATATATATATATATATATATATATTTGCAAAGGTCCCCTCAGGGGCTTCGTAACAAAGTGAATATCCGAGAGAAAAGAAAGATTGCGAAATGTCCTTTCTCCAGCCTGTTTTCCATCAAATTGGCCTTTTTTATTCATTTATTTTTTATTGAAGACAGAACAAGTAGCGAATATAGCATAGCTTACAATTGTACAATACAAAATGTGGCAGCAGGGAATCCGAAAATTATATCATAATATTTTAAACATGTTAATCACTTTTTTTCTTCTTGTTTTTTTTTTTTTCACGTTTTTTTGTTTTGTTTATGTATATACAATTTTGCCAGCAGTATAAATAAATAAAAAAATGTAATCAAGACCTTTGTTAACATTGTTCTCATTCTACGCAAGGCTCCAGACTAACTTTTTTTATTAGGAGCGCTGTAGCCCCTGACTTAAAATTTTAGGAGCGCAAGCATAAAATTTAGGGGCACACCTTCACATTTTCCCCCTAAATAACTATTACAGACAAATGCTTTGATAATAAATAGACTTAGCGTATAGAAATTATGGTGCAGTTTTATTTTAAGATCACAGGGCTAGGGCTGGACGATATGGCCAAATTTTATATCACGATATATTTCTTAATTTCGGTCGATACGATATAATTTCGATATCGATATGAACAATATAAAAGCCTCAGAAAAACTGCCAATAACACCCACAACGGATGTCTGTACCTACAATCTTCTGAGGTTAATTCATTTTAAATGAATTATAAAATTATAAATAAATAATAAATTAAAATTAATTTGCCAAGTCTATGAAACCACCTCCTATAAAACTACATAATATTTTAGAAATAAAAACGGTACAAATAAATGAACGTTCACCTTTTATTTGTATTTAACCTTTATACAAACAAGAAAAATGAAATAAACATAAGACTCTCAGACTCAGACTGACCTTATTAATATATTTATCTTTAAACAATAACAGGCTGATTATATTATTCTTTACACAAAACTTATTGTAACAAAACTTGTTCTTATAAACCAAAGTGCTTCAGCCAGGATAAAAAAAATATGAAAAGTGCTCAGCTGCAGAAAAAAATAGAAAAAGAGTAAGCAACAAAAAAAACACATGTTGCTGGGGCAGGGACATTGTTGAGTGTTGATGACATCCTATGACAGGCTCTAGAGGTTTCTGGCAAGAAATACAAGCTGGTCTACATTATCTGGCTTCAGAGATGCCCTTTTACATGTGACAATGTTGCCACCTGTACTAAAAACCCTCTCAGAGGGGGAGCTTGTGGCCTGAATGCACAAGTAATGTTGTGCCAGTTGACTTACTCTAGGGAAGTTGTTTTGATAGACTTTCCACCAATCCAGAGGATTTGAGTCATTGTCAGCATGTGGAGACAGAAGGTAGTTGCCGAGCTCCCTCTCAACTGCCTGCTGTGCACTCAAGTTTTCTGTGTTAGTAGTAGTGGTGGGCCTGTTTGAAAAAAAGCTAGCCAGAGAACGCTTTTTCTTGGTTGGTGGTACAAAAGTGTCTCTCATGGCTTCTTCTCTGGACTCCTCTTCCCTGACCACAACAGATCTCTCTCCCTTCAGCATCTCCAACACAGCTCTCTCTTTGATGTATTCCCTCTTCTCCTCCTGAGTGTACTGAAGCTTGAATCTTGGGTCAACGAGGCATGCCATGTCAAGTAGATTATCCATGGCTGGGTCATCATATTTTTGGTTAAGGTATCCCATCACTGTTGTCTTTATGGTCCTGGTGAGCTCTGTGTCATCCTCTGCTTCCTTCAAGATGGAGGTGTTGAAGAGATGCATCACTGGTTTCAGAAATGATACACTTACATAGGATTCACCAGACAAGGCATCAGTGAATTCGAGGAGTGGGCTTAGAGCTGCATCTATAGACTCTAAAACATCTACATCTTGCCAGTTAGGAACCAGCGGTCTGGTCTTCTTGTCCTTTGAGAGGACTTCTGTGATGGCCCTTTTCTGCTCCAGAACCCGCTTCACCATTTGTTGACGGGAGCCCCATCTTGTTGGTGTTTCACTGATGAGCTTGTGCTTTGGCAAGTGATACTCCTCCTGTGCAGCTGCAAGGTCCCGTTTCTTCTTCCAGGAGTAGGAGAAGGCAGCCACCACCTTTTTACAGACCCCAATTGCTCTGTCCACCCGCTTGTCTTGGTTAACTTTCTCTGTAGACAGTGAAAAAAAATGCAATATATACTTATAATTTGTATTTATATTTTAACTACAATTTGTCGTTGAATCATATTATTCTTACTGCAAAATTCTTCTGCTTGCATAATTTCTTTTTTTTTTTACTTCACACTTGATTTGGCAAATTAACATATGTAACAATGTTCATATGTTCACATATGTAAACCTATGTTCCAATACCAGTAAAACACCTTTGAATTTAATTGAAAGAATTGCTGTATGTATAATCCATACAAATATGTATGACTTGAATAAAGATTAAAGGAATAGCCTATAAAATCACTTAAATAGGGGGAATAAAATCACCTAAACAACTACAGGGTAAGTATTATAGTTACAACTAAGTACTAATTAAGTACAATGATTTAATATAAACAAAATCAATTAAAGCTGCTGCAGTCCGTAACGTTTGGCGCTCTGCATGCATCTTGTGGAAGAACATTGTAGCCGGAACTACTTCTCTCTGTTTATGTCTATGACGAATCACACAGGTACCGGGCTACTCCGCAGCAGAGCCGAGCCGAAGTAGTTTAAAATAGTCCGAATATAAACACTTATTATAGTGTACCGTAGTGATTCAGCATAAGACAAAAACACGGTTTGGATATAGGATTCATGATGTACTGGCTCATTATATACATTTTGCTATTTTTTGACCAAAAAGGTTACATACTGCAGCTTTAACATAACACTATCATTTATATTGCTGTGTATAACTTACCAATAGCAGAGTTCAGTCGATGCCCGAAGCATTGTAGTCTTGTCCATCTGTTCAACTCAGCGGCTTTGATGATATTGGTCCCGCTATCTGTGGTGATGCAGACCTGCCGGTCCTCGCGGAGTCCCCAGGAGGCGAGCGCATCTGCAAGTCCGGCTGCAATTGATTCGCCCGTGTGATCCTCAGGAAAGTAGACCGTCTGAAGGCATAAGCTGACAAGCTTCCAATCTTGATCAATAAAGTGGACTGTCAGGCTCAAATATGGTTCTGAGGTTCGGCTTGACCACAGGTCAGCTGTGGTCGCGAAATATGACACTGACTTCAGTTGTTCCTCCACCCTTTCCCTAACTTCACTATAAAGTGCAGGGATAGCTGCGCGTGAAAAATATTTTCGCCCAGGGAGCTCGTATCTTGGGTCGATGATTGAAATCATTTTCCTGAAGCCCACGTTTTCCACCGTACTAAACGGCATCATGTCCTTAGCCAAGAAGTTTGTTACAGCCTTTGTAATGTCTTTATGACGTTTAGACTGTTTGTCATAAGGCATGAATGCAGCCATCTGTGTTTGCTGCATGGGTTTCTCTTTTGACACAACTGGTGTTGGGGATGATGATGGTGTTGTTGTTTGAGGGGCGGGTTGTTGGCTTAAACTTTTATGGTGCTTCATCTTCTGACTCTCAGAATGTTCAATCGGGTGGAACTGCTTCAGATGATGGAACAGATTTGATGTGTTCCCGCTGCTAGTCGGCACTACTCTCCGGCACATTTTGCAGCACGCTGAAACCTGAAGTTTATCAGATCTCAGATAGCCGAACCACTTCCATACCACTGAATTAGTCTTTCCTCTCTTATCAACAATTTCGTCTGATTTCTCCTCACTTGTGGAAGCTCGTTCAGTCACATTTGTATTGCGGTCAGGGGCGCTCATTTTGTAGCTAAAATTTGCCGCGTTGGAGATCAGCCTACTACTGCTGTGCTGAGCACTGGTTGCGTGTCTGCGGTGTACGTCATCACGAAAGTAGCCAATGGTGTTCTGCTCTTTCTGACGGCTGCGCGCCTAACGTCAGTCAGTGACAAATGCTGTTATGTATATTGAAATATCGAAAATGTGTTTAAAAATCATATCACCGTTATTGAAAAAAAAAATATCGCGATATATATTGATATTGAATTATTGTCCAGCCCTACACAGGGCTCCAGACTAACATCTGAGGGCAGCGGCTCTAAGTTCTACAGAAAGTGTTTGGTAGCACTGTGGGATGACAAAGCACTGAGCTTAATTTGAAGTGTATATGTATGTAGTGGGTTTTCTTCTGCGTTGTGTTTAATTTTTTTAAAGAAAGAGATCCCACACAATGATGTACTTTTGTTTTTCTTTACTCTCAGCCTCACTGTGTCTGTGTCAAAAGACATAACAGACACGATCACAAATCACAGGTAATAGAGAGCCTAAGTCCCTCCCCTTCCGGTCGACCACCATGGGACCTTATTTCGGAAAAATATTGTATGGTAGTCAATGGCGAGAGACAACAAATATTTTGATCTCGTTTGAATTGTGCCCTGATTTACACATATGATGTTTGTCAATTTAAAAGATGCATTTTAAAGTCAAGAAAGTCGCAGTTTGATGTAAAACTGCTGAGGTATAAGACTGTGAAAATACGTAATTACAAAGACTACAAACCCAGAAGGTGCACATGTGACGTCATACCTTTCTCTCAATGAATGAAGCTAACTTTACTGAAGCTAACGTCTGTCTTTTTATCTATAGTCTTACCTTATAATCGTAACGTTACGCCGTCATGCCTGAGTGTTTTGAGCCAGAATACACACATACGAGCAACGGATCTTGTGACGTACATAGTGCGAGACGAGAGATGAGGTGTTTCTCAATGTCAAGGATACTTCCTTGGCAGGACTGGTCCTTCCAAGTCACTTCCTTCAGAGGCTAGGCAAGGCTCCTCTTTAGCATTCTACTGTCTATGGTTTTTCAACGGCTCTGGAACAGGCTAGCAAGTGCACGTCATTGCGTCATTACGTGAAACAGAGCGTTGCTATGGACGCAGTTCTGTTCACTCAGGCAATATACTAGTTTTTAAATCAATAAACTCCTTTTTAATCATATTGATTCTTTGACTGTCAAGTGTGTTTAAACAGTGCGGGTCAATTTGACTCATAACATAATGGATGTAATTTTTTTTGTAAACAAATGTTTGATAACGTAAATATACTTATATTTGAAAGCATATTGCCCCGTTATACGATCCGACTCCGTTAACGTCCAACATTTTGAATTTTTTGAACAAGATAGCAAAGCTGCGCGCATAGGATTGTGGGTGATTTGAGAGCGTGAAGAGCGCGAAGGCTACACTTATGCATCCTTTCCTGTATATGGGATATTTTTCGAACGGAGGACTCAGTCCTTGGCTGAAATTCCGAGGATCCTCGACATTGGAACAGTCCTTCGACGGATGTCGATGACGTAGCATCCTCGAAATTCTGGCTTCCGAGGATCCTTCCTTGACATTGAGAAACGGCTATGTAGTTCATTGAGTGATTTTCACATAAAACTAAACGTTACTCTTCTGTTTTATGACAAACTGCGACTTTCTTGACTTTCATAATTACCTTTTAAATTGACAAACATCATATGTGTAGTTCAGGGCACAGTTTAGACGGAATAAAAAGATAAGTTATCTCTCGCCATTGACTCCCATACATATTTTTTCCGAAATAAGGTCCCATGAGCCGGAAGCGGAGGGGCGGGACTTAGGCTCTCTATTGGCATTTCTGGTCTAGCCGTGCCTGTCAATCAACACACGATATCTCAATGTAAATTCATATACAGAAAATACATTTGAACATTGCATGGATCCTTCAAAATAAACAAATACAACTTTACACAATTACAAATGTATAACTCACATTAAATTCAACTGTAAATGTCTTAACAAAAAATATATCGTTCTAAACTCATATCCTGCATACCGCACGTGTAACAGCGGCCATTAATCAAATTCGTACTTCGATCAAACATACTCTTATAACATTTATAACCCAGATTGTCGATCTCTCAGTACAGAAGAGACAACAAATAAACTCATTACACACAGAAAATCCCTATACAACACTCAATAAAGCACATTTACACACTTCTCTGAGGAGCAGATAAAAACGTACCTCTCGCCACGAGATCCAGCGAAAGAGAGAGCGCGCACGCAAATTGCATCAGCATTACCCTCACGCATGACGTCGCTTACGTAATAGTGCTTCCTTAATTTAGTGCAGAAATGTTTATCAAGAATGAAACCAAAAACAATACAAAAAAATAAAAATAAACATGTATGAAGAATTTAAAACAACGCAAATTATTAAGTTTATGATCACATGACCATTGACAACTGTGCAACTTCCAAAACAAATGTCTTCAAAATAAGAGTCCCATAACATAATACTGTTTTTGATTAAATTATGTCAATAATCTAGTGTAACAACATACACTCGTCACATTTAGATAAAGTTAAATTTAATTATTATCCTTCATAATGTCTTAATATTAATTAAAAAGCAAAATGAGTGACAAAACAATGGTAATTTAGGTTTTTTTTTTTTTTTTTTTTTATAAGTGTGAGTTTTCCTATTCCTTGAAACTTTCAGTTTTATAAATAGAGACAATCTTTAAAGGGACATTAAGTAGGAATTTCTCCCATCTAGTGGTGAAATTGTATTTTGCATTCAAACGAATAATGCTCTCCAGCGCCTCACTTTTTCAAATGCGCGTTGCATCTTCGGTTGCCGTTATGTACCATAAAGCTATGACAGGATGTCTTATAATAGCACTTTGAGTTTTTCTTCGGGTGAACAGGTTTGTTATTTAAAACAAACTGAAACTTGAAACAACGAAAAAAAGAATGTTAAAGTATGAATTACTGACTGTAAAAAAAACATTAACTATGGTAATTAGTAGTAATGCCTTCTTTACTCGTTATATTTTTTGAAGTACGTGCATTGTTAGATATCATCATCATCATCCGTGCCTTCTCTAACGTTACTTTACTCAGTAGCTGCTATTCATCAAAGACCCTGTTTAACTTTTAACTATAAATTTTCTACTGTCTATATAATAAAGTACACAACCAAGCAATGAAAAAAAAGCTTGTAATTAAGACCGTAACATTGACTTACCTGTCGAGAAGAAAGCAGGCGACTTCAGCGTCTCTTTTGAAAGCTTTCTCCTGCATTAGCTATCCCGACATTAACCCTTGTCTTTGTAATCTCCGGTCACGTTTCCTTTTACGGTCTATTTTGGACTTTTTCAGCGACGAGGACTCCTTATCCTGTGACTCAGCATATGTCTGAATGAACGGTGTATAAATAACCGTGAAGTGCAGCCTTTTAAACTTGCCGGTGCAGTGACAAGCGCCTCTCTCTGCTCTGCTCCGCTTCTGCTGGCTTCAGTCACGTGATGCTGGTTCTGAACGAAACGCGTTGTGGAAACGCGTTGGCCTAGTACTTTTTGTCCCTCTCTGCTATTAGAGTTTTTCAAGATGGCGGAACTACATGGAAGCCTCCGTGGACCGACCCGTCCCATGTATATAAAGATAATAAATTCTTCGTTTACGAGGATTAGTCTGATCATTGGCAGAGGTATTTGTACACCATTGAGGGCATATTTATTAATAAAAATATTGATTTTAGATAATAAAATACCTAAAAAGCTACACATAGTCCCTTTAAAGGATGAACAAAAATGTTTTGGTCAACACATTAAAAAATAACATTTAAATATGATATAGTTTTGAAGTGCTGGAAAAAAATGGCTACTTTTATAACCACTGTATACCATAGTTATAGTTATGCCTGGTTCAGATTACACAATTTTTTTGTATGTTACGATAGTCACTGTGTCAGATTACACGATTTTGACTCATAAAAATCTTGTCAAGTCCTGGACAAGAAACATTGTCAGACTACATGTTGCTTTACGATCAGTCATCGCGAGCCGTCTCACACACACATTCACTCGCACATGTACACACGCACTCACTCACATAAACGCACTCTCTCACACACACACTCACCACGCTCTCACTCACTCACATACTCACTCTCGCTCGCTCGCTCGCTCACTCGCTCGCTCACTCTCTCACTCACTCTCGCTCACTCACTCACTCTCGCTCGCTCGCTCGCTCACTCACTCACTCACTCACTCTCGCTCACTCACTCACTCACTCACTCACTCACTCTCGCTCACTCACTCACTCACTCACTCTCGCTCGCTCACTCACTCACTCACTCACTCACTCTCGCTCGCTCACTCTCTCACTCACTCTCGCTCACTCACTCACTCACTCACTCACTCGCTCGCTCACTCACTCACTCTCACTCACTCACTCACTCACTCACTCACTCACTCACTCACTCTCGCTCGCTCACTCACTCACTCACTCACTCACTCACGCTCGCTCACTCTCTCACTCACTCTCGCTCACTCACTCACGCTCGCTCGCTCACTCACTCACTCACTCACTCTCGCTCACTCACTCACTCACTCACTCTCGCTCACTCACTCACTCACTCACTCGCTCGCTCGCTCGCTCGCTCGCTCGCTCACTCACTCACTCACTCACTCACTCACTCTCGCTCACTCACTCACTCACTCACTCACTCTCGCTCGCTCGCTCGCTCACTCACTCACTCACTCACTCACTCTCGCTCGCTCGCTCGCTCGCTCACTCACTCACTCTCGCTCACTCTCGCTCACTCACTCACTCACTCACTCTCACTCACTCACTCACTCACTCACTCTCGCTCACTCACTCACTCACTCACTCACTCACTCACTCACTCACTCACTCACTCACTCACTCTCGCTCACTCACTCACTCACTCACTCACTCTCGCTCGCTCACTCACTCACTCACTCTCACTCACTCACTCACTCACTCACTCACTCACTCACTCACTCACTCACTCTCGCTCGCTCGCTCACTCACCTCACTCACTCTCTCACTCACTCTCGCTCACTCACTCACTCACTCTCGCTCGCTCGCTCACTCACTCACTCACTCTCACTCACTCACTCACTCACTCTCACTCACTCACTCACTCACTCACTCACTCACTCACTCACTCACTCTCGCTCACTCACTCACTCACTCACTCACTCTCGCTCACTCACTCACTCACTCTCGCTCACTCACTCACTCACTCACTCACTCACTCACTCACTCACTCTCGCTCGCTCGCTCGCTCGCTCACTCACTCACTCACTCACTCTCGCTCACTCACTCACTCACTCTCGCTCACTCACTCACTCACTCACTCACTCACTCACTCACTCTCGCTCACTCACTCACTCACTCACTCACTCACTCACTCACTCACTCACTCACTCTCGCTCACTCACTCACTCTCTCACTCACTCACTCTCGCTCACTCACTCACTCACTCACTCACTCTCGCTCACTCACTCACTCACTCATTCACTCTTGACGGAACCCGTCATGGAGGACCGTTAAATTAAACATGCTAGTCTTTTTGTCGTGATGTCATAAAGCATCGCAGATGCGTCGTCGGTTGTCGCCCACTATGACACACTATACGAGATGAAATTTACTGGTCGCACATGTGCGACTGAATGCACACTCTCAAATTTTGGTCGCAGTCTGGAGCCCTGAATGGTATTCTTTAATTTAGTAAATATTTAACACTATTTTACTATAGAAAACTGTTGACTTTCAATCAGTTTGGGTTTGCCAGTGGGGGACTAGTTCACCACAGATGTCCCGTTAGAGACATGAAGAAGCAGCAGAAAGCTTTCTTTGTAGCTTTATTTTCTCCACAACAATTCCATAATGCTTCAATAAAGGTTCAGCACAGAAGTGCAGATGAGTGCATTCGTGAGGCCATGAGTATGGGTGTGGTCTAAAACAAAGCATACTATATATATATATATATATATATCAATATAACATAACAGAAACAATTCAATAACAAGATAAATACATACAATGAGATGTAGCAGAAATGCTTCCATGAAACATAAGCAACATCATGTGAATACATGAACACAAATGAAATCCCTACTATGTGAAGCATCCCCAAACAAGGAGCAGACAAAACAGCGCCAAACAAACAAATGCATTTCATCAAACAGTCAACATGAGTTGAAATACATAAACCAGCTTACTTGTATTCTATACGCACACATCAATGGCATAGAGTCTATGGCTTCATTTGGGAGAAAGCAATGATGGACCGTCCCTCAGTGGCGCCAGTTCACTAACAATCAAGCTATGGCAAGTTCATGACGTTATTTAATCTCACAATATTAGGTGACAATATCAATTCAAGTCAGTCAGAAACGACAGATAAGAGCGAGACACGACTGCAGTTACGACATTAACCAACAGCACCAACCCATTTAAAGACCTAAACAATATATTTAAGAGAATAATCCCATATTTGTAGACTGGAGATAAGCTGGTAACAGCAGCTTTATGAGTGAATACAGATTCCCTTACGACTCTACAAGAAAAGGTGGAATAGAGATCTCATAAATGAGTGAATTCGGCTGGTGTAAAGCCACTATAGGCCTACGCCGCTAGCAGACGATGTGTTTTATCTGATGTGTTTTAAAGCCTCATTACCTAGCGCGTGTCTTCTGTCTTCAGGTTGTTCATCAGAGCTGAGATGTGTCCAGATGTGTCCAGATGTGCCCAGATGTCGGCTTTAAAGTAGTTGGAGCATCTTTAATGTTCTTGCACTCGCGTCTCTCCTCCCTCTGCCACTGAATGCTACCGCCACAAAGCACGTACGCCACACATGACGTCAGAAAAGCGTCAGTACATTATAATCGGTTATGGTCTATTACTGAACCGACACCGAATCGTCCTCGTCTGCATCGTAGAAGCGATTAGTTTCGACACCCCTGATATCATCCTCAGATTTGCAACACAACTTGTTTAGATGTATGGCTTTGATTTTCTAGCTGTTTCAGAGTTCAACTTTTTTCATAAAATATATATTTTATATAAAATAATGTTCATAAATAATTTTCATAAACTTAAACCTATATAACTATATAATTTTTTTTGATGTACTTATTCATTTTCTATTACTAGAATTTATGCTCTAAAATTAAAACAAAATTTGCTACAAATGATCAGATATATCGCTAAACCTTTTTTCTCAAAATGGATTTTAAATGTAAAAGCTTGAATGTAAACCTGACAATATGAAGCGATATTCCCTCGCTCTGACACTCCCTCAGGATTCGACATCAGAATGTCTGGGATTTTCTAATCTTTACTGGAATCATCATGTAAAGCAAAAGTGTAAGTCTAAGCTGTGTTTAGGGGAATTAACTAGCCGTCTGTTAAACTATAAGAGGAAATATATGTTTTAGTCCATTTCATTTATGACTGAATGATGCCTTTGTTGTGTTCATACACTGATGTTCGAACATGTGCTGAAAATAATCTTGAACACACTGTAAATCTCTGTGAATTAAAGCTGCTGAATGTGATATGAATGTAATGCTCTCAGTGTCTCCATATAAAGGGAAGATGCGAGTCTCTGAGAACGAGTGCAGCGTCTCCAGAACCCAGCAGTGAGTCTCTGAAGAGTCACAGATCTATGAATAATCCCACAAATCCTGGAGATGGACTCAGTGACCTCTGACCCCAGGTGAGACACAATCCAGTGCTGGACACAATAGACCGACTCACACAACATCACAGATCATCTGAACTAATCATTTAGATTTAATCCAGTGTAAAGATGTGTGTAAATCATCATATCTTTTCTTAGTGTCTCCAGGAAGAGGAAGAGATCTTCATCTCCAGAACCCAGCTGTGTGTCTCTGAAGAGTGACAGATCATTTCCTTTTCTTCCTCCTGACCTCAGTGATGAACCAGCGACCTCTGACCTCAGTGATGAACCAGCGACCTCTGACCTCAGGTGAGGATAAATGTGACCTAGACCTAAGGCCCTGTCCCAAATGGCGCACTTCATGCGGACTTTCGGTCTCGTGGACTTGAATTGCGCGTGCTCGCTGAGTCTACGAGTCTGTAGGCCGTCCCATTCAGCATTTTACCGCTCTGAAGTGTGCTCAGCAGCGCCCCCTTTGTACCCTTGAAGCGGTCTTCCACGAAGCCCGCATAGAAGCAGGCTCCACGCACTTTAACTACCCACTACCCAGGAATCCTTGCGAAAGGCCAATCAGACAACAGATGGGAGGAGACTTCACTCACGGATAACTAATTGTTGACATGGCTGAGAAGAAAATATTACGTTTTTTATTAGGGTTCCGATTCCGATACTAGTATCGGAAATGCCGCCGATACCAATAAAAATTCTGGTATCGGCGAGTACATCTACCCATGTACCGATCCCATACCATTTTATTAAACAATACCTAGTTATGCACGCTAGCTTTGCTTAACGCTGCAAATCAGAGACCAATTCTTCTTCGCTGCTCTAAACAGTGGTTGCTTGTGGCAACAGCACAACTTCCTGTGATGCCACAACCACTGTTTAGAGCAGCGAAGAAGAAATGAAAACGCATATTTTCAAATGTAGTCGCGCGGCAAGCGCATTATGTAACGTTAAGAGACGTGGCGCCCAACATCAAATGGCAAACGTACTGAAAACGGAACAAAACTGCGCTACTCGTTATTTTGTGCTTCACGGACCATTAGACAGTTTGGAACAATGCAGCGCGAGGCGTTTAGCGCGGCGCGGTAGACGCGAATTTGCCTCATTCACGCGTCAAATTCGCGCGAATTGAGCGCCTGGTGCGTTAAGCGCGTTACGCGCGAATGATTTTATTAGTGCTTTTTGTGCATTCACGCGTTTGACGCGAATTCGCGTCTGCCGCCCGAGTTGAAAAATCTGAACTTCTGCGTCAATTCGCGCCGCGTTAACCAATCAGGAGCCTGCTTGCTGCATCACGTGGTGAACTGACAGTTTATAATGTTATTTTATGTTTGGCCTCAATACATTATTTTGTAATATGACTAAAATGCACAACAAAGCAAATCTTTCACATAAAAACTCTATTTCAATATGAGAAATACTCATTTTTTATTGAATGCTATTTATTCCATATCTATTCTAGATTATATGAAACTTTATTAAAGGTTGTCTAAGCGATCCCGGGAGATGTTTCTTCTTGTTGACATTCGAATTATTGTCAAACAAAACGGAGGCTAGCTAGACCCTCCCTCCTCCTCATCCGCGCACTAACCCCCGAACCCCACCCCCACATCATTCTTGTCGGTTATTGGCTGGAACAGTTTGTTGTGTTTCGTGCTGCGGGTCGCTCTGTTTGTTGTTCAGTTTGTTTTTGTTGCAGTTTGTGGAGCCTGTGGTGTCTACAGAGACCGCGTTTTTTTACAGTGTGTTCAGGGGACAGGCAGCTAGCGGATAGTGAGGAGATGTTTGCGGTATGTGACAAAAAATGTTTTGGCCTAAAAAACGCGTGACATGACTTAGAGCACCTTTAATCTAATGTAAAGACAACAAACACAATTGAGCGTATAAAAACTAAAAAAAAAAAAAAATCACAGGACAGGTTTCACTTTTGGAGGCTGGCTCCATTTATTATCAAAACAAAAATAAATGACAGATTATGTGCGTGAGAGGGTGAACCTCGCGGCGGGCTGTACAGCGCGGGCTCGTCAGACAGCGACCACCACTCGAGGCCGAGGCTTATACGGCCTACGCTGTCCTCGTCAGCGTCCTCATCGTTAGGTCCACCAAACCTACCTCCTGGAGCAAATTGTGAAACTCCTGAAACCCTCCGGAGGGTTTGGTGGACCCGAGTACAGCGACGATGTCCCCTACGCAGCTGTTTCTGCTCTCCAGAGCATATACGAGCGGTGACTCTCTCGATTAATGCTAATGCTCGATAAACATCTAAAAAAAGATGGCCGCCAACAGGTTTCGAAACTTTCGCCTCTGACGCGCGTGACGCGCGTAAATTTCGATTCAAACTTTTGATTTTACGCGCGTCAATTTCGCTCTTGACACGCGAATGCACACAAAGTGGTCAAGCGTATAACTAGATGCGGCAGGCGCGAATTTGACACGCTGTTCGCGTCCGGTGTGAACGCACAGTTAGACAGTTTGGAACAATGCAGCGCGAGGCGATCTAAGTTAGATCAAGCTACACTGTTACTACACAGCGCTAAAGAAAGCCTCAGAAGTAAAGAAATTTGAATTCGCCACAGAAGTAATAACATCGAGATCTAGTGAAAAGCATTCACATTCTCCGTTAATAACGGATCAAACAGCGCTGACGTGGAAACCAGGAACATTGTGCTTTCAAGTAACGTTACGTTGGTTTTATTTTGACATTATGAATAAAATTGCTGCCCTCAAATGTTAATCTGAAATAAAATAAACCTTTGCTTATAACTACTACAATATTTCATTTTTTTATAAGGAGCTGTTTATGTTTTATAAGTTCAAGTATAGCTCCATCATTACTCAAAGTAAAAAATGATCATACTTTATGATGTTAGTTTTAATAAAAAATGTAAATCAAGGAAATTTCTCTGGCATTTCTTTTTGCTGTATTGAAAATAGGGGTGTCCATGGTTAACCGATTAACCGTTAAAAATTGCGTAACCGAGTGAAACATTTTGCTCGGTTAAGTGGCGTCAATGGCGTGCATTGAATTTAGTTGTAATACATTTTTGCACCACCAGAGACCGCTAGACCAGTTTTCTAATATGAAGCGGGCAAAGAAAGCGCGCGTCCGAGAGTGAAGGCTGTGCGCGAGCCAGAAACAAACATAGTATCCGCGCCACTGATCGCAGCACAATAATATCTGTCTGCAGAGCCGCAGCTTTACCCCAGCAGTGTTACCCCGCGCATGCGCAGTTTCATCACCCATACAATTTGTATTATGCATTTCCTAAACATGTACTTGCTAATCAAACACTTTATATGAACAAACTACTAATCTATAAAACACAATCGGTCTTCCGACCTTTTACTATTGTGTTGATATGCGCGAGGGAGAGAGAGCAATACAGCGAGAGTGCGCGCGCGCGCGGCCAGGGCTCTCTCTCTGCTTGTTCTTATGCGCCCTGTCCAGTGTCCACTGATCTTAATAATTAGTTGTTACGACGACTTATTTGTTCCCTCGTTTTAATAAATCGTGGACACGTTGAACTAATTCCCTCCCTCATTTTGATTTAACGAATTACAACGTGGCCAAAAACAGTTTGATACTATTAATTAGTGAATGCTAAAGACCTATTTTTGTGAATTGGTGAATATTCAGGTGAATTATGGCCACGAATTAATAATAATTATTAAACTGTTTTTCTTACCTGTGAAGATAGCTCTTCAGTGAAGGCCGACTATTCTCGTACAGCTTTTTATTCCTTTTTTTTTTTTTTTTTTTTTTGTGAATTGGTGAATATTCAGGTGAATTGTTTCGTGGCCACGAATTAATAATACCTCAGCACGTTTTACAAGACCCTTCTCGATCGCAGCGGCAACGAGCACTTTGATCACTTGATTTAAAAAACAAAACATTTAAGCGCTAGATCGCCTAAAAAAAAAAAAAAAACGAACGAAATGAATGCTCTGCTAGTTAACTGGAGATGTTTTGTTTATTTATTGGTATTCGTGCCGCGAGATGTTTCAAAAGTGGTGGGGACAATATCGACCTTAGAAAATAGTGGTGGGGACATGTCCCACCCGCAGATTACGCCTATCTCGGGGTTGCGGCGCGCACACTATGGTTAACCGAGTATTAACCGCTAAGGGCCTCGGTTAACGGTTAATGAAAAACTTGAAAACGTGCAGCCCTAATTGAAAACGTACTGAACCATGACACCAGTGTATCTTATCGAACCAAACCGTGAATTCTGTGGACCGTTATTATTCAAATATAATTTTTTAGATTCCTAGAATTAATTGTTGCACTTTTTTATACAGTTAAATTGTAAAACTAAAATACCTTTTATAAAATAATTATATCAATTCATACAGGGCTAGTACGAATTGCAGCTGTATAGATACACACCCAGGTATCGGATTAGTACTCGGTATCGGTCGATACCCTGAGTCCAGGTTAGGGCTGAACGATATATCGTTATCGTATCTATATCGAGATATGAACTTTTGTCCATATCGTTCAGCCCTAGTCCAGGTATCGGAATCGGTATCGGGAAGGAAAAAAGGGTATCGGAACATCTCTAGTTTTTATGACCTAAACGTACATTTTACCAGTTGTTACCTACAGTTTATACAAACATTATGGTCATCGACCAGTGGCTGATGTCTCAAACATAATAATAGCGCGTTTAATAATACGATCGCATTATGATTCATTAAATAAATAGAACCGAATGTCAGGGCTTTACTGAGTCATATGTAGGCCTAAACATAGTATGAATATTGAAACCTGTAAATTGAAAAAAATTTAAAATATGTTTTAAAATTGTAATCTTAGTTCAAATGGAACATTATGTAGCCTATTATTAAGTACAACTGTATACATCATTTAAATAAGCATGATATATCTGTTGTTTAATGCCCAGGTGATATGCACAATATCAAAATACAGAACTGTAAGATTAGGCTGTGTAGTGGACATGCAGATAAGACGTCGGAGCGCAAAAATGTGATTTCTCCTGTCCATCAACAACCAGGCCGTTATTTCCGGCGTGCCGATCGAGTCTGTCCCAAAAATACCTCTCAATGCGCCCTCGTGGACTCACGCCGAGGGCCCTATAGGTCTGCACTACATGACGTCACCAAAGTGTGGACTCTGAGGAACACAAGTCCGGAGTGTGCCATTTGGGACAGGGCCTAAGACCAAAATGTGTATTTGCAGAAAACACATGTAATGTAAAGTCATGTGTCGAAATTGAATCTGTGCGTAAATCACATGTTATTATTACAGCTATAAAGTGGCTCTACAGAGGACAATAGTGTTCATTTGAGTTATTTTGTCAATTATGGGATATTGGTTTTGTAATATCGGCTCCACCGATCAATGGCGCGTCTGAAGGGAGACGAGTCAACAATGGTGTAAAGTAGCCAGCTTTGCTTTAATTAATAAACTGTGCTCAACATAACAGCCATTACTGCACTAATGAGATGTTGCATCAGTGCTTGATGTGTTGATTAAGCTAAACTAAAGAACAGAAATGAACTCACTGAGTCACATGTGCAATTAGACGTGCAGATATACAGCAATACGATACACGTAAGGAATAATTGACGACAGGCCGTTGAATTATTAGAAAAATAATGCACACCCGAGGTGGTAATGCGTTCACCTCGGGTGTGCATTATTTTTCTAATAATTCAACGGCCTGAAGTCAATTATTCCGCTTATACTACAGTTACCACACCTCGAAACATTGTTCAGATTATGTATTTCAAGACGTTTGTAAAGTTTTTGTCATTAAAACGCTCTTGTATGTAGGACTAATTTCTTACGCATCTAGTCCAATGCCTCCGTTGCTAATTCCAAAACGTCATTTTAGAGTTAGTAACGGAGGTTTGAGCCACTGATAGCAGACTAAAGCTGGGGACACACGACTAGCTGACACATTCTCTGACTGTTTTCATCGACTGCAGCAGATTTTAAACACCGACTTTGAACACAGACTGAACGCGCTGAACACGCGTTTGGACATGATCAGTCATAAGTATCAAATTACATTCATAACCGGCCTTAAAGTGTGTCCCCGGCTTTATGCAGTTATTAATGCAGTTATTAGAGAGAGATGTTGCAATAATGAGACAGAAAAGCATGTGCGTCAGTATTATTAGCCTATTTATTTATTAATTTAATTCGTTTTAATTAATTCGTTCATTCTTTTTTTTTTTTTTTCATTGACAGATGACAGTAGACTATAGCCAAATAAATGAAACACAAAGCCCTTTTAACAAGTGGGCCTATAAATAATTATTTATTTATTATTATCTGCAATAAAAATCATCCGTACTGCAGGACTATCCATTTATTTAGCCTATATTCAGTTTAATTTTCTATTGATTATAATATAGACAGGACCAGGGTGGGAATTATACCGCGGCCACGCGGCCATGGCCGCCGTTGCCCTACACTTTGGCCTTCATGCCCCGTGAAAAAAAAATCATCGTACGGCCACAGTGGCCTGTGTGCCCTGGCCCTGTCCAAGTTCCACCCAAGTAGTCTCTGAACTTCAATTAGTTTGTGGATTCGCGCAGGTGCAGTGTCATAATCACATCGATGATCTCACGCATCAAAACAGCAGTGCAAGAAGCATGTAACGTCAGCACCAACAGAAGAACGACACTCTGTTGTTGACACTGGTGCATAGATATATACACTAGATTTCGCCTTGGCTACGGCATTCGTTCATGAACTGCCGTAGCCAAGGCGAAATCTATGTCTGTCTATGCACCAGTCTGCGCACACGTCACACAGCAGGAAGCGCGGGCGCCCTCAGATCACTTGGACGTCGCTGTGTTACAAGAGGTAAAAACGATATAAATACTGTTAGTTTTCTCACACAAACCGCTCGTTTCGTGTCTTAGGCCATCAATGTGTACTTACGATGGGGAATTGTTTAATTTGGACGATGGGGAATTGTTTTAATTTGGACTCTGTGGATGCTCTTTGAGACCGTGACCATAGACCTGCATTATATGACTGACAGACAAGAACGGTTTGACCTAAAAATAGCAAAATCTATTTGCTAGTAGATAAGTGCCCTTTTCAGAAAAGGGCCCTATGCAAGGTTCCAGAGGTAACGGCGTCGGAGCACTTTTTTTTTAATAGTTCAAAGTTACGATTTAATGTTATTACCTTGACAAACTATAACTTACATCATTAAAAAGATATAAGACTCACGTTTCAGTATTTGACCACTATTGTATTCTGAGAAATTTATATTGACAGTTATGTCTTAATTTGTGTCAGGAGTTATGAAATGCAAAAATGAGTCGATACCTTTAATATGAATTATGAGCGTCAGACGCTCCCATTCATAAAAAACTCCTGTGCTGTCGTCATGAAAGCGATTCACAAAACAACGTCCCTCACGGCTTTAGCTCAAAAGTGTGCAGATTTGGAGAAATAATGATATATTCTCAGTTTACATCAGATTTCTATTGACAGGAATAATATTTTATTGAATTTATAACCAAATGCGTCGATGTAATCATTATGAGCGCTGTATACTGATGTGCTGTGTTTTCAGTTCATACCAGCAGCCTGAAGCGGGTCGCACACCGGACGCGCAGCTCAGCGCCGCGCCCAGCAACGGCTCAGGACCGTGTTCAAAATCCTGCCGCGCCACAGAGCGCCATTTAAATAGATTTATATTAAATTTACATTTATGTGTCTCAAATCGTAGTTAATGTATATATGGACTTAACCCTGTGCTGCAATATACATTTAGTTTTATATTTATTTACAGAAATCAGAAAATTGCTGATGTTATCGGATTTTCAGGTGACAGTTGTCCTAGACGTGGCGCGGCGCGGCGCTGAGCTGCGCGTCCGGTGTGTGACCCGCTTGAGGGCGCTCTACTGAACATTATAGTCCATATTTGAAACACATGAAGAAGAGCGTTCGACAATGCAGGAAATTATTAATTTATTGGCATTTGTGTTGTTTCTGAATGCTTTTATTGGCATTTGTGTTGTTTCTGAATGCTTTTATTGGCATTTGTGTTGTTTCTGAATGCTTTTATTGGCATTGGTGTTGTTTCTGAATGCTTTTATAGGCATTTATGTTGTTTCTATTGTTGTGTGAGAGTGTATACCTTCTGGATGTAATGGCGCTCTTTCTCTCTCTCATTAAAATTTTTTTTTTTTTATTAAAAAAGTCATAATCCATGTCTTATTCCAAATTAGGATGTTATGGTATCAATCTGAATGGGAAAACCATCGAATTGTACGATGGCCTTTGTGCCCTGTCATATGGCCTTGGTGCCCCTAAAAAAAAAAAAAAGGTGGAGGCCAAATGGCCTTGCCCCTAAAATTACATAATTCCCACCCTGGACAGGACTATATACTTTATTTATTAAAATTAAACTGCATGTTTCCATTGATTGTGAAGCTAGACATTGAAAATTGCAGATCAAGCGCATGCGGCTAAATGCTTTTTCTTGTTATGAATTGTATCCTATTTTCCGTTATTACAGTTGACTACGCGAAGTGATATGGAACTGTAATGCGGTCAAGACCTGCCTGGAACTACTTTAGCCGTGCGTTTCCCTGAAAATAATGCACACCTTAGAACGTTCGTCAACCAATCAGATTCAAGCATTCAACGGCCCTGTAGTATAAATCGCAATAATGAACACGGTATTGCTATAATGGGAACTTCACAATACTGTGAATAATTACCCAGAATGCATTCTGAGAACACTTCTCCATCCGCTGTGTTAAACGGCTGCTGTGTGCTGCGTCACAGAGGCATGTGCTCTGATGTGAACAACACCAACACGCATGAGAAGCGCATGGCGGAACGAGGGAAGGAGACGCAAACGCACTTCCACTTTCTGACAGTAGATGGCGCTGATGCAGCCGCAGAAATGCAGCCGTTACCCTGGTAACCCTGTACTCAAAGCTGGCTGCCATTCACACTTGTGTATTCTCAATAGTGTTCATCACAGCACCACATACTGACATGCTTAAAGATCTAATAGGATATTTCTTCTCAAACTTAAACATTTTTACATTTTAATCTGACCTCAAACATGCCCTAGATATTGATTGAAATCGTTCAGATTCTTTATTATTATTCAGTCTCGCTTTACAATAAGAATTCATCAGTTAATTCATTAGTTAACATAAACGGACAATGAACAATACTTTTAAAGCATTTATTAATCTTAGTTGATGTTAATTTCAGTATTTACTAATTAATACATTATTAAAATCAAAAGTTGTAACTCTATTATTTAATGAACCTGAGCTAATGTGAACTAATAATGAGCAGTTGTATTTTTCAGTTAACCGAGGGTGGATGACAGATAAATCATTATAATGTGTTGAGTTTAATAAAGACACAGAACTCTCATCACGGTAAAACACAATGAACAAGCGTCACTCTTTTACTTTCATTTTCAACAGCGTAATTCTCTTCAGGGAAAACCAGTCAAGGTAAACTCATGCCAAGGCTCGACATTAACGCTTGTCCGGGACACGTGTTTGAAGGGACAAGTGAGAGAGAATTGTACTTGCCCAACCGGACAAATGCCCTGATTAAAACACCAATATCAAAATATCAAATCACCAAAACCGCGAGGATGATTCTGACTTTATTTGATTTAATGTAAGTGGCGATTGATAGCCTATAGTTGATAATATTATAAATGTCTTGCCGTGTTTCCCTACGTTTTGATTGTTAAGAGCCTAGTGTCTTATTCTAATTGAATGTATTGATCAAATTGAAGAATTTGAAATGAAAGATGGAGCATATATTTAATAAAATTAGGAAAAAATGCCATTTATAAAGGTAAAAAAAATGTATTCTCATAAGAGTGTTTTCCAACAGTGATTTAATGAAACATTGACAATTTAAGCTTGAAGGGAGTAAAAGCCTCTGTTTAGGTTATTAAGGAAATGTAATTTTGCCAAAAGAAGAACTTTTATTTTAAATAGATGTTAATTTTAAATCAGCCTGCTTCAGTGTGATATGTGTCCATATCATCATGCTTATCACTGAGAATCTGAATAACTGTAATGTGATGATCAGATGCAGATTTCTAAATCAGAGAATATCATATTTTGGGCGGTTGGCGGCGGATTATTTATTTTTAACAGCGGATTCGGGAGACTCAAAGTGCACCAGATTAATGAATTTATCTTTAAAATGTACAAAATGTGGCTACACAAACGGCTATATGATGGTCTACGGAAAATACTAATTTTATTATCTTACTATTAAAGTACATGATCAGGATTTTACCTCCTCGTTTTGAGTCAGGAGAAACCCTGAGTGTTGTTTATAAGGAGAATCTGTTTAACTGACCATGTTCATTAATGTGTTGCTGTTCCTTGCATGTTTTATTCACAAACATGTTTTATGTGTGTATTTTGTCACCATTCAGAGATGATCAGACTGGAGACCAGGATTCTCCTCAACCAGTGAATGATGAACTACAGAGAGTCAAACACAGACACAAAGCCAGCATGAAGAACAAGTATGAGAGATTATTTGAGGGACTGAAACTCCGAGAGAATGAAACCCTCCTGAACAGGATCTACACACAGCTCTACATCATAGAGGGAGAGAGAGAAGGAGTGAATGAAGAACATGAGGTTTTACAGATGGAGAAAACAGCCAGAACACAACACTCACAAGACACTCCAATCCACTGCAATGACATCTTTAAAGCCTCTCCTGAACCAGGACGCCAGGAGAAAGAGCAGATCAAGACTGTTCTCACTAAAGGCATCGCTGGAATCGGGAAAACCGTCTCTGTGCAGAAGTTCATTCTGGACTGGGCCGAGGGAAAAGACAATCAGGATGTAGATTTCATGTTTGTGCTTCCATTTCGAGAGCTGAACTTGATCCGAGATCATCAGTACAGTCTTCACAGACTTCTGCTGGACTTTCATCCTGAACTTCAAGATCTGGACTCAAAGATTTATGAGGAGTGTAAAGTTGTGTTCATCTTTGATGGTCTGGATGAAAGCAGAATCACACTGATGTTTTCAGACGCTCAGGAAGTTTCTGATGTGACTGAGACTTCATCAGTGGGTGTGTTGATGTCAAAGCTCATGAAAGGAGATCTGCTTCCCTCGGCTCTCATCTGGATCACCTCCAGACCAGCAGCAGCCAATCAGATCCCCTCCAAATACATCCACCGTCTGACAGAGATTCAGGGATTCAATGAGCCTCAGAAGGAGGAATATTTCAGGAAGAGAATCAGTGACGAGCATCAAGCCAGCAGAATCATCTCACACATCAGAAGAGCAAGAAGCCTCCACATCATGTGCCACATACCCGTCTTCTGCTGGATCTCCTCCACTGTGCTTCAGAAGCTCCTGGAAGAAGATCTGAGTGCAGAAATCCCTCAAACTCTGACTGAAATGTACATCCACTTCCTGCTGATTCAGATCAACATGAGGAATCAGAAGTATGAAGAGAGAGATCCAGAGAAACTCCTGCAGTCCAACAGAGAAGTGATTGTGAAACTTGCTGGAGTGGCTTTCCATCAGCTGATGAAGGGCAATGTGATGTTCTATGAGGAGGACCTGATTGAGAGCGGCATAGACGTCACTGACGCCTCAGTGCATTCTGGGATTTGCACTGAGATCTTTAAGCAGGAATCTGTGATTCATCAGAGGAAAGTCTACAGCTTCATTCATCTGAGCCTTCAGGAGTTTCTCGCTGCTTTCTATGTGTTTTACTGCTATTTAATGAAGAACAAGGAACCACTGCAGCTTCTGGGTGAATTCAGGTCTGATGAAGAAAGTGATTCTGACTCTGAAAATGGATCTGATGAAGTCTCTCTGTATGATCTACTAAGATCAGCAGTAAATAAAGCCCTCAGGAGTGAGAATGGACGGCTGGATCTGTTCCTGCGGTTCCTGCTGGGCGTCTCACTGGAGTCCAATCAGAGACTCTTACAGGATCTACTGACACACACAGAGAACAGCTCAGAGAGCATCAGGAGAACCACACAGCACATTAAAGACAAGATCAAACATCCGAATGCTTATCTCATGATCAAAGGTGATGATGATGATGAGGATGATGATCTCTCAGCTGATCAATCCATCAATCTGTTCCTCTGTCTGCTGGAAGTGAAAGATCAGACTCTGGCCAGAGAGATTCAGGAGTTTGTGAAATCAGACAAACACTCAGAGGAGGAACTCTCTCCGTCTCACTGCTCTACAATCTCCTACATGCTTCAGATCTCAGAGGAGCCGCTGGATGAGCTGAACCCCATGAAATACAACACATCAGCTGAGGGGAGAAGAAGACTGGTACCAGCTGTGGTCAACTGCAGAAAAGCTCTGTGAGTGTTTAATCATTAATAGCTAAAGAATTATTTTTAATAATGCATCTTACATCTTTACAGGGGTCATGACATGGAGTTTTTACATTGTTTTATTATATTCCCTGAGGTTCACTTATACTAGCGGAGCCAAACTCAGTTCCCTAGAGCACAGGTTTCCAAACCCTGGGTCGCCAGGATGATTTAAGGAAAATGGAGTTAAATTTAAAATATAATAAAAATAATAATTTGTTTTTTATAAAATCATAGTCTATAGGGCTGTATAAAAGGAATAAATATGCTAAATATATTTGACTTAAATAATTAACAGATTGAAAAGCTGTGTGACAGTATTCTGCTGAGTTTGGTTTATTTCTGTGGAGCGCTCCACAAACTAGTTGACGGGAAGGAAACCGAGACGCCAGAAAACACATCCTGTTTGTTTTATTTATTTTACAAAGCCACAGTGTTCTGGTTTATTATGAGTGTACACAAATAAAATTAAATACTTATCAGTTTCGATTAGAGATGCGCCGATCCGATACTCAGTATCGATACTCACGGGGGCGATCGAGACACTTTGGCTTAACTTGATGATGTTTTGCTGGAAAGTGCTAGTTTCATTTCGTGCACGCGCATATGAACGCTTGTTAACACACAACACGGTTATCTTTTCCAAGCTGCAGTTTATAAACACCGTTGCCCTTTGCCGTTTATCAAACATAATAAATAGTTGTATTTCACTCTGTTGCTTCAAGCGCATCATTCTGCGCACGGGATACGCATAAGCACTTTGTGCCGCTCTGTATTGGAGCCTTTCATATTATAATACTTTTGGGCAATGAAAGATTATTAATAGCCTTTCTTGTTCTGTCCTATCTATATGTTGCTGCCTCATTAAACAGCTGCGCTAAACATTTAAAAGAAATGTCTTTTAATTTTATAGTATATATCATAAATATATTTACTTGTTTTTCATGAATGTATTTTACAACAATACAAAGAGCAGTGAGTACCATTTTAACAGATTTAGTGCTACACTTATTCACTTTTATTTGTTCTCCATCTCCACTAAATAATGTTTTTTCACTAAATGTTTAGATTTTTGAATTATTATTAGAATTATTGTGCTCATGATTTTTCTAGAGTAACTTTTGCTGCTGAATTTTCAACTAATCTAGTTTATAATAGTAGTTTGTCATAGATCATGATCATATAATTTTTTAATTTTTTGTTTTTCTTTTATAATGATGTTTAACACACAAAAGAGTAATTATCAGTTCAACAAACAGAGGTATAGAAATTCTACATTGATTAAAAAGAAAACTGTGCTGATATCGGATCGGTATCGGCCGATACTCAGAATTTTTGGGATCGAATCGGTTCTGGAAAAATGGTATCGGTGCTTCCCTAGTTTCGAACAATCCTACTCTTATCTGTATGACCGAAATGACGGAGTATGTTTTTATGTTTCCTCTGTTCGATCGCGTCTGCGCCTCACGCATTTAGCTTTGCGTTGTGTGGGTAGATGAACGAGACTGGGCAACAGAAATTACTCTGGCCATATTTGATTCTGCATGAATAAAAAGACAAATTAATCAAATCAAGCTCAAATCTGTGGCCTTCTCTCGCCATTGTAACATCAGCCTCTCTTCAGTCACGCTACCGCAAGTGCAACATATTTTACAGTTTTCATGGTTCTCATATAAATCAAAATAGTGTTCAACATATTTAACAAAAAAAAAACATTTTACATAAATTAAAATAAAAATAAAATAAAAACTATTTGCTATATTTCAGATCAATATATTTGTTTTCCTTAAAATTGTAATTAACACTAACTTTATTCTCATCTTAATTATAAATCATTTATTTCTGTATAAAATAATACTACCATTAAAAACACAATTGATTGTATTTTTTAATCAATGTAGGAAATGTGTGACTTAAAAATAAACAGATTTGTGCTCTGTTTGAGGACAAGAAATGAAAACCAATGCAATATGATGAATGTCCAAAAGATGGCACTCACAGACTGTTTTTAAATGGGGTTGGATAAATATTTTTTGCTTTTAAACCGTGTGTGTGTGTGTGTGAGAGTGTGAGAGAGAGAGATTTTGGTTGGGTGACAGTTCTAGGTTACAGTTTGACAAAAGCACAATGTTGTGTTTTATTGCGAGTGTACACAAATATAAGTAAACACTTTGCAGTTTGAATGATGTCCTGTATGAACAAAATGACGGAGTATCGCGCCTGCACCTCTCTCTCTCACACACACACACACACGCACGCGTTATAAATTCGTCGCTGGAGTGAATGGGAATATGATTTATTGAAAATATTTCAAAAAATATAAGTGTTTCTTTAGTCAATACTTTTTAATGGCTTGTGAGCTTTCCATTCCTCCTCTGCGTGATTCTAGTCAGCGCTGGATGCTAGCCACCACCGGATTGTTGTCAGCGCCAAACACATTTTTGAGCTCGTGAATGCTGATTCTAGTCAGCGCTGGATGCTAGCCACCACCGGATTGTTGTCAGCGCCAAACACATTTTTGAGCTCGTGAATGCTGATTCTAGTCAGCGCTGGATGCTAGCCACCACCGGATTGTTGTCAGCGCCAAACACATTTTTGAGCTCGTGAATGCTGATTCTTGTCAGCGCTGGATTCTAGTCAGTGTTTGAGCGCTGGTCTATGACTGGAAAAATAATAGAGTCCTTGCAAAAGTAACGATACATAGCTTAGGCTACATGTCGCATTAAACTGGAATGTTAGGCATTCTAAATTTAGAATGTAATTATTTTGCAAGTAAACATGTTTAATCTCGTCTTGCCTGGATCTTTGGCAGGGGCGCTGGAAACTTTTGAATAAGAAATAATATCAAGTCGTCAAAATACAACTCCTCAAATCTCCGCGAATCACAACAAGCGTATCAGTGAGAACACTCATTTAAACAGCATATACACACACCCGAACTTGACTGCACATCATACTTTTGACATTATTGATACTGCTTTCAATCGTAATGCAATAGAAATGAACACAAAAAACCTGCCTAGTGCCAGTCTACAACACTGACGGTGGACTTGTGGTCAGGAGTGGAGCGGCTGTGGACGAATGTTTTTTTTATTTAGCGCTACTGACGTATTCTTTCACGCAAACCATTGCGTGCACACAATATGACATCACACTCTATGCATATGTTTTACAACATAATTTAACATATGCATAGTCCTTTAGACTCGAGGCCTCTGGGGATGATGGACCTGTGACTTCACCTGGGGATGTGGCCAGAGCCGAAAGTGGCAGTCTTTGACCTCATGTCCCAACTCCATATGAAACAGATTCATTCTACATTATATCTTGGCAATCCTTTATCTACTTGAATTTATAATTTTTTTTGTATATATTTACATTTTTGTTATAAATACTACTTCAGTTTGGAATAACTAGGCTATGTTATGGACAAGGGAACCCTACGGTCAGTGAGTGTCAAGCTGTTCATCCACCAGTGTGGACTACTTCTCCACAACTACCACATATTTCACAATATTTTACTTTATTTTATCTTTGTATTGGCAATTATTTATCTCTGTTTTTCTAGTTTTTAAGGTGCTACTGCTGCCCCTTTAAAGAAAAGCACCCTAAACCCCAACTTATTGTGCTGTATTTACTCTCTTCTAGTCTTGTTGGCTGTAATCTCACTGGTCAGGATTGTGAAATTGTGTCATCAGCTCTACAATCCTCTAACTGTGTCCTGAGAGAGCTGGACCTGAGTAACAATGACCTGCAGGATTCAGGAGTGAAGATTATTTCTGAAGGACTGAAGAGCCCACACTGTCAGCTGCAGATTCTGAGGTATTTAAGAACATATGAGAGATTATTTACAGTCTGCCTGTCATAATGTTGATGTGTGTTTGTAGATGGTCTGACTGTGTGTGTCTGTAGGTTGTCTGGCTGTATGGTGACAGAGGAAGGCTGTGGTTATGTGTGTTCAGCTCTGAGTTCAAACCCCTCACACCTGAGAGAGCTGGACCTGACGAACAATGACCTGCAGGATTCAGGAGTGAAGATTATTTCTGAAGGACTGAAGAGCCCACACTGTCAGCTGCAGATTCTGAGGTATTTAAGAACATATCAGAGATTTACTACACCAACACAGAAAAGATACAAAGGGACAGGTGCTAGCTGTTGGAGATTATGTGGGAAAAGGGAATCTAACCATTATCATATTTCTGGGCAGTGTCAGAAATTAACCCAGTTTTGGCAAGGGATTGAAGGAAATTTGGAAGCTGTTTTTGAGGTGACGATTCCTTGTAATTGTGAATGTTTACATCTTGCTTACATCATTCTTCCGGCAGCCAGTAAAAAAGTAATTACAAAGAAATGGCTAAAACCAGAGCCACTTACAGTTGATGATTGGATTGACATATCACACACACACACACATATATATATATATATATATATATATATATATATATATATATATATATATATATATATATATATATATATACATACAGTGCAATGCATAAGTGAATACACCCATGCTAAAGTTGACTAAAAAGACTAATAAAAAATCATATTTTGGAAATTGAACTTAATGCCTTAATTTAAAAAATTAGGAAAAATCCAACCTTTAAGGACACCAATTTTCTTTGTGAATGAATAATGTATCGTAAATAAATAAATGTTCTTCCTTAAAATACATGGTGCATAAGTGAGTACACCCCTATGTTAAATTCCCATAGAGGCAGGCAGATTTTTATTTTTAAGTATTTTTTTAAAAAAAATTTTAGGATACTATGCATCCTGATAAAGTTCCCTTGGCCTTTGGAATTAAAATAGCCCCACATCATCACATAGCCTTCACCATACCTAGAGATTGGCATGGTTTTATTTCAGTTAGCCTAAAAGCTAGTTCGATTTGCATTGAGAGATGATCTTATGGAAAGTACCCCATGCCAATCTCTAGGTATGGTGAAGGCTATGTGATGATGTGGGGCTATTTTAATTCCAAAGGCCAAGGGAACTTTATCAGGATGAACAGTATCCAATTTTTTGTTTTTTTTAAATACTTAAAAATAAAAATCTGCCTGCCTCTATGGGAATTTAACATAGGGGTGTACTCACTTATGCACCATGTATTTTAAGGAAGAACATTTATTTATTTACGATACATTATTCATTCACAAAGAAAATTGGTGTCCTTAAAGGTTGGATTTTTCCTAATTTTTTTAATTAAGGCATTAAGTTCAATTTCCAAAATATGATTTTTTATTCCTCTTTTTAGTCAACTTTAGCATGGGTGTATTCACTTATGCATTGCACTGTATATTAGGGCTGGGGGAATTAACGCGTTAATCTTTGCGATTAATTTGAAATGTTTAACGCGTTAAAAAAAATTAACGCAGCACTTTTTTTTTTTTTCCTAGTTTTAATGATTTCCTGTTGCGTCTGCTATTAAAAAGGCCGCAATATGCCGTCCCGCCCCTCCGTTTTCGGTGATCAGGTTTCATTCTCGCGCAGCTTTCATGAGCGGGTCTTTTCCGCTTGGTGTGTGCGTCGCGCTCATAGACAGGTCGCCCTCTGTGTTCCGGCCCGGGTGTGTGTGTGTGTGTGTGTGTGTGTGTGTGTGTGTCGGCGCGCTCTGTCGTTAACGGCCCAGCGGCTCGCTCTCCGTTCCGTGTGTGTGTGTGTGTGTGTGTGTCAGCGGCTCTGTCGTTAACGGCCCAAACGCTTCAATCATGTACCAAGCACTGGAAAAGTAAAGTCCACTCAAATAACGTGAAATTTCTCTGTAGACTTCTGTTTGCTGAGCTGGTATAGTCATGCTGGGCAACAATGGTAAAATGACCCGCTCTGATCACATGCTCTGGTAGTAATAGCTTTGTAGGACTATATTTTGTTTTGATAATTAGTAAAAAAAATAAAATAAAAAATAATAATAATAATCTGTTAAATTGATTATGTTGATTGATTATTGAAAAAGAATAATATATTGATATATTGATCTTTAATATTTTAATATAGGGCTATTTTTTGTTGTTTTTTTTTCCCTGTGTTGTTTAATTAGGTGATTCTAAGTTTAAATATTGATGATTACAAGCTTGGGGGAAACGCAATTAATTACAGCAAATTGTGCAATTAATTAGTTTTTTTTTTTTTATCGATTCCCAGCCCTAATATATATATATATATATATATATATATATATATATATTTATACTACAGGGCCGTTGAATGCTTGAATCTGATTGGTTGACGAACGTTCTAAGGTGTGCATTATTTTCAGGGAAACGCGCGGAAGTAGTTCCAGGCATGGTCTTGACCACATTACAGTTCCATGTCACTTCGCGTAGTCAACTGTAATAACGGAAAATAGGATACAATTCATAACAAAAGCATTGAAGCATTCAAAAGCATTTAGCCCCATGCGCTTGATCTGCAATTTTCAATGTCTAGCTTCACAATCAATAGAAACATGCAGTTTAATTTTAATAAAGTATATAGTCCTATCTATAATCAATAGAAAATTAAACTGAATATAGGCTAAATGAATGGATAGTCCTGCAGCATGGATTTTTATTGCAGATAATATAACAAATAAATAATTATTGATAGGCCTACTTGTTAAAAGGGCTTTGTTTCATTTATTTGGCTATAGTCTACTGTCATCTGTCAATAATGAAAAAAAAAAAGAATGAACGAATTAATTAAAACGAATTGAATTAATAAATAAATAATAATATTGATGCACATGCTTTTCTGTCTTATTATTGCAACATCTCTCTCTAATAACTGCATTAATAACTGCATAATGAATGTAATTTGATACTTATGACTGATCATGCCCAAACGCGCGTTCAGTCTGTGTTCAAAGTCGGTGTTTAAAATCTGCTGCAGGCGATGAAAACAGTCAGAGAATGTGTCAGCTAGTCGTGTGTCCCAGCATTAGTCTGCTATCAGTGGCTCAAACCTCCGTTACTAACTCTAAAATTACGTTTTGGAATTAGCAACGGAGGCATGGGATTAGATGCGTAAGAAATTAGGTCTACATACAAGAGCATTTTAATGACAAACTTTACAAACGTCTTGAAATACATAATCTGAACAATGTTTTGAGGTGTGGTAACCATAGTATAAGCGGAATAATTGACTTCAGGCCGTTGAATTATTAGAAAAATAATGCACACATATGTGTGTATGTATATATATATATATATATATATATATATATATATATTTGGGCGATTCCACAGTTTAGGGCTAACTGCAAGGACAACAGCCTGCAAAATCAATCTTCGTGGAGAAAGCTATTGTCCTCAGAAAACCTGGGGTACAGCTGTGTGAAAGGCAGGATAAATCTGGCAATGGTAAACTAGTAAACTTTGATCTAAGTTAAGTTGATGTCAAATTTAACGTATGTAACATGGACGGAAAAACAGTGTAAGTTCAAGCAGAAAGTGTATTTAATCTAATTCAGTTTAATAAAATTCTGGTTGAATCCCAGTTCATGTTTTGCTTTGTTCCTAATTTGGTATAGTTATGAGTCAGGCGTTGTGTATGGTTCACAAAACTGGTAATATGACTTCCATGCAGGCAGGGTGGCCATCTAATATTATCTGTTCTATAAACTTAAAGGTGCATTTTTGAGTCTGGTATGTTCATAAACTGAAAGCCAGCAAAATTACTAACAAATACCACAGGTATATTTTTCAAATTTATTTGCCAAATGTAGAAGACAAAGGAACTCCTACAAGTGTGCTAAGTTATAACGTGTGTAACGTGGACGGAAAAAATTAAACAATCCTGCAAGATTGCCTCTGTAACACAAAATAATACCATTTCATGAAAACTGGCAAAGAATAGAACAAGTTCATAACACATTAAAATAACCTGTCATCATACTATCAAATTTAAAGATCATACAGATTGTGTTAACGCACTATTAACGTGTTAACTTCGTCAGCCTAAGCTATATTACGAACATTGCATCGTGGTGGATTAAGGGAATTCTACTTTCAGTGTTAGTAGTAGTATTTTGTAGAAGACACACCAAAATAAATGTTATGCGCCAAACTTCAGGATTTTATTAAAGGAAATGAAAGAAATGACTTAGGAAAAATCCAGATGCACTGAATGTCCCACCCTGACATCCGCAATTTCTGGGGACTAAAATAAATAAAATAAAGTCTCATTACACGATAATGCCAAGGCTTAGTGGGATAAAAGTAACTTTATTATTTCTTACATCTATCTTTAACAAAATAGTGAACTAAAAATAAAAAAAATGACAACAACTGGGTATTATTCAATCTATATTGTTCATTACACCCCTTGTGGACAGAAACTGTTGAATCGCCCATATATATATATATATATACACACACACACACACACACACACACACACACACATACACACATATACATGTGATGGAAAAGATTTCCTTTTCCTTAAGAACTCAGATAGAATACGTTTGTTCAATATGGAAAAAAATTATTGATTATATCCCCTTGTTCTTGTGTAAAACACAAAACATCTGTATAAGCTTGAGTATTTCATTTCCATGACCATTGGTAGACATGATGGGTTATAATGCTGTCTCTGTATTGACGTATATGTTTTTGTTTTATTGTAAAGAAGCATTTCTGACTTGATAAATGTATATATTTGTCCACTGAAATTGAAAAAAGAACATATAAGAGATTATTTACAGTCTGCCAGTCATGAGTGTTTTTGTAGATGATCTGACTGTGTGTCTGTAGGTTGTCTGGCTGTATGGTGACAGAGGAAGGCTGTGGTTATGTGTCTTCAGCTCTGAGTTTAAACCCATCACACCTTAGAGAGCTGGACCTGAGCTACAATCACCCAGGAGTCAAGCTGATCTCTGGCAAACGGATGGATCCAAACTGCTCATTGCAGATACTCAAGTATGTGGGACAAGCAAGCCTCGTTTACACTGCAGGTCTTGATGCCCAAATCTGATTTGTTGTCTATATCCGATTTGTTTTGACCGTCCGTTTACACTTTCTTGCCCCATATCCGATTAATGTGTTTACATTTGACATACTATCTGAGACGTTGCGCATGCTTAAAGGGGGTTCTTGCACAGATGGACAAACGTGAAATATGCTTGATGCTAGCTTTGCGATATACCGTATTTTCCGGACTATAAGTCACACTTTTTTTAATAGTTTGGCTGGTCCTGTGACTTATAGTCAGGTGCGACTTGTATATCAAAATTAATTCATACTGACTGACATGAACCAAGAGAAAACATTACCGTCTACAGCCGCGAGAGTACAAATGCTGCTCCTGTAGCCTTGCCCTGAAAAAATGTACTGAAAACAACTAAAAAACTGAACAAAAGACTGAACACAAACAAAATGCCCTCAAAAAGAAAAAAATCTCCATGTTTTTGGTGCTGATGCGGTGGTGACGCGTTCATGTAACATGTAAGGGTGGCGCTGCCAATGAAGCTCCTAAAAGCTGTCACAAAGAACCAGCAAAAGTAATGATTATGAATATGTCAGATATAGCAAGGAGACATTTTAATTGTTTATTAATAAACAAGTGTTTTCTGTGTCAGTGTTGGCTGCAAAGATGAAGTTGACGATGCTGACTCCCGATCTTCGCAGTAGTGAACGTGCCAGAGAGAAATACACATTTCATACAGATTACATAAGCAGAGAGCAGAGCAGTCTTTTTTCTTTCGTTTTGAATTGTTCTGTTTAAAAGTAGATATTTCAAGCTTTCTATATATGTCTCAGGTCTGTGAGGCAAGTAGGCCACCGTATATGCTGAGTTTCGGTTAATTTATGAGATGAGCTTCAGTTCACGTGCCCGGCGCCTCCGTGTCGGGATTATCTATTGTCTACTATATTCTTATTTATTAAATCCAGGCAATTGGTTGATGAAACAGATTAAAATTAAGATACAATTAATACAAAACGAAATTAAATTTAAAGACAGGCTTTGTGCTTTCTGTTTGAGGTCTCTGTGAACGTTTCAAAGCAGTCTTTTAGTGCCGCTTTCAGAGTGGTCCCGTCCGTAACGCTGTTTTTTTCCTCAATGCGAAAAAAATATATAAATATATATATATTTTATGTTCTGTGGAGAGCCAACCCTTCTTCATCCGGTGGGTAGTATTACTTTTGGTTTGCGCAGTGTATTTCACAGAATTACTAAAAAAAATTTGCCACCTAAAAGTTAAAGATTTTTTTGTGTCCGTAACGCGTGTGTATTTTCCACATATTAAATATAAAACGCATGTAGAGATATTTTTCTAATGTCCCTTTATTAAGGGAATATGGATATATAAATAGACGTTTCAATATATTGGTATTAAATGCATTTTCTGAGAATTTATATTTCAAGTTTTGACTGCAAATGTCACGTCCACAACGCTGGAATTGCCCAATTTTAAAGAATTTATCGGTATTTATTTATTTATTCGGTTTCATATCGCATATCGTTACAGCCCTAGTTAATGTGTTACGTTAACATACCGGACACCTCTTCAGCCTGTTGTTCTGTGTGCTATTGTGTAGTTGAATAACTTGCCTTTCCAGATTAAATGTCTGTTCTTGGTCTTGGATTTTGTGAAATAAATAAATGAAATAAATAAATAAAATAAATAAAATGCGCCTTATAGTCCAGTGCGACTTATATATGTATTTTTCCTCTTCATGATGCATTTTTTGACTGATGCGAAATACAGTAGCCTATGCGAAGTTCGCGAACTATCACCATGATTTTGAGGTGGAGGAGGATGAAAAGGGCCATCATTGCAGCCTGCACATATGCTTCAGTTATTGTGTGCAAGAGAGATCTCAGGACTGGTGGGAACATACAATACGATCTCATGAAATTGTGTATCTATACCACAAATTTTATTTCTCGTGCCATTTATATGCCAAAAATAGTTTCTGCATGCAGATATGCACTGTAAACCCTTTGTGTATGATTAGGGGTGTGGAGTGCGTGTGTATTACACGCCATAAAGTAAATATCATATGCACGTGAAAACTGCGTATCATATGCACTCAAAAACTATTTTTGGCGTAAATGGCAGAAGAAATAAAATTCGTGCTTTAGATACACACTTTCATGAGATCGTGGCGGGCTTTAACGAAGAGCAGCGGGTCTGAAATTTTAGGATGAGCAAGCCAACCTTTGATATGTTGTGTCAACGTGTGTCCACATTCCTCTCCTACGACGACACGACGTTTCATCGGGCCATCCGTCCCTTTGCAGATGCGTGTCGGGGTTTCTCTCATCATTAAACCGCGGATATGTAGCCTAATGCCTCAAAAAATTGGATCTGTCTGTTTACATGATAGTTGCATTGGCACATATCTGATTTATTTCCACAAATGAACGAGGCCTGAAACCGATCTCGAAATATCCAAGTGCATGCGTTTTTTCCTGTTTACACGGTCATAGAAAACATCCGATCTGTGTCACATATGAGCAAAAAATCGGAATTGAACCCGGTAGTATTTTCGAATGACCGTGCTTCCCTCCCTCATGTCTTTCATCCACATGAGCCAAAAATACATTTTCTGGCTTTTCACATTTCTACATTTCTACTACATAAATGACCCAATTTAAATACACATTCATCTTTCCAGCAGTGAATTATCCCTTGAAGTAAGTTCAGTGATGTTTCATTTTTGTTGTAAAAAAGGTATTAATTTAGTTAATTTATGTATATTTCCGCTCTGGAGAAAACCGTGATGTCATGGTCCAGCTCGGTTGAGTTCTAATATGCATTAATATCTAATATGTTCTAATATTCGGTCAATGTTAATTAATGTTAATGCAAAATTAAATGTCCCCAGCTAAGCAAGCCAAAAGCCAGTGGCAAGAAAGGTGAAAAAAGGTGACAGTGGCAAGGAACCAAAACTCCATCAGGGCCGAATGGACAAAAAAACCTTGGGGAAAAACCAGGCTCAGTCGGGGGGGCAGTTCTCCTCTGGCCAGCGAACGAACAGTGTATGATTATGATTCAGGCAGCATTTTAGGTCAGAAGTCAGATTGGATTGGAACAATCAGAATATTATCCAGTTCCATCTGGTTGAAGACCAGAGTCATCATGCCAGTATGGAGACTGGTTTGATGAGGATCAGAGCCAATGGCTGTCATGTCAATGAGGCCTTCACAGGGGAGAGTCTAGTTGGCACAATCTCTGCTGACACTTCAGGGATGCGTTGTGGTCGTGTCTAGGCGCAGGTCCTCCATCTGATCTGGATACGGCCCGGATCCGGCTGATAACAGTAAACTTTGGAATAAGCAGAAAGATTAACATTAGCGTAGATGCCATTCTTCTTATGATGTAACGAGTACATTGGGTGTTATAGGAAGTGTTCCCGGTTCCGGCTGACCTAATTTATGCAGCCTAATAATCATTTAACTGATTTGTATTTAAGAATGTATAGGTTAAAGAGATGTGTTTTTTGTCTAGCTTTGAACTGACAGAGTGTGTCTGCTTCCCAGACTGTTCCAGAGTTTTGGTGCTAAATAGGAGAAGGATCTACCGCCAGCAGTCGATTTAGATATTCTAGGTATTATCAACTGGCCGGAATTTTGAGATCGCAATAGACGTGAAGGACTATAATGCGTTAAGAGCTCGCTCAAGCACTGCAGAGCTAAACCATTTAGTGCTTTGAAAGTAATCAGCAATATTTAAAAATGTATACAATGTTTAATAGGGAGCCAGTGCAGTGTTGACAGAACCGGGCTAATATGGTCATACTTCCTGGTTCTGGTATGAACTCGAGCTTCTGTGTTTTGGACCAGCTGTAGTTTGTTTATTAAGCGTGCAGGGCAACCACCCAGTAGAGCATTACAATAATCTAGCCTTGAGGTCATGAACGCATGAACTAACTGTTCTGTATTTTTCATTGAAGGCATATGACGTAATTTAGATATATATATTTAAGACAAAAGAATGCAGCTTTACAGATACTAGACACGTGACTTTCAAATGAACGATTGGTATCAAAGAGCACACCCAGGTTTCTAACTGACGACAAAGACTTGACAGAGCAGCCATCAAGTGTTAGACAGTTTTCTAGGTTAGTACGTGCAGAGGTTTTTGGTTTAGTCATTAGAAAATTTGAGAAATTAAGAAATAGTAAATTACTAGTCATCCAAATTTTTATATAAGGTATGCATTATCTGTTAATTTCTTGAATTGCCATGTTTCATTGGGGCACGAAGAGATATAGAACTGGGTATCTTCGGCATTACAGTGAAAGCTAATCCCATGCTTCCTAATGATATGTCCTAATGGTAGCATGTACAGAGTGAACAGCAGCGGTCCTAGTACTGAGCCTTGTGGTACGCCATACTGAACTTGTGATCGATGAGACATCTCTTCATTTACTGCTACAAACTGATAACGGTCAGATAAGTATGATTTAAACCATGCTAATGCTAAACCACTAATGCCAACATAATTTTTGAGTCTATTTAAAAGAATGTTGTGGTCAATGGTATCAAATACAGCACTAAGATCAAGTAACACTAATAGAGAGACACAACCACGATCGGATGATAAGAGCAAATCATTTGTGAGTCTAATGAGAGCAGTCTCAGTACTAAATCCTGACTGGAAATCTTTTCAGATCCCATTTCTTTCTAAAAAGGAACATAGTTGTGTGGATACTGCCTTTTCTAGTAGACTCTCTTTGACAAAAAGGGTAGATTTGAGATTGCCCTGTAATTGACTAATTCTCTACAATCAAATAGCATTTTTTTAATAAGAGGTTTAATCATAGCCAGCTTAAAAGTTTCCGGCCCACCACTTCGAGCAATCCGCCATTATATATTTCTCGCTGCAATTTTGTAGTCCAAGCTAAAGGATGCAGAAGTTACGAGAGGGTAAGTTAAAATGTTCGGTTGTTGGATGTAGTAACCCACACGCTTCATTACACCATCTAATGTAGATGAACTGCTGTGCTTGTGACAGGACGCATGTTTAACTGAAAGAACGAGCAGAGAGAGACCCGGTCGCGCACGCGCACTCTCTCTCTTCGGAGCCAGGCGAAAGTGTAAACAAGACTTCACCGTCTCCAAACTAGACGCTTGCTCTCTCAAACGTCTTGCTCTCTCTCCCTCGCACATATTAATCAAAATAAATCGACACGGTGGTAAAAGGTCGGAAGACCAAAGTTTCATGTGTAAATACAGTAACACACCATTGCGATACATCCATATGAAGACGTTGTTCTGCAGGTTCGTCGTCTTCATTTTCATCTCGCTCCGGCTCCGACTCTGGCTCGAACGGCTGGCTGGACAAGTCTTCCGTTGTTGACATTTTGTTAATAACGTGTGAATAAAACGTTTCTGTGCCGCTAGATGATCGTATCTCTGCTATCAAACTACAAAAATGGCCGAACGGGGTGGAGTTGAACCGAGTGTCACCTCTGCATCCTGGAGTGTGGGCGGGGTATGAAGTGTCTCAATTGTATTTAAAGAGACCGCACCAAAACGAGTTGCTCTCAGACGCACATCAGAAAAGGGGTAGAAAAGGGGCCCGTGGAGCTATAATAATGAGGAATTCAGACCCAAGCATAGCAGTTCCGCTTTATATAGACTACAAATGTATGATTTATATGTAAAAATGAACGATTTAAAAGCATGATATGTCTCCTTTAAATGCTTAAAAATATAACGCATAATCCAAAGATGCTGCTCTTAGATACTGATTAATCACACAATTTAGGTTAAATCATCAATTGGAATTATCCGGGATTAAATCAAACAAAAGGTGCATCATGTACAAGCAGCAAGTGAGACACACATATCATGCCATGCACTGTAGAGACGTACACAGAAGCTAACTGCATTTTTAACGTATCTTCCGAAAATAATATTGACAGCAACAATAGGAACAAACTTTTTCATAAAGAGGTGATATTTCCACTATAAATTGTTTTCCAGGGGCTTTAAAAAAAAAAAGACTTGTGGCACACCCACTCAAAACGGTGTGACGAGACACTTATCTCACGAGAATAGACGAGACACGAGATTGGGTTCACGAGAATGAGACGAGACGAGATTTTTGCACAATATAGAAATCCTCAATGACAAAGTTCATGACTGGAAAACAGGCTGTTGTATGTGTGCAGCCTAATTTGCGCGCATCAGGGAGCTTGTGTTTTACTTTCTCTTTGGGATTGGCGATCGCACGTACTCTGTAGCGGCAGTGCTGAGCGCGCATTCTTCAAGATAAGACATTTATCAGACGTTTAGGCTCTGTTGCGCAACAAATCCTCCGCCATCATCACGCGATCAGTGAACTGTGGTTCGTGCTGCACTGTGTGTGACTGCAACTCGTGCTGGATGAGCAGAGCAGGCTCTAAGTACAGCACAACATCGATGCACCAAAAAAATAAACAATTAATTTACTAAATTAAATTAGAACAGAATATACCTTTCTACTAAATAAAAATACAAAACGAAATAAATCAGAATCAAGTCACAAGATGAGGAGCAAATGTGTGCAAAATGCCTAAAGTGCAGGGGAACATATATTCAAAACACAAGCCATAAATAGTTAGATTAGATAACCCTGACAGATCAATAAATAAAATAAAAATAAAGAAATTATTAAAGGGGCTATATGCAACTTTTTCCACAAAATAAACGTAACAATAGCCTTTTTATTTGACCATTTATGACTCAAACATCTCCTGATGAGCATACTGACACCTTGTCAGCTCACAGTGGGTGCACCTATAAGCCTGTATCCTATTTTTCCTATTTTCTGTCGGGTCGGATTTTTCCCGCGCTGTCTGCGGATGTGACGTCAAGCGCGTCCATGTTAAACGTTTCAGATCACTCTGCCACCACCGCTAGTCAGCAAGTAGCCTACACTCGCAAGCAGTGCAATGGAGAAACTTACTCTTATCAGTGTAAGAGAACACTTATCTCAAACAATATATGTATTTGACTGTTCTTACCTCTGTAAACATAATGTTGACCTCCTTACAGCAGATGACTTGTGAAGTGTGCACGTACGAGAGCGAGCAGAAAGGAAGAGCAGTTCTGTTTTTTGGCCACAGGTGTCAGTCGCGAGTTTAAATTTCTGAAAAAAGCATATAGCCCCTTTAAAATAATGATAGTAGCCAGAATTTTCAACTTTGTCTTATTAACTGCAGAAACAACAATAAATGCTAAACTGGAGTGGCAGTCTTTAGCTAAACATGTTCACAGCATCCAAACATCAAATCAGAACCGGCTGAAAAGTGTTAAATCACTTGTACCCGATACCTGATCGAGAGAACAAATCCAGTCTTTCACTCTGTGTCCGCTGGAGTCTTTGTGCACGCGGATAAAATACATTCTAAAACACTTAACGTGAAAAACGTTTAAGACTTAATCTCCTAAAATAGTTAAATTAAAATATGAAAACGCTTTACTATAGGAGGAACGCATTGCGTTCATATTCTGGGTTCATCTGCTTATCTGCTATAGTATGGTTTCTTAATAAAGTGTGTACTGTGTACATTAAGCCTCGTTAAAGTGCCTTTTAAGCGTTTTAAAAGCTTTTTCCCAAGCGGCAACATTCTGATCTGAAAAATGAAGCCTACCCGGAAGTGCGAAAAACTGCAATACATCGAAAATCCGCTAGGGGCAGGTCCCAAAAGGGAGCAAATGTCCATAGACCCCATGTTAAAATGTCCGTTTTCACAGCATAAATTCATGTTTTTACAGGTTGGTCCCATGGACTTTTATTGTATTTTTCGATAGCTTCCGAGTGCCTGACAACCATGAGGGCTGTGAATTTTTTTCTAACTCGTTAGTTTAGATCGTATTTAGATATAAAATGTATGACAATAAGGGCGTGGTTAACTTTGATTGACAGCTTGATTGACAGCTGACAAGGCAGCGCCACGGAGAATGACAACATAAGAAGCGCCATTTTTTAATACAGTTGACATATAATACTACTGTTTCTGTATCATGAAATGTAGTTTTAAGAGTTTTTCAGGCGAGAATGTAGTTGTTTAAAGCTCAAATCTGTGGTTTATTTATAAAGATTTATGAAAATTGTATCCAGTTGTGAGATCCAGCGATGACCGGGCGCTCGGCGCTCATGTACCCCGCCTGGAGCAGCTTTTCCTCGGCAGTCGTTCTGAGGTTTTGCCGCTGACTCTGGCGTCTCTGTAGTGGTTAAACATGAGATATGATTCGTCTTGTGTATATCTAACGGGCGATTTTTGGTCTTGTAAATCTATAATTTGGTCCCTGGGCAATCGTTTTGGCTGAGGGGAAGTTTCATAACTTTATAAGCTATTTAACTTTACCGTTGTATGGTTAGACTAGAGCGCTGACTTTGTATGTTTGACTGAATTGTTTGCTTTATTTGTATAGCTTCTTGTACCTTTTACTTATACTTTTATAATGGCTAATATTGATAAAAGTGAAATTTAACAAAAAGAGACTGGGTTGAGTTTTGTCATTTTAAATTTTAATACAACGAATATGATCTGTAATGTTGTTTACTGCCACATCTGTTGTTTAGTACAAATGCACAAATTGCCTGGACCATATTAAAATGTTTAATATTTTTATATTATATTTAAAACGAAAAGAGGCAGGTTTGTGTTTTATATATTTTTTTTATAGGGGTGGGAATCTCTAGGCACCTCATGATTCGATTCGATTACGATTCAGAGGGTAACGATTATCGATTATTAACAAAATTTTTTTTTTTTTACTTACTTGGTACTTTTAAAGCAAAGTATTTATGATGACCCATAACAAACTTACTTTCATCTTCCTATATTAATTTTATTAATAAAACAAATGGAAGTGATTTGAACATTGCAAAGAACCAACAGGAAAATAAATGTGTGCCTGTACTAGCAGTGTACTTGTAGTAAATTAATACAAACTTCAGCATATTCTGAATCTCTAGCATTTAATAATAGACTTCTAACCAACATCCTCTTGTTATTTCCAATGAGCAATATAATCCTTCAGACAAAAAAAACATTTTGCTGTAGCAAAAATCACAAACAGTTTTCATTCAAAAATATAGAATGATGTACCAGCAGCTCTCATACAATGCTTGTGGACTTACGCATATTCTGAATAATTAGTAACATACAAAGCCGCTCTTATACACAACTAAATAATAAAGAGTTAGGACTTGAAATGTTTGCTGTATACCACAATCAAAAACAGCTTATACAAAAAAAGTGAATGAACATCTGCAGAGAGCACAGTCAAAATGTAACTTTTTGACTGGCATTGCACATATTGCAGAGCAGTATAACGTACGTATAACAGATCGGTTTACAGTATATTGATGTGAAAACTAAATACTGAAAGCAGCTTTCATACAAAAAATACTAAATAGGTAACAATGAAATTGCCAATTTTCCATACGTTAGGTTTTAACGAAGAGGATGCCGTTCGAATTGCGTCATGCGTCTCTGTTATGTGCGCGCCACAGACTGCACGCGCACTGCACGTCCGCTTTAGAGTTCCGCCTTTTGCGTTCCGTCAATATTACGTTATTAGAAAAAATATATATATATTTTTTTAGAGAATCGATTTTTTGACATTTGTGAATCGATTCAGAATCGTCCACATCCGCATCACGATGCATCTAAGAATCGATTTTTTCCCCCACCCCTATTTTTTTATATATATATAAATAGGCAAACGTTATGTGCAGTGAATATAATCAATACGCGTTGCCTGAACCACATTTGTGTGGCTATAATGTTTAAGATTTCTTTAAATGAAAACGAAAAGAGTTAGTATGGTGTTTTATAACATATTTCGTTGCCTAAAATATACACAGAGATAACCGGAGTAGCAGAGCGAGCTGAGTGACGCGCGCTGCGTCAGAAGGGGGGCGGGGTTAGGATTTCCCAAGATGGCGCCGCCCATACCCCCCATAAACGGCTTCAAACTCGTTCTTCAGAAAGTCTATGGGTGACGTCACAGACGCTTTGTCCATATTTTTTTACAGTCTATGGTTTTTTCACGTTAAGCATTTTAGAATGTCCCGTGGAAAACCAGCTTGTTAGCGTTGGCCGGCAGAAGTGCGATCATGGTTTTCCTGATGCTGAATCCAGCCTTGGAGAATATCCTTCTGATGGTGTACATCCACACTGTAGAGTTTCTAATCCCAGACATCGTTAAAGATTTACATCCTTGCCGCCGAGACGCTCCTCTGTCAGTCACGGATTGAGACACACACACACACACACACACACACACACACACACACACACACACACACACACACACTCTTGCGTTCAAAGGGAGGATGAGTCACACACACACACACACACACACACACACACACACACACACACACACACACTCTTGCGTTCAAAGGGAGGATGAGTCACACACACACACACACACACACACACACACACACACACTCTTGCGTTCAAAGGGAGGATGAGTCACACACACACACACACACACACACACACACTCTTGCGTTCAAAGGGAGGATGAGTCACACACACACACACACTCTTGCGTTCAAAGGGAGGATGAGTCACACACACACACACACACACACACACACTCGCGTTCAAAGGGAGGATGAGTCACACACACACACACACACACACACACACACACACTTGTGTTCAAAGGGAGGATGAGACACACACACACACACACACACTAAATGCATTTCCAGATCAATTAACAACACAAAACGAGACCATTCGCGTTTCTATTGTTTACTTGGTTACTCATAGCAACAGGTCCGCTAGCTCAGTATGGCAGTGTATAGCTGAACATCACTATTTCACACACTACGGCAAAACTACTCAACTCTAAACATTGCACGTACTCACTACCGACTCACAACACTCTTATCTCTTATACTGAGATACATGCATACCATTTTGAGGAACATTAACCCACCTGTATTATATAGCAACAATGAGACGAAACCTTTAGCGTCCGTTCAGCTCAACTGCAGTATTTATTCTGCAGCGCTTGTCTCATAATGGTTTTAAGTTCCTCCCGGCGCTCAGCGCCATCTAGTGACCTCTAGAAGTATCGCCCACCATTGTAACAAGTACAATACAATGAAACTGGTCTCTTCGTAACTATTTAGTACACATTATCATAAAAAAATATATGGGTGTCTATTTTTCCCACATTGGTTATTTTTGTGATAAATGGTAGTATAATAAACTGTACTAACTCAATTACCTTTTTTTATCTCTTATGCCCAGTGGTGTAGTCTACGTGATACGCGCGTATACGCCGTATACCCACTAGAAAAGGCCAAGGATTTCCGTATACCCACTTAAAAAAATTGTGAGGATGCGTAACAACTTCGTTTTGTGTTTCACACACACACACACACACTCTTGCGTTCAAAGGGAGGATGAGACACACACTCACACACACACACACTCTTGCGTTCAAAGGGAGGATCACACACACACACACACTCTTGCGTTCAAAGGGAGGATGAGGCACACACACACACACACACACACACACACTGGCGTTAAATGGGAGGATGAGTCACACACACACACACACACACACACACACACACTTGTGTTTCCTCTAGAAATGAATGTGAATCATGTGTGTGTTTTATAGTGTGGATCATTGTGGAGAGTTCAGAATGACAGCAGGATTACACAAATGTAGGTCTACACACACACACACACACACACACACACACACACACACAATCATTCAGTGATTTATTGTTGATTTGTGTCATTTAGTGAAATGTTTCTCTTCTTGTGTTCAGACGCCTGTGATCTCACACTGGATCCAAACACAGCACACACTCGACTCATTCTGTCTGATGAGAACAGGACAGTGACGTGTGTGTCTGAGCGTCAGCCGTATCCTGATCATCCAGAGAGATTTGATGATGATGTTCCTCAGGTTCTGTGTGGAGAGAGTCTGACTGGACGCTGTTACTGGGAGGCTGAATGGAGCGGAGATTATGCTGGTATATCAGTGTCATATAAAGGAATCAGCAGGAAAGGACGGAGTAAAGACTGTGTGTTTGGATATAATGACAAATCCTGGATTCTGATCTGCTATAATAACAGATTCTG
>CM040767.1:63061183-63086183 GCA_022829085.1 Abramis brama
GTTAAACATAAACATAACTGGACAATTATGTGTGAATTAAACTCTCATTATAGTATATATGTGTTTGTTATATTAGATTGTTTGTTATTAGTGAGTGACATCACAGGTGTCAGTCGCAGCATTATATACTAGCTTTATATTTTCTCTCTGTCAAACTGCCTGACAAATAGTTTTTATAGTAAACTGTATGTTGTTGGTTTTGAATTGTTGGTAATACTTTACAATAAGGTCCCATTAGTTAACATTCGTTAATGCATTAACTGTATTTGTTAACGTTAGTTAGTCAACTGTTCATTGTTAGTTCATGTTAGTTCAGGTCCATTAAATAATATTGACAGATACAACTTCTGATTTTAATAATGTATTAATAAACATTGAAAATAACATTAACTGAGATTAATAAACATTGAACTCTTTGCTTCTGCCTTCTTCTGGTTCTTCACAGGTTCTCTCAGCCCAAACCTTCTGGGCTCGATATTCACCCGCTGCTGAACTGTCAGTCTTGTGTCCATATAGCTGATTCTGATCAGTGGCTTCAGATTGAGCCGTCAGCCTGTACAGATGAAGGAGGGTCAAAGTTCAGGGTCAGCACTGACCCAGGCCGTTACGAGTGTGTCAGGACCAGAATGCGATGGGTCTGTGACTGTGTCGTCACCCTTCAGTACCGTACCGTAGACGGACTCTTCCTCAACGCAGAGCTGGAGAGGCTGCAGTGCAACCGGATCGGTCCAGTGATTGACGTGACGGTGATCTCAGGGAAACTGGAGGAAGTTCATCTGCCCCATTACGCCTGTTTAGGAGAGTCTGACCCCTCTCTCAAAGATGCTGTGAAAGTCCTCACCGTAAAAGACGAGGGAATAACCACAGAACCTGTGCAGTTGACCCGATTCCATGCTAAGATTGTCCAACCATCCTTCTCTCTGAAAACATTAATTATAAGTTGGATAATGGGATGGTATGAACACTGCGATCTTCTTCTCTACATGCGTCCTAAAGATTCTCTCACTCTACATCTCTACCTTTTTCCATTTGATGATCGTGCAAGAAAGAAAGTTGAGGAAACGGAAAAATCATTTTCATCATGCATCATCAGTCATCCCAGACCTGGCAGGCCAATTCGGATGAACACGCCACACACTCTTGATGTTCCTGGTGCCTCCACTATCCATCCCAAAGAAGGGATCATACTCACAAGAAAAACTCCCCCAAACTTCTTCAAGGTCAAGACTCGTCTGGAGAATGATCTTCAAATGACTCTTATCAGAGAAGAGGATAAGGAGGAGGTCTGGGATGCAACAATTGACAAAGATGATCTGATTCGTCCTAAGAGAGATGAGCCGTGTCTGAATAGTGAGGAAGGTAAAGCACAATTTTTTTTTGATAACCATTGGCCAGATCTCAATCAGGGTGTTAAAATTATTTAGACAATTGCAGATAAACTCTGTCAGCAAGACCTGGTGATTTCAGTGAGGAACAATATTCAGAAATCACACATGACAGTTTAAACAGTCAGGAGAGCGTGAGAAAAGATCTGTGATATTATACTGTATGTACAGTGACACTGTGAAAGCTGAATTAATCTCAATTCTTCAGAAAGAGGAGCTTTACAATTTAGAACATCTATACAATTCTAAACTATGATAACTGTATATATATAATATATATATATATATATATATATATATATATATATATATATATATACATATATATAAAGCTGCTCTAAAACAGATGAGATGACAGACATGTCTTTCAAGATATTAATTGCTAATAATTTTGCAAAGAAATCTCATAAATATTGCATATATTTAATTCATTTTATTTATTTATTTTGCAATGCAAAGTAAACTTTCTCCAGGTAAAGTGATTTTGTATCCAGGTCAAATTATATTTTTCTTACTTATTGGTGAATTGCCATTGTAAAATCCAACAGTTGCTCTAACTAACACTTTTTAGTTAACTTTACTTAACATAATTGTAAAAATCTAGTAATCTGTACTATTTACTTGATTACTCAGAAAACCCAAAGTAAGATTAATTGTTCAGGTTGAGTGACATTTCGTCAAGCAAAAAGATTTTCTGAGGCAGGGCAATTCTTAATAGACTTTTCACTAATTTCCTCCACTTCTGCCATTATCTTTCTCTGTTTGCATTCTCTCATTTCCCAAAGTCATCTTGAATGTTGAATTGTCAATACAACTGACTTTTTAAAAAAAAATAACTTCACATAAGCTGACTTCATAAATTGATTTTCCTAAAATGTTTTTGTTTGAACTCACCATTGTGGTGATCAGTGTTCCATTTGGTTGTGCACTTGGAACTTTATTTATATTATTGTAATTCTGCTTAGTTTTTTTTTTAAAGCAATCGGTTTGGCTGCTTTTTTAATTAATTGTATTTAATTAGATTCTACAGTGTACACAAACCTTTTGTTGGTGATCTAGCTGTTGGGGTTTTAGATCTCAGGATGTGTATTTTATTAAGTTTTCTCTTCTCTAGTACATTGGAGGAGTAATCTTTATAAGAGTTTTTTACACAGCTCTGTGGAATACTTGATTCTGATTGGTCAATCGCGTTATCCAGTTGTACGATATTCCCAGATAAGAACTGCTGAGAACAGAAACACAGGCTCATCCGGGTCTCTGAAGTCAGCAACGCTACACACTCGCTAGGAATGGGTTTTCTTTGTGGAAGTTTTGCATTTGGTTAGCTCAAATCAAATCAAATCACTTTATTGTCACACAACCATATAAACAAGTGCAACAGTGGGAATTTTTTTTTTTAGGTGCAGTTCTGAGCAACATAGCAGTCATGACACGATGGGACGTATTTACAATTTACAGCAAACATCAGATTTACACAATTTACACAGATTTACACATCTAATATGCACACAATTACTCACAGCACCATATACACTAAACAATATACAATATACAATAAATAATGTACAATATACAATATAGACATTTACGGCCCTATCTTGCACCAAGCACAATTGACTTTGTACAGCGACGCATGTTTCATTCCTATTTTGCACCAGCGCAAAGCGCTTTTCCCTCCACAGAAGCACGTCGCTAAACTAGGGAATGAACTTGCGCTCCCTGGGCGGTTCAGCGCAAAAGAGGAGGCGTGTTCCGGCGCAAACAATCCCTGGTGCAATTTTACTGTTCCATAAAACAATTGCGCCACTGGCCAGAAAAAACCTAGTCTAAAGTCAGTGGCGCGTTGCGCGTTGTTCATTATGCTATTTTAATGGCGCATGCTTGACCATAATGTATAGCGTGCACAACGCTCATACACTTTGATTCTCTCATCTACACAGAAGCAGCAGTTTTCATTTTTGCAAATCATATTATTACAAACGATAGATAGATAGATAGATAGATAGATAGATAGATAGATAGACAATTTATTATAAAAGCATACATCTAGCTTACACATTTACCCACATTATTATGTGCCTGTTTAACCCTCTGAGGTCGGCAATCACGCCGGCGTGATCTGCTCGCTTTTTTCCTTATCAGTTGAATTGAGACCCGAAATACTCTTTTGACTTTGATTTTACAAACAAGTCTCATACATCAATAGATTCTGATAAATGTGTATTATTTTTGTGTATTTTTTTTCTACTCACAATAAAAACAAAGTGTTGTGCTTTTTGCCAAATAAAGAAAAATAAACACGAAGCGAGTTCTGCCTTCTCTCTGTCAGTGTAGTCCATTCTGAAACGCGTCCGAAAATGAACAACTCAGCGAATACTCAGTCAAACAGACACACAGGCATGAAGCTTGAATTCTCTTCTTTTAAATGAAGTAATTTATATAAAAAACAAATATTCTCAGTTCATGTAATCTGTAAGAAAAGAGCGAGATGTCAGTCGTTCTCATCTCATCTAATTATTTGTAATGTGACTCCGCCCACGGAGAGCGGCGCTATTCAAACGCAAATGGCTGAGGCAGTCCGCGCAATCCTGTGAACGCCCCCATATCAGCTCGAGAAAACACAAGTTTAATCAGATCATTGTAGCCTACTTGTTTACACCGTCTCGCAGCGCTGTGAGGAATAATAATAATGGAAAATGTACCTCAGAAGTGCGGGTGTTTCGAGGAGCAAGGATCCGACTGAGCTGAGGAATACTGTAGTAAGTTTTTTTCCCTTCTCAAGTGATTTGCGTTTCTGTGAATGAATGAACGGCAGCCGCAGAGATGCGCGCTGTTTACCACAGCTCGCACACTCGCGTTTCTGTGTGAATGAATGATGTTTTAGCAAACTGTATTGCTATACTGAGATGAGTAAAAATCGACTGAAATATGTTGAAATAAAATGTAGGCTATTTGTATAAGCAACGTATAAAACTGCAAATTAACATTTATATGCCCTAATATTTCATAAAAACAACGTTACAGTCAGGCGAAATATGAAAGACAACATTTTGTTGACTAGATTTGGGTACAGTTTTTACTGTAGAATATACTGCCACATCAAATAAGCTTTTGTTTAGCAATTTCTGCTCATATGTTATATATATATATATATAAATATATATAGGCCTATATACATACTATACATATGTACATGTGTGTATATATATATATTGTATACAATATATATATATAAATATATATCCAATTGTGCCAATAATCACTGTGCCGTTTCTGAACCACAAGTGTGTTAAAGTTAACAAGCAGGATTTAAATTAGTGGCAATGGACTAACGAAATCCATATTTTTTTTAAATTTTACCATACCAATGTTTTTTTTTTTTACCTTTAAACTTGACATTTTATTATTTTTAGGGGCCAAGCCCCGAAGGGGCTATGGCACCTATTGTATCTGTTAGTTTTCTTATTATTATTATTATTATTATTCTTCTTCCTCCTCTTGAAGTCTATGGCAGCCCTATGAACCATACATAGGAAAATGATGAAATTTGGCACACTTGTAGTGATGGTAATGAAAAGTAATTGTAGCAATTTTTGAGTCTCTAGGTCCAACTCTATAGCGCCACCAGCAGTTCAAAAATTCAACATTGAAATGGTTATAACTTTTGAACCCTTTGATCTAGAAAAATGAAACTTAGTACACCTGATTCATCTCATCATGCTGATTAGAACCAATATCTTACATTAAGACTCCGCCCATTACAGTAGTGGCCATTTTGAAAAGTACAGTATGCAGTTTTTTTGCTACTCCTCCTTCAAAATTGGTCTAATTTTGTCCAAACATGTACTCAAATGATCTTCGGACTGAGCCGCATAAAAGTACTGTCCCCGATTTTTTTTATTCTTCTCTGATCAAAAGTTATGACGTCGCAAACTTAACGAGGTCGACCCAAAATTGGTTCAGAAGCTATAGCTCGGCCAAACTTTGATCAATCGAAACGAAAATTGGTACACTTCATCGGAAGCATGATCTGAGGTTCCATGCCAAAGTTGGGAACAGCGCCACCTACGGGTCATGAGATATGGAAAATGCATATTTTGGCCAATAACTTATGAACAGTTTGTCAGAAAATTATAAACTTGGTGTCTATCGATTCCTTGGGTCATGACAAATCCGTGGATATCGATTTTGCCATGATGGGATGTACCACGTGTCCGCCATTTTGAATGATGTCATAATTTGCAATATCTTTTAAACTATTTGAAATTTCTTCACCAAATTTGGTATGGATCATCATTAGCATGGCCCGAAGGTACCTGAGAAATTTGATCACAGCGCCACCTAGTGTTCCAGAGATATCATTGTTTTTTGAAAAAACGCTTATAACTTTTGCTAACATTGCTTGAAATTTGATTTCTTTATGTCAATATATTCCTTGGCTTATGCCGATTTCAACGATATCTCATATGTTATTTATCAACAATGTGACTGGCCGCCATATTGGAGTGAATGTAAAACAGTTTTTTCGCTACTCCTCCTTCAAAATTGGTCTAATTTTGTCCAAACATGTACTCAAATGATCTTCGGACTGAGCCGCATAAAAGTACTGTCCCCGATTTTTTTGCTATACTGGAAAAAAAAAGTTATGATGTCGCAAACTTAATGAGGTCAACCCATAATTGGTTCAGAGGCTGTAACTTGTGAACAGTTTGTCACAAAATCATAAAATTGGTGTCTATCGATTCCTTGCGTCATGTCGAATCTGAGGATATCTATTTTGCCAGCATTGGATGTACCACATCATAAGCTATATTAGCATTAAGTTAGCTTAGCATGCTAATCTCGTTAACATGATTTTGTGTGCTCATTCACACACTGAAGCCTCTCCTCTGCAGCTTTGTAAAACATGTCCTCTGGGTGGCGCAAGTGGTTCAACCATGCATCATGAATCCCGAACCATTGTGGTCGTGGGTTCGAGACCAGTGTGGGGCGACTTTGAAATTGTGTATAAAATAATAATTTAAATTCCTTCCGGCTCTGCACTGCTGTTGGTGCTTAAATGCTAGCTGTGCTGCTGTAATTGATGTGCTTACTGTGCTTGATGTACATTAAATTTCTGATGTTTTGCTCTTCTGGCTCCGCATTGCGCTACAGCGGCTGTTGCTTGCTCTGCCTTGCAGGGCTTGGCCCCGTATTGCTGCTTGCAGCTATATTAGCAATTGTTATTGTCAGAATAACAATTCTTCTTCTTCCCAGTGGAAGTCTATGGCAGCCCTATGAACCGTACATAGGAAAATGATGAAATTTGGCACACTTGTAGAGATGGCCATGAATAGTAATTGGACCAAATTTGGTGTCTCTAGGACCAACTCTATAGCGCCACCAGCAGTTCAAAAATTCAACATTGAAATGGTTATAACTTTTGAACCCTTTGATCTAGAAAAATGAAACTTAGTACACCTGATTCATCTCATTATGCTGATCAGAACCAATATCTTACATTAAGACTCCACCCATTACAGTAGTGGCCATTTTGAAAAGTACAGTATGCAGTTTTTTTGCTACTCCTCCTTCAAAATTGGTCTAATTTTGTCCAAACATGTGCTCAAATGATCTTCGGACTGAGCCGCATAAAAGTACTGTCCCCGATTTTTTTGCTATACTGGAAAACAAAAAGTTATGATGTCGCAAACTTAACGAGGTCGACCCAAAATTGGTTCAGAAGCTATAGTTTGGCCAAACTTTGATCAATCGAAACAAAAATTGGTACACTTCATCGGAAGCATGATCTGAGGTTCCATGCCAAAGTTGGGAACAGCGCCACCTACGGGTCATGAGATATGGAAAATGCATATTTTGGCCAATAACTTGTGAACGGTTTGTCAGAAAATTATAAAATTGGTGTCTATCGATTCCTTGGGTCATGACAAATCTGAGGATATCGATTTTGCCATGATGGGATGTACCACGTGTCCGCCATTTTGAATTTTGTCATAATTTGCAATATCTTTTAAACTATTTGAAATTTCTTCACCAAATTTGGTATGGATCGTCATTAGCATGGCCCGAAGGTACATGAGAAGTCTGATCACAGCGCCACCTAGTGTTCCAGAGATATCATTGTTTTTTGAAAAAACGCTTATAACTTTTGCTAACATTGCTTGAAATTTGATTTCTTTATGTCAATATATTCCTTGGCTTATGCCGATTTCAACGATATCTCATATGTTATTTTTCAACAATGTGACTGGCCGCCATATTGGAGCGAATGTAAAACAGTTTTTTCGCTACTCCTCCTTCAAAATTGGTCTAATTTTGTCCAAACATGTACTCAAATGATCTTCGGACTGAGCCGCATAAAAGTACTGTCCCCGATTTTTTTGCTATACTGGAAAAAAAAAAGTTATGATGTCGCAAACTTAATGAGGTCGACCCATAATTGGTTCAGAGGCTGTAACTTGTGAACAGTTTGTCACAAAATCATAAAATTGGTGTCTATCGATTCCTTGCATCATGTCGAATCTGAGGATATCTATTTTGCCAGGATTGGATGTACCACATCATAAGCTACATTAGCATTAAGTTAGCTTAGCATGCTAATCTGGTTAACTTGCTTTTGTGTGCTCATTCTTACACTGAAGCCTCTCCTCTGCAGTCTGTGATTGTACATCCTCTGAGTGGCGCAATGAGCTAAACCAAGTGTCATGAATCCTTAACCAATATGGTTGTGGGTTCGAGTCCTGTGTGGGACAACTTTAAAATTTTGTATAAAGTTGTCATTTCAATTCCTTCTGGCTCTGCACTGCTGTTGGTGCTTAAATGCTCGCTGCACTGCTGTGCTTGGTGTACATTTACATGTATATTCAATTTCTGCTCTTTTTGTTCTTCTGGCTCCGCACTGCTGTTGTTGCTTAAATGCTTGCTGCGCTGCTGTGCTTACAGTACTTGTAGATTGCTGTATTTTGTCTGCTTGCTGTGCCTTGCAGGGCTTGGCCCCGTATTGCTGCTTGCAGCTATATTTATTATTATTATTATTATTATTATTATTATTATTATTAGAACGTGCACATATTATTTCTGTTGAATTAATTTCACAACGCTCTTTCTCATGGCCATGTAAATTATGCTTTAAAGCAAGTATTTGGGCTTCGTACTAGAGGTAATGGTTTAACAATATTAATTATTCTAAACCGCTTTTACTGTACCAGGCTTTAAAATGACACTTTAAATAAAATAAACTTTTTTTTTTAAAGGGTTCTACAGTGAAATATCCAAAATTTGGATTTCATTAGACCATCATTACCTCTGGTATTAATTCCTTAACTTTAACGCACTCTCTATAGTGGCCGAGAAGGGGAGCACTTCCATTTTGTTGTGGCTTGTTTCCATTGTTCCATTCCATTGTTGATTAAATTTTAGTTGTGTGTCTAGTATGGCTGTGTAACGATGACCGACTCAGTTGGTTGTTCGAATCCATGTGCAGAGCTTTATTAAACACAGCAGTACAAACAAAGTGTGATTCAGAGCAAGTAACGTGGTTGACAAACAGACACAGGGTCGATAACAGTAGTGGCATTCCTGATAGCAAACTAGTCCAAATCCGTAATCCATGAGTCGTGGTCATAAGCAGGCATAGAAACTTAAACAAACAAACCGCTTTGGCACATTCCACACAAATTTATTGTATTTTTTTCATAATTTATGTAATCGATTACATCGACACATCGTTCTTTTGAGTAGTTCTATGCAACTTACTAATTCCACTCTGTAAAACTTCGGCTTGCGTACTGTTGTAAAATGGATATTACAATTAATGTGCTATGGAGAAGGAGGAGCAGCTACGTGACGTGCCACCAAGATGGCGCCAGTGTACCCGGCTTGCCGTCTTTCTCATCGGTCTCACCTTGTTGTACCTGTGGTACCTGTTGTACCTGTTCGTCTGGCATCAGTACTGTTTGTTTTATGCATGGTGTTGGGACCATGTAGTCTCAGTTTTACTTTTAAACAATCACTTAAAATTCATACAGTCTCTGTTCAGAGCTACTCGTCATTTGAAGTACAGTGTGTAGCATTACAGTCTTCTACCTCTGCTCTGCTCTGCGCTCTCATCTATAGGCCACCTAACTCTGACAGTGCTTTTATAAGTGACTTTTTAGAATTTTTAACTTCTGTTGTTCTGTTGTATAATCGTATGTTATTATTGGGTGATTTTAATATTCATGTTTGCTGCCGCGGTTGTTCCTTGGTTTCTGAGTTCTGTAATGTTTTGGACTCATTTGGATTTACGCAATACATGAATCAACCAACACATGTCCGCGGTCATACACTTGACCTTATTATGTCATATGGGATCCCTGTAGATAATGTATTTATTGAAGATGCTTCCTTCTCTGATCATAAGCCCATTATTTTTACGATTCCTGTTGTAAGTTCAGCCTTGGTTAAGAAGCCTGCTGGCTCTTTTTCTCGCTTTATAAACCCTCGTACCGCCTCTCAGTTTAGTGAGAAATATCTAGCTAATACTATTGAGTCGTCGATCTTGAATGCTGAGTCTTTCTATGGCCCTGACGATATACTTTCTCTGTTTTACGCAGCTTGTTCTGATATTTTAGATTCGATTGCCCCTTTGAAGATGAAACAACCAAAGCAAAAACTTTATTATTGGCTGGATGACAATGCTCGTTCGCTCAGACAGGCTTGTCGTAAAGCGGAGAGGAGGTGGAAGCGCGATCGGTTAACAGTGTCATTTGAGATCTTTAAAGAGTGTCTGATTATGTTCCAGAATGCTGCTAATAGCTAGATCAAAATATTTTTCTGAATTAATTGCTAAACACTTCCATAAACCTAAGATTTTATTCTCCACAATAAATTCAGTATTTAATCCAAGTTGCCAATTTCACGGGGAAGCCTCGGCAGAACTCTGTGAGAAATTTTTAAAGTTTTTTGCTGATAAAGTGCCATTTATTCGTTCATCCTTCACTTTACATCTTTCAGATCAGTTTTTGAATTCATTGGCTAGTCCGTTTTTCTTTTATAATTTTCAGCACGTCTCTTTAACAGAACTAAATGACCTGGTTAACAAGATGAAGATAACGACTACACCACTTGACGTCATTCCATCAGAGATTTTAAAAGCAGCTTTTCCTATAATCGGCCCCAGTGTTCAAGTGTTGATTAATTCATCTTTGAACACTGGGGTAGTCCCAAATAGTTTTAAGCATGCGGTTGTTCAGCCTTTGCTTAAGAAACATGGTTTGGATGAGGGTTGCTTGAATAATTTTCGGCCTGTCTCTAAGTTATCATTTTTATCAAAACTTTTAGAAAAAGTTGTGTTGTCTCATTTGAACCTATTTTTAAATACAGCCAAGTTATTAGAACCTCTTCAATCTGGTTTTACTGCCCATCATAGCACAGAGTAGGGCTGCACGATTAATCGTATTTTAAACGTGATAACGGTATCTGCCTCTCTCGATTAATTTTTAAAAATCGTCGCGATATTTGCCCGCTCGTTTTTTATCCTGAAAATGCTTTTTTATTAGACATGTGCATTATCTTGCATTGTAAACAAGTCCCCACTAGCACTGATGTTTGTGGTTGCCAGATCTGAATAGCTTAAATCTCCCGATTTATCCAAACAGAGCTTTTCTCTTACATTTTATGCCCTCCGTGTTTTACTTAGTCGGTGCAATCTGGCAACCCTGCGCGCGCGCTCTACACTGCGGGAAAAGCACTGACTGATCTCCACAGCGATATTCTGTTTGCTTGAAATTGTTATACAGCCAGTCTGTTTCTTCACAAGCCACTTGTGCTGTTTGTGTGACTAAATCTGTTTCTAAATGAGTTTCACTGTTCTATTTTTTGAAGTTTAAGTTTTTACCAGTTTTCAAGATGTGTCGTGAATCAGTTGAAAACGACAGCCACTGCCCGTTTTCAGTGTGTATCAACAAGTAAGTTAACGTTAGACTATTTTTCTCTGCAGTACGAATTTGCTGAGCGATCTGGATCTTTACTTAGTCTCATTTTCAACCGAAATTTGTCGCTTAGAAGATCTGATTTGAAGATGCATCACAAAACGCTTTAACGTTAAATCATGCCATTTGTATTGACTTGCTGTCTGAGGAAGTTGTAGTTGGTTAAATGAAGTCTGATGGTTTGAAATTAACACCCGCCAAATGTGGCTAAAAATGAACTTTGGCGGGTATCTCTGTCAAATCACTGGCCAATTTGGCATGTTATTATGTTTACTCACTTTGCTGGGGAAATTCGTGTAAACCAAATCTGCTTGGATTTTGTGCAAAACCGTTAACTGACTATTCTCTTTCTATGTAGATTCTCAAATGAGAATAATCGTGAATAATTATCGCGATTATAATTTTGAGCAAAATAATCGTGATTATCATTTTAGCCATTATCGTGCAGCCCTAGCACAGAGTCTGCCTTGCTAAAAGTGCTCAATGACATTTTAATTGCAGTTGATGCTGGTAAAAATGCTGTATTGATCCTACTTGATCTTACAGCTGCCTTTGATACTGTTGACCATAGTATTCTTATTAGGCGTCTAGAGCAGGGGTTCCCAAACTTTTTAGCCCGTGACCCCCATGATAAATGCGCTGCTGCCCCGCGACCCCGCACCTCCCCCACCCCAGGGTCCGAAATTAAATTTTTGGCTCACCTGCCACGGGGACTGGTAGATGAAAAAATCCACCAGCCAAGCATATTTTTTACCGGCCAAAATAATAAACAGCCTTTTTTTTTGTCACATATACATTCATTTCAGTACTTTTAATTGAGATAATAAGGTAGGCCTATTATGTTGAATACAAACAAAAAAAAAATGTCCAGAGCAAAATTTGAAATGTATAATAAAAAAAATCTATATATTGATCAAAATGTGAGAAATATATGAAATATTACTATCATTGTGGTGAAATAGGCTACTTTTTTTGTCAGTTTTGTTACCTGACTCGTGTGGAAGGGAAGGCAGAACGTTCCCTGAGAGATACAAGAGGTCCTCGCAACGAGTAGCTATTGCTATTCCCCCACTTTGGGAACCACTGGTCTAGAGCATTCATTTGGTATTAAGGGTATAGCCTTGAAGTGGTTTAGTTCTTATCTTAGAGACAGGTCCTTTTCTGTGGAGATAGGCAAGTTCTCTTCATCTTCTACCCCTATTTTTAGTGGAGTACCTCAGGGCTCCATCCTGGGTCCGCTTCTTTTTAACTTGTATATGCGTCCACTGGGGGATATTGTTAGGAAGCATAATATTACTTTCCATTTTTATGCTGATGATACACAGCTGTATCTCCCGTTGAAAGCCGGCGAGTCCATTCAGACCTTGATGGATTGTATTCGGGACATTAAGGAATGGTTATCGATTAACTTTCTCCAACTTAATGAGGACAAAACAGAAGTTATTGTCTTTGGCCCACCAAAACTGAGAATTAATCTCACTAAGGAACTGGTTAACCATTTTCCCTCAGTTTCCTCTCAAGTCAGGAACCTTGGTGTCATTATTGACTCTGAATTATGTTTAACAAAACAAATTAATTCGGTTGTAAAAAATAGTTTTTATCAGTTGCGGTTAATTTCCAAAAATAAAATTTACGTTCATTTTACGATTTGGAGAAGGTTATTCATGCTTTTATTACTTCTCGCCTGGATTACTGTAATTCCTTGTACTTGGGTCTTCCTCAGTCATCACTTGCTCGGCTCCAGATGGTCCAAAATGCAGCTGCAAGGCTGTTGACCGGGACAAAGAAATACGATCATGTTACCCCAATTTTAGCCTCGCTTCATTGGCTCCCGATCCATTTTAGAATTCAGTTTAAAATTCTGTTGTTTGTTTTTAAAGCTCTTAATGATCAAGCTCCCTTATATATTAGAGATCTTCTTACTCCTCTTGCACACTCCAGATCTTTAAGATCTTCAGACATGGCTCTTTTATCTATCCCTCGCTCCCGTCTAAAATCTAAGGGAGATATAGCCTTTGCTGTTGCCGCCCCACGTCTATGGAACCAATTGCCTCTGGACATCCGCCTTGCACCTTCAATTGCTATTTTTAAATCTAAATTGAAAACTTATTTTTATTCCCTGGCATTTTAATTAGTAGTAGTAGTAGTAGTAGTAGTAGCCTTTATTGTCACTTAGTCACAAGTACCAGTGAAATTAGCCATCAACCTGTCCATACAAACATACATACAATATGACAAGGGGGTAGACAGGACAGGAAGACAGAGCATTGAGGAAAAAATACAGCATAACATGAGGAGAGGTGTGGAGAAAAAAAGGCAACCCCCAGACTATGCTCCTGTAAGGAGTACAGTTTGGGAACAGTAAAAAACACCTCAGCAACATTAGCACATAATCAGTACACAACATGAACACACAAGACTTGCAACAGGGGAGGGGAGTGGGGGATGGAGGTAACCCAGCACAGGCAAGCAGCCATCCGGTCCTGCAGCCATTCTCGGCGCTGGTCACAGACCCGCCTGTCAGACTGGGGGTACAAAGCGTCAAAGGCGAGGGATGGGGGGTGATTGCATATCTATATATATGTAAGAGTTTGTGTATGTGTAGGCCTGGAGAGTCGCTACGCCTGGCATCCTAATCTAGGTGCCTCAGTCCGCAGGATGTCATAGCGATACACAGCAGTTGCCATGGAGTCAACCTTGATCAGGTCCCAGACAGAGTCAACAATCAGCAGGTGTTAGCGGGGAGTGGGGGAAGGAACGCAAGAGCGTCTCGCTGCAGTGCTCTCTTCCGGGGGAGTTGTTGTTCCAGCAGCAGCCTTGCCAAGGCCAGTGCTGGTTGAGGGGGGCCGAAAGCAGATAAGATTGGGGTTGTTTGGTCTTGGGACGAGTAGCCGCATTCCAATTTACACAGCTCCTGGTCCATCTTGGTCTCCGAAACGATCCATTTGCCTTTGCAAAGCTGTGAGCTTCTCCATGATGTTATCCATATAGTGGTTCATAGTCACAGTCTGAGTGCTGACAGCTCTGCCCACTGCTTCAATCATGATGGGCAGCCTTGTGGGGTTTTGGACAGCTGTCACCGTCTTCTTAATTCCTCGATAAACCAGGGCAATGCCTAATCCAAACAGCAGAAAACCTGTTATCATGGTTCCGAATAGGTAGATATCTTCAATGTCCTCCACGGAAAGAGCCGCCAGACACACGACCCGCCACTTCTCCCACGCGTCCATCGTGTAGCCAGCTGCGAACGTTCCGGCAGGGCAGTCAGGTTCCCCCGAACCCAAGCTTCTCATCGAGAAGATGGTGTCAATTGCGTTAAGAGACCAGTTGATCAAATCCATAATTTCTTAGTTTGGAGAGCAGTGCGGAGAGAGTCTCTCAAAGTACATACAAGACAGTAGACGAGACGAGAGCAGCAAAGCAGGGGAGATAAGGGACAGGAGGGGAAGAAAATGTGACCGCCTTCGTTGAGAGCCAAAGAGAGAATTATCTCCTGATGCTGTTTCTGTCTGTTCTGTTTGGTTGTTTCTGTGTTTTATTCTATTTGTTTTTACTTTGTTCAGCACTTTGGATAGCCCTGCTATGTTTAAATGTGCTATATAAATAAAATTTACTTACTTACTTACTAGCTAAAACAGGCTCCTCCCTCACAGGAGGAGCTAAAATATATCTACATTACTATACATCTACTATATTAATAAATAGAGATTTTTCTTTAAAGTATAGCAATTTACACAACTCCAATGACTTTCTCTCTTTGCTTCATTAATATACACACACAATAATTTTACAACATTATTTAGCTCAAATAATTTATTTAGATCATGTAAATGTGTTATTCAGTCCTTCCATGGCAACATCCTTCCTCTGACTACTAATTGTACTATACTCGTAAAAATCTTGTTTCCTGCTTTGTGTGTGACTCGCTGAAAAATCACTGACTGTTCGACAATAGTTTGGATGAGATGCCTCTAAGAGACGAGACCTGATCTAACCCTAATATTTGAATACTTCGAATCATCTGTTTAGAGTGACAAATACTGAAGATCTTTTTCTTTTTGTCCTGCAGAAGTGAATCAGCGAAGGAATATGGCGTCTGTTAAAGAGCTGCTTGAGCAGACATTGAGGGATCTAGGAAAAGATGAACTGAAGCGCTTTCAGTGGTACTTGAAGAATCATGAGCGTATTTCAACTTCTGAAATGGAGAACGCAGATGTCTTAAAAACAGTGGACACGATGGTGGCACGTTTAGGACCAGAAGAAGCTGTGAAGATCACAGTGAACATCCTGAGGAAGATGAACCAGAATAATCTGGCTAAAGAGTTGGAGAACAAACACAAGGAAGGTAATGTTTAAACTTTACATTTAAATGTTTTCTTTGATTGTAAGGAGTGACTGTTTAGTGCTGTGATGGATTCAAAGTGAAAAATGAAGTCATTGTTAAACTCAAATGTTTCTCTTTGCTCAGCTGATGTGTTTGTGTAATCTGATGTTTCATCTTTCTCTCACAGCTCGGACTAAGGGCAACATGAAGGCTTCTTCCACTTGCTGATTCAAAACAGGTCAAGGGTAAATAATGATCAGTCTGGACCTGGAAATACATATTTATCCCATAATCATATGCAAGTATTGATCTTAAAGGGATGGTTCGGAGTAAAATCAACCTAGGGTCCTTTGCATGACCTTGAGCCAAACACCCCCCAGAAGCCTTTTTCCCTTGGTTGAACATTATTAAAGTTAGAGCTTATTTAGAGATATCAGCCGGATGGCTTAGTGCAGGCGCTAATGGATCCTATGATGTATCTGGTAAATTACCCCACTAATAATGCCCAGAATGGTACCAAACTTCTACAATAGTACAAATAGGTTCTGTACTCATAAAACGAGGCATTGGAAAGTTTGTAAGTACATCAGGAGTTTATTTAAATAACACTTGCCTGACGGCTCATGCTACTGCTAACCCGGACGTCGACGTCACTTCAGTCACAGAAGTGGAAATATTCTGAATGAGAGACACTCTGAATAATGTGCTGTAAAGTAAGACTGTCGTGAGTTAATGGACCGTTTCCCCTCTTTTTTATTTTGAACTCAAATACAGGGAAGGTAAAACAAGTTTAATGTTAAAGTAAATGTGTAGCACGATTTATATTTGTCTGACTGTATTTCATACTTGTTGGTGAATTGTTTATGTACATTTTTATAAATGTTTTTAATAAACTATGAAACGTTGAATTTTCTTTAAAAACATAGTTGTGGCAAATAGAATCCAGCTGTTCTTTTCATGTGATTATATTCTTCTGCAAACACACACAGTTTGGTGAACTGCAATGAGGAACATTTAATATTCTCTTTATCTAATAAAAGCTCTTTTTTTCTAACTTTATTTTGCTGTCATAATTTAACATTTGGATATTTTGGATATTTCACTGCATGGAAATATTCTTAATGAATAGACATTCTGAATAATGTGCTGTAAAGTAAGACTGTCATGGGATAATGCACAAAAAAACTAATATTTCATTTGTTTATTTTGAACTCAAATTCCCCAGTGACATCATACTATACCCCTAATGTTGGGTAAGTTGAGCCACTTCTGTGTCACTAGCTCTATTTCTGTGTCCTTATGATCCTTTCCTTTATTTGTCCTGATAGAAGACAGCTGAAATATGATGTGTTGTATAATAATGCTGAAGCACAGATATTTGGCAGTGAAGAATATGTTCTCTGAGCTTCATGTCCTCTACAACAGTCTCAGCCTTCCTCCAACGTCAGGACACCTGAACGAAGCTCCACAAAATCTGTCCGATTAAACATTATTCAGCTGGAGTGTCTAAATCACTTCAACAAAGAGCAGAAAGAAGTGTCCAGTGATGCTCTTCCCATGAAAGCAGCTGAGCGTTCTGATGCTGTAGAAGCAGAATGAGAGATTCGTCACGTAGAGCTGGAATATTTCTTCTCATGTTGCTCCATCAAGTCATGGTTTAGTCTGTAGTTGCAGCACAGTTTGTGCCTCCAGGAGCTTTTGTTCTGCTTTTGCACACGTTTCTCTTCAAAGCGCAATACTTTGATTAAAAAATATATATATATTACCTAATAAATTATGTTTCTATTATTTTAGTTTTAATGAAAAACCAGGGGACCCCCCCCGAGGTAATTTTTTTGGGCCCAGCCCCCCCTCAATTCGAACACTGGTCCTGATAGAAGACAGCTTCTGTGTCACACAGGGAAACTTTATCACCAGCCGTGTTTCCATTACCCTTCAAATTGCGCAAATTGAAATTGCGAATTGAAAATACGCCCAATGGAAACACGTCAATTTCGCAAAAACTCCCATTTATCGCAAAAAAGTTTTTCAGGCAATTCGAAAAAGAAATATTTCGCAAAACTGCAATGGAAACAGTTTTTGCGCATTTACAGGTCACCTGACGCGGTGTGTTTTGACAGAATACGAGACAGAGTTCTTTATTAAATTCATAAAAGACAGAAGAATTACAGGAATAATGGATTCTAAACCTCAAATAAATGCCACAATCAAGACCTCGAAGCAGAACTGAGGGAGAAACACCCAGAAACTCCTCATATGTGCCGCTCACAAGTATAAGGGTCTTTCCTTGCCATTAATGATTGGATAACACACACACATCTCCTTTGATTAATAATAATGGCCAGAACAGTGGCTGGGATATACATAAACCCACCAACGTCCGTTGCTATGATGTGTGGAATGACTGATCGCGAGAGGAAAAAATGAAGGTTTAGTCGCATAACATCGGTTAATGGAAACGCCGTCATTTCGCAATAGTTTTTTGACGACATTTAGAAAAAATCGCAAGAGTTTTGCGCAAATCTGTAATGGAAACGCGCCTATAACTCTGTGCTTTTACTTCACGACAACTGACTTTCATTTTTTGTTTTTGTTTTGATTTTATATTTTTCCTTGCCTAATGCATGAAATGTTCAGACATATGTTTTATTATTATTTTATTTGATTTATTATCTTGTTTTTGCTGATTGACGAAAATAATAAAGCACTTCGTGATGGATGCTGACGTCACATGCGCGCCAGCTCACTGAAGAGAGAGATGTGAGCCACGTGTGTGGCTTTCCTTAATCCAAACCATCGTTGTCAATATTTTCCTAAATGTATGTCTGAACTGTTTTATTGCATTAGTTTGGATTGTTTCAACGCTCCGTGATTGTGTGAAAGTCTCACTAATGACACTTGCTGAGTCCCAATTCGCATACTATCCGTCCTAAATAGTATGCGAAACTAGAATTAATACGTCCCAAATCGTAGTATGTTGAAATGAGTGTTCCAAAGATACCCGGATGGTCTACTATTTCCGTTTAGAATTCGAGCTTTGTGGTGATGGTGGTGATGTAAACATGGCAGCCGGATGCAGCAGCGGAGATGCGCCCTCAGTTTTTAAGTGTAAGAATTCAAATGTTTAACCCTAATTAAAGTTATATTTTATTGTCTCATAATATTAATGGGTTTATGTTGTGCCAAAAAAGTACCGTGTTTATCTTGTAGGGTCCGATGAAGATACTGAGCGCCTCATTGGGGTTATCAGGCTACAAAACAATAAATAAAAAGGCTCCAGTGCAGTGTCATGCAAGTGTCTTTTTTAAGTATTTCTTTTGATGTTTCTGTCTTAGATTTATACCTTACTATAAACCCTTATGAAAATAAACACCTTTTACTACACTAACCATAGTTTAACCACACTGACTTATTTGTAGTAATACTGTGGCTGTACAAATGTTAACTTTATCAGTCCAACCAAAGAAACTTTACTACACTTTTACTATAGTAAAAGCATGGTTCATTTTCATCTGGGTATTTTTGAGTATTATACATAAATATAAAATTAAGTATAAAATACGTTAAACAATAGTTATACTATAAACTTTAAATATTTAAGTAGCTTTCGTTACACACATTGCACATGAACGTCAGAACCAGCCGCCTCACAAGCGACCTGCGTTTGGTTGATCTACGACGACGCCCTGCTTCACTCCTCAGTTTGGTAAACCACACTGTAAATGTATTGTGGAAAAAAAGATGGGAATAGTAAATAAAATTATATTGGACATATAAGAATGAATGAAATCGTTAGCCTCATAGCATAATTGCCTAAGTCATTTTTTTTAAATGTAACTTAGGCAATTATGCTATGAGGCTAACGAAATGTAAAATGTTTTGTTAACAGTCGCGGTGTGCGTAACTAGGCAACCACGTTCTCGTTCACGTTGCATGACGTCATCGAAGTATGTCCAAGAACGTGCATACTCTTTTGCTACACACTCAAAAGTATGTACTTTTTCCTCACAAAAAAAAGTGGATGGATAAGAGCGCTCTCTTCCCGGTTGCGGGGACTCTTATTTTGACGGAGCGCAGCTGGAGTGCTTCAGAGGGCGCGCGCGCCGCGATCCAGTCTTGCATCAGCCGTCATCTTAAGCGAGAACGAGCCGTGAAATTCCCTGACTAAATGCAGTTATTTGATCTACTTTATGTTCCTTCCTTTGAGTGTTTAAAGTTGCGTGCGTCCAGAGAGAAAGTGAGTACTGTAAATTTCACTGTTACTCGAGCTGAGTTTAGATGTGGAAAGAGTTATGACACAAAATGGATGCTAATGTGAAGTATAGAAGTATTTGAGTTTTCGTCCAGTACAGCAGTGGTCACCAACCTTTTGAGCCCAAGATCCCTGACCTCAGCCCTGATTAAAGGCAAGATCTACTTAATGAAGCGAGAGAAAGAAAGCCAAAATACTTCCAACTTGAGGCCTTTTATTTAGGCAGACTGTAACTGGTGTATTAAACAGGTCGTAGCTATTGCTTTAAGAACTTTAACGTTACATCACAACATCAATTTTAAGTCGCATTAAATTCATATGAATACAAATAGGAAAGGAATGTGGCCTATTTTCTATTTACTTTATAGAATTATGTAGGTAGGGCCTTTGAAAAACTAGGTGATAAGAGGGAACTTTAAAATTAATTAATGCATTAGGTATCGTGAACTAATAATGAACAGCATTTATGAATTATGTATATATTAAGGCCTAGGACCCTAGGTTATTTTGTTCATAGTGGGAAATAAATCAACACATTTTGTAATGAGCAGATCATATGCAGTGCCATTAATAACAGTTAATTGTGAAGCTTATGATCTTGCTTCATGTATGTTTGTTATTTACTCTGTATCATTTAAGAAAGCAGATTAATGGCAATAACTTCCCCAGTAAATTAAACTAAATGCAGGTCTAGTCCATTTTATGCAGCATCACTTTCACAATACCAACAGGCAAAACGTTTGCAGTAATGTTCACTCAAGTCAGTGCGATGCCTGTGATTGAATCCTGTCTGCGAGCTCTCTGTAGTTTGGCTCATAGCTGCAGACAGCCAGTCTGAGGCAGTCTCTGAGGTGTCTGTCAGTAAGGCGGCTCCTATACTTTGATTTTATTTTTTTCATTTGTGAAAATGCCATTTCACAGAGGTAAGTGGATCCAAAGTAGGCACTCACTTTTAGTGCACATGCAGTGAAGAGAGGAAACTTCTCTCTACTTACAAGTCCCCAAAACTCACTGTCCCCTGATCTGGCTTTCAGTTCTATGTCATTCTGCAAATCAGTTATCTCCATGTCAACACCACTTTGCAAAGCTAATCCCTGATGGAGTTTGGCTGCTACCTGTTCTACATCAATGGGCTGAAATGGGTTTGAGACGAATGCAGCAATGTCTTCCATGACGTCTAACTCACCAAAACGCAGATTGAACTCCGTCGCAGCTTTGTCCAGGTGAGCGCAGCACTGCTCCGGTTGGGACGCATCCTTGTCTTTGATGGTTTGTGGCATTTGTTCCAGGTTGGGAAAATGTGTTAGTCTCCTGCCGTTCAGATGTGTGGTCCAAAAACCGAGCTTGGCCTTGAACGCATTCACTGCGCTTATCATGTGGGATAGGGGTCGGTTTTTCCCTGGATCTCAGTGTTGAGTGCGTTCAGTTTTGCCGTTAAGTCCGTCAGAAATCCCAGGTCAAGTAGCCACGCATCATCTGACAATTCTTTGTGCTCCTCATTCCTCGTTGACAGAAAAGTCTTTATCTCTGGCAGCAAGTCAACAAATCTCTGTAGCACTTTGCCGCGGCTAAGCCACCGGACATCAGCGTGGAAAATCAGGTCTCCGTAAGCGGCATCGAGCTCATCCAATAACGCCTTGAATAAACGATGTTGGAGAGCTTTTGCTCGAATCGAGTTAATCAGTCTGACCACCAGTGTCATGACGTGAGAGAAGTCCACGACTTTCCCAACCAAGGCCTGCTGATGAATTACGCAGTGATAATTCACAAAGTCTGGAAAAGCAGGATCATTGCGGCACAGCGCTATAAAACCAGAGCGCACACCGCGCATTGCCGGAGCCCCATCAGTAGTGATTGCCACCAGTCTATGAATGGGAATGCAAGTTTCATCGACGTATTTTTTAAATTCGTTAAAGATATCCTCACCCCTTGTTCTGTCCTTCAAGTGCAGAAGAGTGAGAAAGTCCTCCTTCGTTGTAGAATCCTGGAAAACCATTCTGACAAATACAACAAGCTGCAGGGATGTGATTTTTCCGGATTAATCCGGAATTCCGGATTTTCCGACCTGAAAATGTGACCTACGTGAATCATGCAGATCTGTAAAAAAAAAAAAAAAAAAAAAAAAAAAAAAAGGGGGGGGGGGGGTAATTTCACAGCCGTCACCATGGTAACCCGGGACGGAACCACAATCGCCGCGAATCGCGGCCACACCGGGCGGCACGTCAACATGGTTACAGATGGCAGAGAGATGCAATCTTTCCCCGCCCAGCGAGTGCTTGAAGTGCGTCAGAAACAGAGCGCGCGCGCGATCAGTTGTTGGTAATTTGTTGTGTAGCGTGCGCGACGCCGCATCCATATAGACAGCATAGCTTTTGTTTGAGGGCGCTTAACACACTCACGCCGGTTTCACACTGCACGCGATAGCAGAGCGTGAGCAGAGCAGGAGCAGTGCGTATGGTGAGCAGGAGCAGGACACGCGCGTTTTGCTTTCACACTGGCAGCGTTTGTCACGCGCGGCTGAACCGCGGCTTGTGTACAGACAGAGTACTCTATAATGGATAAGTTGGCATTGCTTTATTTCGTTTTCAAATACATTTAAGAGAAAAGACTTGTCAAGAAGCTTATTTTATTAATCATTTCATTTATGTAACTTTTGATTCGTCTTTGTTTTTATTGTTCGGGCAACAAGTTTGTTTTTGGACATTTGTTTTCTTTTTAAATTGCTGTTGGTCATTTGAGTGACTGTTTAAAACACAATAGATATCATCAATGCGCTTTTTGGATAACACTGCGGTGTATTTTGCCCATGATCAATGCGTGTCACTTTAATTCAGCGTAAGCGGCGCGTTAAAAATAGACTGGGCGCCGAAACTATCGCTGCACTGCTGTTCCTGCTCTGCTCCTGCTACGCGCTGCCGCGCCGCTTCTGCGTGCGATGTGAATGCACTCATTGAATAACATGGACGCCGAAAAAAATACGTGCTGCTCACGCGCCGCTGACGCTTGCGGTGTGAAACCGGCGTCAGGCTCGTAGAAACGGGCCTGGCAGCTCGCGCCAGTTCTAGACGCGGTGAAAGTTTCCTGATTGTGACGGATGGCCGAATTTACGTGACACATTATAAATGAGCATTATAGTCTGTGATAGATACAGTGCCAAAAAGAAGAGAAGAGGATAAAAGGGGATAAAGACAGAGGTAAAGTGATGTAGTGAATGAACAGTTTATCTAATTGCATAGGAGTAAGATACTATAATTTCATGGCAGTTATTTTTACCTTAAACTTATTGTTAGCAGTTGTTCTGAGTTCTCCAGAGGCCCCAGACTGTGTGATTTTGTTACAATCATGTCAGTTTTAAGACGCATTTTTTATTATCACTTTTTTATTAATGTTTTACCCTACAGTTGTGCAGTTTTGGGGGGAATAGTACAGGCCAAAAGTTTGGAAACATTACTATTTTTAATGTTTTTGAAAGAAGTTTCTTCTGCTCATCAAGCCTGCATTTATTTGATCAAAAATACAGATTTTTTTTTTATATATATATATTGTGATATATTATTACAATTTAAAATAATTGGTTTTCAATTTATTATACTTTAAATTATAATTTATTTCTGTGAAGCAAAGCTGAATTTTCAGGATCATTACTCCAGTATTCAGCATGTGACATCCGGTCTATCACATGATCCTTTAGAAATCATTCTAATATTCTGATTTATTATGAGTGTTGGAAACAGTTCTGCTGCCTAAAATATTTGATGAATAAAAGGTTAAAAAGAACTGCATTTATTCAAAATAAAAAAAATATTTTCTAATAATATAAATCTTCTTTACTATCACTTTTTATCAATTTAACACATCCTTGCTGAATAAAAGTATTGATTTATTTCAAAAAAAGAAAGAAAGAAATTACTGAACCCAAATTACTGACCAGTAGTGTATATTGTTACAAAATATTTCTATTTTTAAAAAACAATTCTCTCTTTTTTTTTTATTTATTTTTTTTATTTTATTACTTTTTATTCATCAAAGTATCCTAAAAGTATCACAGGTTATTAAAAAATATTAAGCAGCAGAACTGTTTCCAACTTTGATAACGAATCATCATATTAGAATGATTTCTAAAGGACTGCAGTAATGATCCTGAAAATTCAGCTTTGCATCACAGAAATAAATGATAATTTAAAGTATAGGCTAATAAATGGAAAACCAATTATTTTAAATTGTAATAATATATCACAATATTGCATTTTTTTTGTTATGTTGTTATGTGTCATACTCATGACATAAGTTGGATATTGCACATTAAGCAGTTTAAGTTTGGTGTAAAAAAATTAAAAATATATATTTTATTTTTTAAATTCAAATAAGTTGTTGTCATGTGTCATAAAAAGTTGGATGTTGCACATTTAGCAGTATAGGTTTGGTAAAAAGATATTTTTTAAAATTCAAATAAGTTATTGTCATTGTTGTTATAATTATTATTACTACTATTATTATACTATACTATACTATTACTATATTACTATACTATTATTATAGAATGGTGTTGATGGCGCAGTGGATTAGACACTTGGCTTTGATTTCCACTGCGACACATCCACCAAATAAGTTGTCATTTGTCATACTGTACAAAAAAAGTTGTCTCAGTATATTTTCCTGCTTTTTTGTCCTTAGCCAATCACATGCCTGAAGCTGAGCTGTGTCCATTACATCCAGGGATTCATCCAATTGCAGTGAGAAATATTCACAAAGTGACAGGTCCCTTAACACCTGTGGATCCACGTCCTCCGACAGTGATTCGACCCTTCTTGGCACTGTTGCGGGGCCAAGCGGGACACTGCTGAATGCTGTTTTGATGTCTTTCTTTTGAAGTCATTGCAAACTGTGTCCGCGGTAATAGCCATAGCCTGCTTGATTAACTCGCCGTCTGTAAAAGGCTTCTTATGTTTGGCCAAAAGGTGACCAACACGTAATGATGCTTCTGTAGCAGCCCTATGTCGAACCGCAGGTTTAGTGAAGAGCGACTGCTGGGCTTTCAACTCCAACTTTAGCTCCGCCACTTTTTTAG
>CM040767.1:63088683-63096183 GCA_022829085.1 Abramis brama
AGCACTTTGGTAAACTAGAAAACGCGCAACCACTGTTTAGATCCTTTAAATAGAAGAATAGAATTGAAAAATAGGCTACTATTTTTTATATATAAGTCACCTGTGGTGGAAAAAAAACGACTGTAAACTTTTTTTTAAAAATAGTTTGTAAACTATTATTTGACTTTTTGTTTATGACGTTTTGCCCCTTTATTAAACATTTAAAATATTCACAAATTAATATGGATTTTTTATTTATTTTTATTTTTAGATTTTACTGGTTTTCTAAGGCCAAATTATTTTCCCGCATGCTGAATGAGAAGAGCCATCTCTGGAACCATACAGAGAGCTGATTTATAGGTGATTTATAGGCTAATGATAATAAATGTGTCTGAAAAAATAACGAGGCATTTTAATTGTTTTTACTAATAAACTAGTATTTTCTAAATCAGTGTCGGCTGCAAACATCTCCATCTCCGCTGTAAAGCGGATGCGCCTTTAGATAGAAATGCACCGTTCATGCGGATTATCAGACAGTATTTGCTTTCGATTCGAATTTGTTCGTTTAAAATTGGACATTTCAAGCTTTATTTTGTTTCAGTTCATTTTTGAGACGCGCTCCAGTTCACGGAGATCATGAAAGCGCGCCTGATTGTTTTCTTTTATTTTACGAAATCAAAACGTTTTCTTGTTATTGTGAGTTTACTCAAATAAAAGTAGTTGCGAATTATGTATTATTATTTTCTATATGACCATATATTATGAGCATTTTAAGTTGTTTCCACTGTTGATAGGAAAATACAAGTGTTCGCGCCTGCGCCTCCGCACAAACCATTGGATATGCGTCAAAATCTTGTGTTTATTTGTGATAAATTATTGTATTATTATTGTCTAACCTGTATTATGACTGACATATGACGAATTGCTTTGTTCCTTTTTTCGATAAAAGCGTCTTGTAAATATTGTTTGTTCTTTATTTTTTCTTTATTTTTTGTCATTGTTATAAATAACAACGAAATAACATCAGAGAATCCTACAATATAAGTGCAATAAAAAGTCCATAAAGTGCAATCCGTTATATTACCAGTCGACAGGGAAATAACAATTGTATGAACAATATACTATGGATTGTGAGATGTAGTAAATAGTACAGCAATGCATTCACAACTATTAAAGTTGTGTAGAGAGAGAATTGTGGTGTATGTGGTGGGGTGGGTATAAATTGGAGGAATATTTTTTTTCGGCCCGTCCTCACTAGAACAGCAAGCGGTACGTTGTTCATTATTGTATATGTTTTATTATGTATTAAGTGGAATACTTCAAATTGTCTTAGCGTGCATGCTTAAAGTGATTCTCAATTGTAGCAGGTCCAGGAAAAATTAGGCCCTTTAAAAGTTATATTTATATATATATATATATATATATATATATATATATATATATATATATATATATTCATATTCATACTCATACTTCGTTATCTAGAGATAAAATTATACAAAATACAAAAAGTAGTCAAAACACATAACAGAACATAACTTTTTTTTTTCAATATTATGTGCTTATTATTTTTAATTAACGAAATGTCAATCTTCATCTTTATAACAGAAGATACAATACAACAATCTTCAAGATACAGTATAATCTTCACGTATAAAGGATTGCCACCTTTAAAACAGTCCTTTTCGTGTAGGAACAAGCAATGCAGAAATACATGGTTAGCATATTAATTTAATCTCTTTTTATCGTTCATTTACTAATTAGGCTATATATGTTAACTCAACTAATGTAATGTAAATAACTGGATAATTACTATCCAATAAATAATAAGTAAAAAATGTCAAATAAATGTATTGATTAGAGTTGCCATAGACTAAAGATTTTTGTAGTCAACTAGTAGTAATTTATTTAAGCAATTAGTCGACTAATCGCACGTTTATATTAATTAAATACTGGGTGCATGCATGGTAGGCTATAGCTCAAGCGCACGCATAAATCTTGCTGCAAAGCACCAGCAAAAGTAGGCTAATTATAATAAATGTGTCTGAAAAAATAAAGAGGCATTTTAATTGTTTAAAGTGTGTTTCGCCTTAGAGAGAAATTAACCTTTACGGATTACATAATCAGACACTTTCGATTTGAACTTTTTCATTTAAAAGTAGCCATTTCAAGCTATGTATATTCCTCAAGTCTGACTGTGAGACAGTAGGGCCTACACTGTTTCAGTTCATTTTTGAGGCGCGCTCCAGTTCACGGAGATCATGCGGCTGATTGTTTTCTTTTATTTTACAAAAGCACAATGTTTTCTTGTTATTGTGAGTTTACAGCTATTACAGGCTATTTTAAGTTGTTCCCACTGTTGATAGGAAAGTGTTCGCGCCCGTGCCTCCGTGGCATGCAGCAAGCGCGCTCCACACTTCGCACAAACACTTGGATATGCGTAAAAATCTTGTGTTTATATGTGATAATCTTATATTATGACTGACGAATTGCTTTGTTCCCATTTAGGATAAAAGCGTCTTCTAAATATGTAGCCTAGACTAGCCTGATATTAATAATGAATTATTATTATTTGCGTTTATACCTAACTATAAATGAGTTCAGTAGGCTAATTTTTATCATGAAATAATTAATGAATGTTTTATTTTAATATAACCTAACCTTTTACAGTTTTGGAAATGTTTAAGAAATTCAAATAATAAATATACACACCGTTTTATGACTCTATACTGTCCAAGCAGGACATGAACTGATCGATTATCTCTTTTAGTTACAGCACATGAATGAATATCAGGATATGTTGACAAGAAACAATGGCAAACAAATATTTTAACATGAACATTTGTGTAAATTCATATTTACTATTTGGAATAAAAGCTATACATAAGCAAGGTAAAATCACTTAATTGCTAATAAAATACAACTGAAGATCAGTGGGAAAAAATAATAAAGAATGAGTGTGTGGAATGTGCTGGAAACCGCCCTTGCAGCAGACTATGGCAGACGCAGACGTCACGTTCGGCACACGAACTAGTGATGTGGCAGACGCAGACGAGACGTTCGGCAGACGCAGACGTCACGTTCGGCACACGAACGAGTGATGTGGCAGACGCAGACGAGACGTTCGGCAGACGCAGACGTCACGTTCGGCAGACGCAGACGTCACGTTCATTGAGACGAGTGCATGTAGCAAAGTCATATTAAAGAGCCGATCGGAACGCCATACTGCACGTCTGCCCGTCTTAACGTCTGCCCGTCTGCACGTCTGAACGTCTGCCCGTCTGCACGTCTTAACGTCTGTACGTCTTAACGTCTGCACGTCTGCCCGTCTGCACGTCTGCCCGCCTTATTTTCCTTATTTTCTCATAGGCTACATTTAGGCTACTGTTATAGACATTATAGATAATCTTATTTTGGCAGTTTACTTAGGGCTACATTGGATTTATTTATTTATATAATGATGAATGTCTGTTAAGTATGCATTTTGTATCCCAATGATAGATAAAAGTATATTGTCATGTATACGATGAGAGACAAATAAAATGGGCTAGTAAAATTCAGAAAAAGTGGGTCATATATTTGTTTGTTTAAGATTTGTTAAAGCCCTGCAGCAGCCAGTCTGCATGCCTCAAGTTCATTCATAGATGCTGCATTTAGTAGGATATTAATTAACCATCTGAAACCACTTTAAAACGTATTGGATTTTAAACTAAAATTAATTATCATACTTCTGATTGCTGGTTACTGCTATACTTATTCTGAACAGGTCATTAATCATTCAATTTAAAATAGTTTAACATAAATATACTATTTAATAGAGCTACACTACAGTTTTTATAAAGCCTAGCACTCTATTAAATGTAACCTAGTCATACTGCAAATTTTTTTGCTACTATGTTAAGAGCATACAAATATATCACCCAACTCAGGCAAAACAATTGACAGCCCTGATAAATAAAGTAAAAGGCTTAATGCATCTTGTTTTCACCTGCAGGAAAAACAAACACTTAAAACAAAAAGGACAGTAAATGACCACTAAAGTCAGTAGGTGGCAGCAGAGGGACACTTATCTGCTCATTTGCCATGTCCACTCCTTGATATACTTGTAAGAAGTTTCAGTAAGTCTTGGGTCATTTATTCCTGTACATTAAGGGCTCAATGCATTAACAATTTCTGAAAGGAGCAATGTTCGCTATAGTATACATTTGCTTTTGTAAAATATTTTCAGTGCTTTAAATGTCTTACAGATTTGTATGGGTTCTGCATGCATCTTTGGAAGTTATTCCACAAGATAAATATTAAGTAAAATGTATGACTGAATGATTTTTTTTAAATGGATTTTTATGTCAAAACGAAGAGTTTGTAATGTCATTTGTAGCATTTTTTAATAACAGAATAATAGACTTAAATAGTCAGAGTATGACTGCTTTATTCTATGGTATTGTCTGCATGCTGGTCCTATTCCTGTCTAGCACATGAGATACCCATACCTTTACTCTGCTCTTAAGCACACACAATAATCATAAATGCTACACTAAATCTTTAAATCCTGGGAAATAAAGTTTGTTACATAAATAAAAATTACAGTAAAAAGCATTCACTTAACAATTTTGCAGTTAATGAAGTACATGTTATACAATATGCTCAGTATTTTGTGTTCAGTATTTTCAGATTTAAACTATATAGCTACGATTTATATTTATATTCTTTATATCACAATGACATACATATGTACACAAGGGTTTCCGTTGTAATTCCGTTGAAATGTCCGACAAAATTAAATCTCTCCGGTCAAATTGTCCGATTAAAATTGCCTAATAATCCCGCCCCCTAACACAATCTGAATTTGAGAATAAGCCTAAAATGTATAAAGCAAAAATACACCGACCTTTGGCTATGTTATAAAGGAACAGGCTCTACCGTTTTAAAGTTATTAAACATTATTACATGGCTTGGTTGAACTCCAATGTGGAATGCGGTCTGTTATTTCTTGATATCAGACCGCTGAAGCACTAGCGGCGCCAGGATTTTGATTAGGTGGGCCTCCAGAAAACTGGATGGGCCAGTTAAAATAAGCCAACAAATAAATAAGAACGGTTTCCCCTTCATCTCCGTTTCAGCGCTTTTCTGGGCACTGAGGACAGCGACTCAGTAGCCAACCTGAATTTAATGCGTAATTAGCATAGGTAAAAAAAAAAAAAAAAAAAATTTAAAAAAAATTAAACAGGATTTTTTTGTTACTTTTTTAATACAATTACAATTTCATTTAATTTATTGTTTAATAAAATTATAGGCCTATTATTTTTAGTTTATTAACAGCAACAACAGCTGTAAAGATGAAGTTGACGATCCATCTCCATAGTGAACGCGCCTATAGAGAGAAATGCACATCATGGATTACATTAATCAGAGCGTAGCCTATATTTCTTTTAGTTTTAAATTGTTAAAAAGACATTTCAAGCTTTCTTAAGATTTATTTCATGTCTGTGAGGCCTATGCTGAGTTTCGTTAAATTAGGATGAGATGCGCTCCAGTTCACGAGCAATGCAAGTGACCGCGCGGGCGCCTGCATGATTAGGCCTATATCGTCTGCTATATTTCCAGGCAATCGGTTGATAAAAAAAATTATTAAAATTAAGATACAATTTATACAAAACGAAATTCACTTCAGAAAAGTCTTTCTACAAAACAAAACTTAATTAAGTGGTCAAAATCATGTCTGACCCGCTCCATGTCTCTCGATATTGCGCATCCTATCTTACTTGTGCTGTTCACTTTTCATAATCAACATAAATAAAAAAATAACATTAAAATATTTTAACAAATATTAAACTAAATGAGCTTAATGGCTACAACACTTATAGTATACCTAGACTCTCTATTTGTACAAATTGCTGCACATTCATTTTATTCTGAATTTTGCACACATAAGTTGAAAGGCATTTGTTTGTGCATGCATAGCAAAACATATCTGCAACATTGATCAAGTTTCGCTGATAATTATGCGTGCATTTATTGGAAACAAGGACGAAGCATATCAACTGCGTTGTTTGTTTAGAATGGAATGGATCGCAAATAGATCCGAATGAAGAAACGAACCATAGTAGAATTTATTTATTTTTTTTTTCGTCTATTTGAAAGTTAGGCTAATAAACATGTTGCATTCGGCCTGATTATGTAATTTTTTAAGTTACATAGCCTGCCTCCAGTTTTCCTCAACTTTACTAATTAAGTTGACCAGCATATCATCAAAATGTCCGGAAAACGAAACCTCTGCCGGTCACTTGTTTTCTAGCGGAAACTCTGGTACACACACACACTATGTGTGTGTGTTTGTGTGTTACATTCTCTATAAAGTATATTTACTGTATTAGCCTACTGTATGTAAAATGCAAGTGGAGTACGTATTACAGTATTACAGTACTGAAAATAATGTCTGATTACACACCTGTTCTGTGTACAAACGTTTGAATGATTGAAGACACTGTTGTTCTCTCAACATTCGGCTTTACCTTTTGACCCTCAGTCATTGTAAGGTCATGATTGATAACATTGTCTGCAATAGTGTCCTTATTTCATTAGAAACATGTCCACAATCTTGACCTCTTCCACTGTTTTGCCTCCGTACCCTTCTTCCACCACACATCATTACTCCTCTTCTTCCAGACTGTTGACCCTGTTTGTTTCTGTGTTGTTCTTCCATTATCTAAATGTGTGACACTGAGATGTGCTCTGTCTATATATGCTTGTCAAATGAAGCTTCATGCACCTCTGAGCTATTTCAGAGACCTGGTTGATTTAATGCTTTACATTCCCCTTCATTAGTGAAATGCAAAATTTATAGCCAAGACACTGTCATTAAAATGTTAAAATGTAGCATGTCATGGGAACCAACAACAGCACATACATTAGGCTATACCCATATTTCTATTTATAACGCAGCCACTTTAAATTCATATAATGTTTCACATCTGAGTAACAGAAATATAATGAAATTTATATTTGTAATTTCACACAAAAGTCAATAAAAATACAGTTCCAAACAGCGCCACAGCAGAACATTTGTCTAAAAGGAGTAGTTGTGTGGGTGTTAAAATATATATTTGTATTTTTGAAAGAATAGGTTGAACATCAACCAGTAATCTCAATAGAACAGGGCCTTGGCGCCATCTACCGGCAATTTTATTTTGATATTTAGTAGTTTAATATTTATTTAGCCTCCGTTCATTTCGGCATTTACAACTCGGTTTAAATGAGCTTGCTAGAAGTTCATAGAACGATTTTTTTATAACATAGAATTTAAGAATATAATTAAGTAATGCATCCACTCTACTATAGAGCTTTATTATTATTATTATTGTAGCCTATAGCCTATTTCATATTCCCACATGCTCGTGCATAATTGATATTGCAAAATAGGCCTACATTCAAAGCTTTTTACTGTTGAGATTCGTTTTTTTATGTATCCAAACCTAAATAGTATTTTCTTAATATTCTTCGAGGATGTTAAAAGCTAGGCCT
>CM040767.1:63098683-63256183 GCA_022829085.1 Abramis brama
GATCTAGCCAACCTGCGTTGTACATACTGTAAACAGACAACAGAAGAGCATTGTCGTGAGTGACCGTTAACTCTGCGACCAACCATGAAGCTCTGTGTGTGACTCGTTTGAGGAAATGAACAATGATAAAGTTGAGTGTAAATTATGGCCTGCCTGGCAAAGTGAGCAATCTCCTCCTTCAGTGTGCCTTTGACTTCTGTGCCATCCGAGCGGGTGTTCTCCGTGGCGGGACGTTACGCTCGCGTCTCTTCCCAGAACATGTTGGCACGCTCATTTAACAAGAATATGACGTGTGCCTATTAAGCGTTAGGCTATGAATAGTTTGACTGAAACTAATGTGTGTAAAAAGTACTAGTAGGCCATTGCCGGTAACAGGGCAGGTTCGCATAAAATCATTATGACATATCCTACCGCATTTATTTTATTTTTTGATCTTACGAGCATCTGGTTTGGCGATGCACAAATGGACTGTCGTGCTTATTGTTTTATATGCCTACTATGTAAAAAAGAAATGACGAGAACATGTTACCTGTTCAATTAATAAACAGATTGTTTGATGATAAATCGCTAAAGATGAAATTGGCCTCCCTTTCTGTCATTGTGTGAGTGTGTTTTTTTTTTTTTTTTTACGATCTTCTACTTTTGCTCCTCGATTGTCAAATTGCATTTTTGGCAGAAATTCACATCCCTAATATATATATATATATATTTATACTACAGGGCCGTTGAATGCTTGAATCTGATTGGTTGACAAACGTTCTAAGGTGTGCATTATTTTCAGGGAAACGCGCGGAAGTAGTTCCAGGCATGGTCTTGACCACATTACAGTTCCATGTCACTTCGCGTAGTCAACTGTAATAACGGAAAGTAGGATACAATTCATAACAAAAGCATTGAAGCAGTGGTGTAGTCTACGTGATACGCGCGTATACGCCGTATACCCACTAGAAAAGGCCAAGGATTTCCGTATACCCACTTAAAAAAATTGTGAGGATGCGTAACAACTTCGTTTTGTGTCAGAACTTTCACACTTTCATTCATAAATTCACCCCGTCTGTGTTTGCGAAGCGACACCGAATCGCGGAATCCAGTCACAATGAGCTTGCTTAGCAGAACGTCATCACGGAATATGGCTATTTTTGAATGAATAAATCAAAAGTAGGGCTGTACAATGAATCAAATCTCGATATGGACTAGTGTCTGTGAATATTAAAGTTAAAAGAGACTGCAATTGTTCTACGCGTCTCTGGGAATGAATGAGCGCTCAATGTGTGCTCCACTACACACACACACACACACACACACTGAAGCACGCGTGATCACGCTCGTGGTGTTTTCAGCGTTTCACTGTATTGAGACATGAGCTACTACATGTTAGTGTTGTCAAAAGACCCGGTACTTCGGTACCAAGTCGGTACTAATTTTTTTTTAAACGTCACGGTACCAGGTTTTCTCAAACCCGGTACTTGATGCGCGTGCATGCCCGAAGCGCGTGCAGTTGCGTCCTCTTCATAAAAGCGCTGATGGCGATCGGCGGTGCTGCTGCTGATGTGGTGCTGATGTTTTTGCGCGTGCAGATACGTTATTTCAAATGGCGCGCGGCAAGCGCGCTCATAATAGAAGCGGCGCGCTCGCTTTTCCATGCGTGTTCATGGATGCATAGCAACGACAGACGCCACGGGAGTACAAACGCTTGTGCGAACTGCGCTCTCCATGACGACGAGGAAGTGTGACATAGGCCTATTAACTGATTTCTAGCCCTTGCATTAGCTTTACTACTAGATATATTTATGGAGATGAGAAATAAAAAGCCGTCATTAATATCAGTCCATCAGAAAAGCAGTTCTAGTCTTATTCTTGGCTGGATAACTCTTAGCAGGTTTAAAAAGCCCTTTTAAAGTTAAATATGAATACAGTTTTGGATTAAATAAAAGTATAGTCAAGTCAAATAAAACATATTTTATCTCCTGTATAGTTTGGTAACACTACAATAAGATACCATTCATTAACATTACTTAATTACTTATCTAACATCAACACATTGAGTGAACAATATATTTTTACAACATTAATTAATGTTTGTGAATGTTATTTAATACAAACACTTGATTGGTCATGTTTGTTCACTTCATTCATTGTGCATTAAATAATGTTAACAGAAATAATGTTAACTTTTGATTTTAAAAATGTATTTTTAAATTAACCCCTAAAGGAGAATAATTGCGACAGTATATAACTATTGTTTTTTTGTTAGGTCATTTTATCTAATGTTATCTAACAAATGGAATCTTATTGTAAAGTGTTTTTAATACTACAGTTTCCATCTTTGTAACTGTGATATACACTTTAATATAATTATGTAAATTTAATCTAAATTAAGCTTTGGTACCGAAATTGGTACCGAGAACCGTGGATTTTCACTGGTATTGGTACCGAATACTGAAATTTTGGTACCGTGACAACACTACTACATGTGCACTTCATCGCAGAGCTGCTATGAGAGTCACTTCACGAGAATTTCACCATTTCATTTGATAAAAGTCATTCATTCGTTTCATATAAAAACACATAGAAACTGTAATGTCTTTACGACAACCTGTCAAAATAAAAGTTCGGTATAACTTGAAGAAATTATAACAGAAATATATTTCTATTGCACAGTAGAGTATACTTCAAGTAGGCCTAATAATAATGGGGGGGGGGGGGGGGGTATATTACAGTATACTCACTACAAAAAACTAGACTACACCACTGCATTGAAGCATTCAAAAGCATTTAGCCCCATGCGCTTGATCTGCAATTTTCAATGTCTAGCTTCACAATCAATGGAAACATGCAGTTTAATTTTAATAAAGTATATAGTCCTATCTATAATCAATAGAAAATTAAACTGAATATAGGCTAAATAAATGGATAGTCCTGCAGCACGGATTTTTATTGCAGATAATATAACAAATAAATAATTATTGATAGGCCTACTTGTTAAAAGGGCTTTGTTTCATTTATTTGGCTAGTCTACTGTCATCTGTCAATAATAAAAAAAAAAAGAATGAACGAATTAATTAAAACGAATTGAATTAATAAATAAATAATAATATTGATGCACATGCTTTTCTGTCTTATTATTGCAACATCTCTCTCTAATAACTGCATTAATAACTGCATAATGAATGTAATTTGATACTTATGACTGATCATGCCCAAACGCGCGTTCAGTCTGTGTTCAAAGTCGGTGTTTAAAATCTGCTGCAGGCGATGAAAACAGTCAGAGAATGTGTCAGCTAGTCGTGTGTCCCAGCATTAGTCTGCTATCAGTGGCTCAAACCTCCGTTACTAACTCTAAAATGACGTTTTGGAATTAGCAACGGAGGCATGGGATTAGATGCGTAAGAAATTAGTCCTACATACAAGAGCGTTTTAATGACAAAAACTTTACAAACGTCTTGAAATACATAATCTGAACAATGTTTCAAGGTGTGGTAACTGTAGTATAAGCGGAATAATTGACTTCAGGCCGTTGAATTATTATAAAAATAATGCACACCCGAGGTATAACGGCCACTCCGCTTCGTGACCGCATTACCACCTCGGGTATGCATTATTTTTCTAATAATTCAACGGCCTGTCGTCAATTATTCCTTACATATATATATATATATATATATATATATATATATATATATATATATATATATATATATATATATATATATCTCAGTGGCGGCTGCTGGTCTTTCAAAGAGGGGAAGCTCATTTTCGGCTTACATCATAAACTGTGACCCTATATCGTTCCAGCTAGGCGTCTTTTCCAGTGACTTGACCAGTGTCCTCTCAATGGCCAGCAGAGTTAGGTATAATTGTATAAATGTAATAATATAATAAAGGTATAAATAATTATATAATAAAGTATAATAATACTACTAATAATAATATATAGGCTATTTTTAATTATTTTAATAATTATTGTTTTAATTATTACTAATAATATTATAAAAAATATAATAGGATAAGTAATACTATAATAAAGGTATAAATGTATATTTGTTTGAAATGTATTATGAAAAATGGCTAGCAATTTCGACAAGCAAATACCAAGAAAGAGGTTGCAGGAGTTTGTCTTTTGACTATCACTTGAAAAATCCGCGATGGGCCTGAGCTCCAACAGCTTCAGCGGCAGCGACTTTTTATTGTATGAAATCGCTGTCAATCAAAAGGAGATGCAGCCCCTCCAATCATCACGCGGAAGCCCGGAGTCCGGACCAGCCCACTCCTCATTCACCCCCAGAGACGCTGAGCGTCCGCAGCATTATGCGTAATCGCAGCATTTATCCAATGACCGTCTAGTTTCGAAGCGCTGAAAAAACTGTTCGAAGTCAATGGACGCTGGGCTTCAACAGGGAAATGCACTGTCTGTGACGCTACGGGAATGTATGAGAAGGAAATCGAGTCAGCCGACCTGCTGTATGTAGCTGATTCTGAACGAACTCGTCTTTTTAGATTAACGTTTTCTAACGCATTTTTAGTCAATAAAATGTTAACACAATAGTACATATTTGACCATTCATTTTTTTGACATTATAGGGGAAGCCGAGCTTCCCTTGCAGTCTTAAAGAAATCCCCACTGATATATATATATATATATACACACATACATATACATACATGTATATATTAGATGCGCCGATTCCGATTTTTCATTGAGTTTGACCTGCCGATACCGATTTACAGCACACACAAATATTTATTTTCTATATATTTCTCTTTTATAAAACACCATATACTGTTACCCAAACTGAATAATAAAAACAAGTTTAAATGGGTACATTTTCTATAAATATTTTTGAGTCTTCATTTTCTTTTCTTAAGGCTGATTTATACTTCTGCGTCGGACCTGCGCCGGAGCCTCATCTACGCTGTAGGCAACGTTTTCATTTATACTTCTGCGTCGTTGTCCGCGTTGATGCGCAATTACACTTGCAGAGGGAGTGTGTGAAACCCGAGGGAGCGGTCCTAGCAGACCAATCACAGCGCTTGCGTCCGCGTAGAGTTGACGCGTTGTTACATTTTTGGAGAGGCGCACGTCAGGGTACGCTGAAGGGTACGCGCGCTACACACAGCCTACGGCGTAAGTTTGACGCAGAAGTATAAATTGGGCTTTAATCATGCGGCATTTGACGGCATAAAATCGGCATATGTCAGACATGTGAAAACCAGCCAATTCCAGTCACCAGCCGATCAATCGGTGCATCTCTAGTATATGTGTGTGTGTGTATACAGTATACTACTGTGCAAAAGTCTTAGGCACATCAGTATTTAAAAAAAAAAAAAAGGGTTTTAAGCCAGTTATTTATATCTATTGCTGTAGTGTGTCAGTGGGAAATATTAGATTACATTTCCAAAGACATATTTTGCCATTAATTGTAATAATCCAGCGAGATTTTTGTATGCACGAGGAGTCTGAAACAGCCGGTGCTCCACACGGAGATCTGTCTGTGATTACATGAAGACACAGATTAAACTGAGACAGACATCTTCCTGCAAACTGAAGAGTTTTAGGCACTTGTGTAAAAATGCTGTAAAGTAAGGATGCTTTCAAAAAAAGTCATAAACAGATTTTATCTATCACCTTCTATTAACTAAATCAAATTAATATTTGGTGTGACCACCCTTTGTGTGTAAAACAGCTTCTGACCAGGTTCACTTGCACATAGTTTTGGGTGGCTTTGCAGGAAGGTTTCTTCAAGCGTCTAGGAGACGTTCCCACAGTTCTCATGGGTTTAGTCGGACTGCTTGTGCATACTCAAAAATCTCACTGGATTATTACAATTAATGGCAAAATGAATGTTTGGAAATGTAAAGTAGTATTTCCTACTGACACTACAGCAAAATATATAAATAACTGGCTTAAAAACATTTTTATGGTTTGAAAATACTAACGTGCGCAAGACCTTTGCACAGTAGTGTGTGTGTGTGTGTATACACTTTAGTTTGATGTGATTAATCAGTTTGACAGTGCACACACACGCCTTTTTAATTGTAACATTGAGATGCATGTGCAGGAAAAAAAAGCATCAGCCAATGTGCTATTAATGGAAATAAATAGAAGCATTTGGATATCTTTTTGTTTCTTTTATAAAATTGTCACTATAATATATTCACAGCATCCAGTCATGAGCTGAAGGCCCTCGTTAAGTTCTGGGTCGGTTGGGAGGTTCCCACTACTTCCCTCAGACTGGAGGTAACCAGCTGAAACCCACCTAAGGCATCCACATGCTCTGAGACCCTACGGCTTCCAGCGCGATATCATGACTACCCAGCGTTCAGGAAAGGGCTAGTTGCCTGCATCAGCACTGTGGATACAGGATTCGGACTGGTGTAATTACTGTACAGTACAAGGCCTATTTATTGCTTTATTAGCCATCTATTAATACTACCCAAACATTGTTCGTGGATAGTGAGGTGGAATTGTTTTTTTATTTTTATTGATTTATTTGAACAAATAAAAGCACTACATAGGTTGAAAAGAATAAAAAGCAAACTGTTCTTCACTGTTTATGCAGTGATATGTGCTATACAACCTGTTCATATAATGTACCTGAAGTTTCTGTATTTTTACACACAGTCAGTCTTTTCTGTTTGTTTACTTGGTTCAACATGGAGAAGAGATTGACAAGAATAACACTAAACCTGTGCTTCACTGTTTGCCCAGTATGTGCTGTATGCAGGGACGGACTGGGGCTAAAAAACAGCCCTGGACTTTCTCCCAAATAGGCCCATCATCCGGCCATTCGCCTCTAGCCGTGTGGGACAGACACTAGCCAGGATGTCCTGATACTATGCCACAATACTGTAGCCTATCAGACAAGGTATTCACAGCAAGTAACATCTCAAAACCAATGATGATAATTGGGGTTGTGTTTATTAATGAAGCCTCAGCCTTCAAATAAAAACAAAAAATGTACAATGCCATAAAATACAAATAATGAAATGTCACTGGCTACAGTAACCCAAATTACACAAACTTGTAATTATAAAACATATAGTTAGGCTACTGTATACCAGGGATCTCCAACCTTTTTGTGTGCAAGGGCTACATCTAGAAGGAATTTTTATTTGTTATACTCCAATATTTATTATACATAACATGGTGAAGCTTTTTTACTTTTCACCATCATATGGGAAATAATAAAACAGTGCGTGTTTGCCATTTGATGTTTCTCATACGCAACGCAAATGACAGCGTACAATCAAAGAGAGTTGGGTAATTTTGTAGAGGCAAAAGTTCAAATTGAAACGTTTAGTTGAAAAGGTAAAAATTATACCATTTATTCGAAGTCTGGAACCCCGACGGCAAGTTGGGGCTATTTATAGAATGTGTTTAGCGGGCAACTCACAGGCACCACGTTGGAGACCACAGCTATTCAAATATAATGTAAGCAAATTTAAAAGTGCAGCCTTATAAAATGTCAGTGGCTATAGGCCGACTCTTCTTCCTCAGTTGTTGTTTTTTACACGTAGCATAAGTGATCATATTAGTGCCCCTGCTGTTGGCTGTTAATACTGCTTTATTAGACTTTTTTTTTTTTTTTTTTGTGCCGACGGCCCTCGGTTGGACGGCCGTTCTGGACTTTTCCAGAACGCACAGATTGTCAATCCGTCCCTGGCTGTATGTAGTGAGTGGTTGCCAGATAGATATCTGTGCCGTATGATGTTGAGGGTCTCATGGGATCAATGGCTGCCTGAAGTCCTGCGAGCTCTTCTGGGCTCAACAGGCTGTCCTCTGTGGGAACAATGACTCCATGTTGTGAATCATAAGGCAGGCCACAATCTTCCCAGTCAAGGTGTTGAAGGTACAGTTCCTAAAATGGATTAATCAGTATTTTATTTATAAATTGTACTATTAAATTACTTTATATCAGCAAGTTGCGTAACTAAATATTTGAGTAACATTAGCTGGGTCAGCAAGGTCACATTTCTGTCTTCAACAAAAGAAAGCTCACTGTAAGAGCCATTATGCTCTATTTTAAATGTCTGTTGTAGTTCCACTGGAGAACACTGGGTGGAGTATGGGTTTAGGGTATATATGTAATCAGATAGTAAGAGAGGGCAGGTGTAATGGGGAAGCAAACAATTTTTGACCATGAGGATCATGAATCATGTAAGGACATGCTAACTGTTGATTACAATGTGTTTGAGCATCAGAACTGAGCCAAAATAAAGAAGATAAATACAGTATTGGACTGGAAGTGTATTTGTTTGGAACCACGCGTCAGATAGCCCTACAAACACCTCTAAGGGACAAGATGGTAAATTGTCGCTACATTTTGTCAAAAATTGCTTCTTTGTGGATTATCACGCATCGCTTTGGAAATTTTTGAACTTTTTACGAACTGAGCACTGGATTCCGCTGTGGATTTGGATATAATTGGACGTATGAATCAAGGACCAGTCGCGACGAAGCGAGCGAATGAATTCAAGGTATGTGTAGTGCTACCTATGAATGGCTCTTTGTGTGCACACCTTTAATAGCATAAATCCAATGCATTGGTTGCTTAAGTCTACAGTTACTGACAAGGTGAATGAATCCAACACTCTGTGAAAATGAGTGTGAGTAATTGTGGTGAAGATTTTATGGCTACTGGTAAACAAACAGAGACTAATGTGCCGGTAGAGAAAGTTGAAATGGAGTCTGTGAAAGAAAAACGGTGCATCAAACTTACTCCAAGGGCATTACTGGAAAAATTGGAAACGTTGCAGAAAACAAGAAAGACTAAATTAAACAAAGCAAACAACTTGATGGTTATCATAAGAGATTTTATGTCTAACCGAGAGTATGAAAAGGAAGTGCAATGTTCTTTTGAGAAATTCATGAAACTGTGTGATGAAGCAAAAGAAATGCACAATTCTGTGATGGTTATTTTGCCCAATGAAGAAAAGGAAAAACAACAAACATGGTTCAATGGAAAGATGTTAATTTACAATGGGTTTAAGGATGATGTTCAAAAATGGTTGAGTACTGAAAGTCAAGTTTCATGTTCTGGTGTTACAATGCTTTACAATGCTTGTCAAGATGACATTGAAACAAATGATAGCGTTTCAAACATTTCCTCACGAGTGTCAACTAAACCATCCAGTAGGAAAAGTTCAAGTAGTGGGCGTACTGGGAGATCTTCTGGTTCTTCAGCACGAATTATAGCAGAGGCAGAAAAGGCTGCATTAATTGCACGTGCAACTGCTTTAAAGGAGAAACATGCTTTGGAGGTACAACAGGAAAAACTGAGGCAAAGACAAGAGCAAATGGATATTGATGCAGAAATCGCTGCTGCTACTGCTAAAATTGCGGTTTTAAACAATTCTGACGGCCAGCATCCTAAAACCCTTTCTGATGGTATGAATTCATATTATGATAAAGGAATTACAATGAGTGGCAAAGAAGTTTCTCTTAACCCTCATGTTGAGGAATACAGGCCAAAGAATTGTTCCCAGCAAGCAAGCTCAAGGAATGTGATTCAACAAACTCACAGTGCACTGCAATCTGATCTTCATTCTGTGTCACAAATGCAAACATCAAATGTAATGCAGAACAGCAATGGAACATCAACTTCAAACATCTGCAGTATTATGCAAAAACAAAATGAGATTACTGCTCTTCTTGTACAACAGCAACAATCCAACACACTGCCTCAAAGAGATATTCATATGTTTGATGGTAATCCTTTGCAATATAGAACTTTCATCAGAGCATTTGAACATGGAATAGAGGACAAAACCAACAATTATCGAGATCGTTTGTACTTTCTGGAACAATACATACAAGGTCAACCTAAGGAACTTGTGCGCAGTTGTCAGCACATGGATGCACAAAGAGGATATGTGCAAGCTAAAGAATTGTTAAAGGAACATTTTGGCAATGAGTTCAAAATAGCTGCTGCATATATAGAGAAAGTACTTGGATGGCCTTCAGTAAAATCAGAGGATGTAAGTTCACTGCAGAGTTATGCTCTCTTTTTGCGTGGATGCTGTAATGCAATGGAAGAAATTGAGTACATGGAGGAGCTGGAGATGCCAAGCAATTTGAAAACGGTTATCATGAAGCTGCCTTACAAATTAAGGGAAAATTGGAGAACTGTTGCTTGTGACCTATTAGAAAGGCACAATCGAAGGGCACAGTTCAGAGATATTGTAACATTTGTTGAACGTCAAGTCAAAATGTCATCTGATCCACTTTTTGGTGATATCCAGAGTACTCAAACTGTACAACAGAAACCTCAACGTAGGAATACAATCAGAAACAGCTTTGCTACAACGGTTGTTACTAACAGCAAGTCAATTCAGTGTTGTGTGTCTGATTTCAGATCAAAATCCCAAGTTGTATGTTTGTGCTGCAAACGTGATCACTTATTGGAACAGTGTACACAAATGCAAAACAAGATGCATAAGGAAAAACTGAACTTTCTAAAGGAGAAAGGTATTTGCTTTGGCTGTCTTTGTGTTGGACACATGAGCAGAGATTGTGAAAAGCGTTTGACTTGCACAATATGTGGCCAAATGCATCCCAGCATTCTGCATATTCAACAAAAGGAGAGAATGTGCACTCAAGAACAAAATCGTCCATCACTAAGTAGTGCGCTTGTTGCCCTTCAAGCATATGGTCAAACAGGGGCCGGTAATGGAGAATGTGCATTATCAATTGTACCAGTTCAAGTCAAATCCTGTAAAGGACAAAAGGTAATTCAAACATATGCATTCTTGGATCCTGGTAGTTCTGCCACATTTTGTTCAGAACACTTAATGCACCGTTTGAAATTAAAAGGAAAGAAAACTAATATTCTTTTGAAAACAATGGGCAATCAAAGGTCTGTTAGTAGTTCTATTCTGACTGGATTGGAAGTGTCTAGCCTTTATAATGACATTTTTTACAGTCTTCCGGAAGTCTTCACTCAGGAGAAAATGCCTGTGTCCAAAGATAACATGGTCACCGAAGAGGATTTGGATAAATGGCCATACCTGAAAGGTGTTAAGATCCCTCAAATTCCTGCTGATGTGGATTTGCTAATTGGAGCAAATGCTTCCAAGGTAATGGAGCCCTGGGAGGTTAAAAACAGTGATGGAGAAGGACCTTATGCAGTTAGAACCCTACTGGGATGGGTTGTGAATGGACCACTCCAAGGAAGCAAGGACAATGGGAACACAATTGAATGTCGGGATGTTACTGTTAATCGGATTTCACTAGGCAAGTTGGAGGAGATGCTCAATAAACAGTATAATCACGACTTTAATGAGATCGCTTCTGAGAACAAAGAGATGTCAAGAGAAGATCATGCATTTATGGAAAAGGTAAACAGGTCAATTGAGCTTCAGGATGGACACTACAAATTGAATCTTCCATTCAGAATGGAAAATCCGATGTTGCCAAATAACCTTTGTGTGGCTAAACAGCGAATAATGGGATTGAAGAGGAAATTGGAAAGAAATAAGACTTTTCATGAAGAATATAAAGTTTTCTTGGATGAGGTCATCAATCAAGGTTATGCTGAAAGAGTACCATTGCATCAGTTGAAACAGGATGAAGGGAAAGTTTGGTATATCCCTCACCACGGTGTCTATCACCCCAAGAAAGGAACGTTAAGAGTGGTATTTGACTGTGGAGCTGCTTTCAAAGGTACATCGCTTAATGATCAACTGCTGCAAGGCCCTTATCTGACAAATTCACTTCTGGGAGTTCTTGTGAGGTTTCGACAAGAGCCTATTGCATTTATGGCTGATGTGAAAGCAATGTTTCATCAGGTCAAAGTTGCAACAGAGGATACAGATTTTCTTCGTTTCTTGTGGTGGCCAGATGGTGACTTGAAGCATGAACCTGTGGAATACAGGATGAACGTGCATTTATTTGGAGCTGTGTCATCCCCAAGTTGTGCTTGTTTTGCACTGCGCAAGACAGCAGAAGACAATAAGCCCAACTTTCCAGAAAAGGTCATTGACACAATTCATGCCAACTTCTACATGGATGATTGTCTTAAAAGTGTAACTTCAGAGGAAGAGGCTGTTTTGATGATCAAAGATCTCACAGCGGTTTGTTTAACCGGAGGTTTCCAATTGACCAAATGGGTCAGTAATAGCCGTGCTGTGTTGCAAACTGTACCTGAAGAACACAGAGCACATGGCATAAAAATGATGGATCTGGACAAGGATCAACTACCAATGGAAAGAGCTCTTGGTTTGTTGTGGTGTGTTGAATCGGACACTTTCAAGTTTAAAATGACCATCAAAGACCATCCTTGCACCAGACGTGGTGTTTTGTCGATTGTATGCTCTGTATATGATCCTTTAGGATTCTTGGCACCATTCACTCTTACAGCAAAATTTCTTCTGCAAGAACTGTGTAGGACAAGATGTGGATGGGATGATCCGCTACCCTCAAATCTTCAAAGACAATGGTCTTTATGGTTAAAAGAACTTGAGAGGATTGCATACTTTAAGGTGGATAGATGTTTAAAGCCCACAGGATTGGACCAACTTACCAACATTCAGTTGCATCATTTTTCTGATGCAAGTACACTTGGATATGGTACTGTAACGTATCTTAGGATGGAGACAAACAAGGATGTCCATGTCAGTTTCCTACTGGGCAAATCAAGAGTAGCACCATTGAAGCATGTAACAATTCCACGTCTTGAATTGACAGCCGCTGTACTTGCTGCTCGAGTGGACAAAATGTTGAGGGCAGAGATACAGTTTCCATTGGTGGAATCAGTGTTTTGGACAGATAGTACATCTGTGATAAAATACATAAAAAATGAGGACAAACGCTTTCTGACCTTTGTGGCCAACAGGATCTCTTTTATAAGAGAAGTTACAAAACCGTCGCAGTGGAGATACATATCTACAGCTCAAAATCCTGCAGACTGTTGTTCAAGAGGTGTGAAAGCAGACCAGCTGTTATCAAGTAAAGAATGGATCAGTGGACCAGATTATCTGTGGAAACCACAGGAAGAGTGGCCAGTACAAATAGTTGATTCTACTTTAAAGGTCAATGATCCTGAGGTAAAGAGGGACATGAGTGTAAACACCACTGGTGTAAATGAAGTGTTAAGTGAAATAAATGCCACTCATAGACTGATTACACACTTCTCAGACTGGATAAAGCTGAAAGTTGCTGTTGCTTGGTTTTTGAAGTTAAAGAAAGTTCTAAGGCAACGGAGTCAAAGGCGAAAAGAAATCAAAACCTCTTTAGATTCTTTGGGTGTATTGCCATCCTCCAAGAAGATAGAAAATGAGCTTCAAAAGCTAACATTCTCAACGATTACACAGAACTTATCTTTGGAGGACCTGACTGAAGCTGAAACCGCTATTGTTGCATTTAGTCAACAGCAACAGTTTGGAAAGGAAATTGCTGCTCTGTCATCATCTTCATCTGTTTTAAAGGTAAAACGAGACAGCAAGTTGTATAAGTTGGATCCTGTCTTTCAAGATGGTCTATTAAGAGTTGGAGGACGACTGAGGAATGCTGTTATGCCTGAGGAAAGGAAGCATCCTATCATTCTTTATAAAGATCAGCATATTGCCACACTCATTTTGCGGCATATTCATCAACAATTAGGTCACAGTGGAAGAAATCATATGCTTTCCAAGCTGAGAAGAAAATATTGGATCATTAAAGGTAATGCAGCTGCTAGGAAGATCATATCTAGTTGTGGCCATTGTAGACGTCTTGGAGTTAAGGTTGGTGAGCAGAAGATGGCAGACTTGCCAAAAGAGAGACTGATTCCCGACCTTCCTCCATTTACAAACGTAGGAGTGGATTATTTTGGTCCTGTAGAGGTCAAAAGAGGACGCTCCATTGTGAAACGTTATGGGGTCATCTTTACTTGCATGGCAAGTAGAGCAGTTCATCTGGAAGTCGCCTATTCCTTGGACACTGATGCATGCATTAACTCTCTACGCAGATTTATTAGCAGACGAGGACAAGTTGTTCATATAAGATCAGACAATGGTACCAACTTTATTGGAGCAGAAAGAGAGTTAAGAGAAACACTCAGTTCATGGAATAAAAGCAAGATTCAAAGGGCAATGCTGCAGAAAGGTGTTCAGTGGAGTTTCAATCCTCCAGGAGGCTCACATTATGGAGGAGTGTGGGAGTGTGTGATCAGAATGGTCAAGAGAATTTTGAGTTCCATCTTACATCAGCAAACTTTGGATGATGAAGGATTTCATACTGTGCTATGTGAAATTGAAGCCATTCTAAATGATCGTCCAATAACAAAGCTCTCAGATGATCCTAATGACCTAGAGCCACTTACTCCAAATCACCTTCTTCAAATGAAAGGCAAGCCAGTTCTACCACCTGGATTCTTTGACCAGTCAGAGTTATACAGCAAGAGGAGATGGAAACAAGTCCAATATATGTGCGACTTATTTTGGAGAAGATGGACAAGTGAATACTTGCCTTTGCTTCAAGAGCGACAGAAATGGAACAAGGAAAGGAGGAGCTTTGTTCCTGGTGACATTGTTGTCATTGTGGACTCTACAGCCCCACGTGGATCCTGGTTGATGGGACGAGTCTTGGAAGTTTTTCCTGATAAAAATGGACTTGTACGTTCTGTGCGAGTACAAACTAAGACCAATATACTTGAGAGACCTGTGACAAAGCTCTGTCTATTGTATGACAGTCTGGAAAGGTAAAGGACTGATTGCAAAGACTATATGTTCTAACAAATAGAAGATTGTTTAAATGCAATGTTATACAGTGTCGCTTTGGACTTTAATGGCTCTTTGTATAAATATTGTATTGAATTGTAATGTCTACCTGTCATGTACAATTAGGGGCCGGGGTGTAAGAGCCATTATGCTCTATTTTAAATGTCTGTTGTAGTTCCACTGGAGAACACTGGGTGGAGTATGGGTTTAGGGTATATATGTAATCAGATAGTAAGAGAGGGCAGGTGTAATGGGGAAGCAAACAATTTTTGACCGTGAGGATCATGAATCATGTAAGGACATGCTAACTGTTGATTACAATGTGTTTGAGCATCAGAACTGAGCCAAAATAAAGAAGATAAATACAGTATTGGACTGGAAGTGTATTTGTTTGGAACCACGCGTCAGATAGCCCTACAAACACCTCTAAGGGACAAGATGGTAAATTGTCGCTACACTCACACTTCCTAATGTTGTTGCAGTGATTTGTTTGATGACATTTTATTACCTCAGTGTTTCCAGACTCTGGCTCTGCCACCGCATGCTGAATGTTTCCCATCTCCCAGAGCTGACTGGGTGTCATGTTCCCCTCGGTTCGAACTGGGTGATTATCCCATCCATCATGAAATGCGTCCAGGCTAGCTTGTGTTCAATATTATACACATAATGGCAACTAAAGAGATGCATGTTGTTAGACAGGTCAGAGAACCCATCATGTTCCAGTGAGGGCAGCACACTATAGCATATGGTGGTTACAGCACAGTCTCTCCACAGCCTCTCAGTCCTGAAAAAGTGATATTTTATAAATAATTATTTTCAGTGTATCCGCCTTATTCCTACGCCCCATGACGCTCTGTGCGAATTATGGGTGTAACTTCCATTAAGCTGTAAACAATCAGTGAAAGGCTTGCCTTATGAACATTATTTTTTCTGAACGTTGGGTACAATGAGATTATATTATTCTACTCGCCCTTCAACCATCGAACATTAAAAAGGACATTTAAAATTGTTAAAGCATCAACAAGGTACTTTCAACAAGAGACCATGAACAACCCCAAAAGCGCGATTCTTTCCACAGCAATAACAGACGGGTTAAATATCACTGTAGTAATATCTGTGTTATGTAACACACGTTGCCTTAATCAAAAATGTTCATTAACTTCAGCATTGAGTGATACTATTTCGAAGTGATGTCCGTCATTTTGACATCATAAATTGTATTTACCTGTGAAAACAAACCTGGAAAGAAGACCTGGAAATGTGAGATTCTTCGTGCATTATTAATGGCATATATCGTAAACTAAATCGGGAGAAGAGACCACAAATGATCAGTATGTTGTCATTTCTTCATACGTTTACAGCAAAATGCAAAGTGAAAAAAGAACATTATCACAAGGAAACGAACGCAGCAACTGAAACGAGCTCTTGCCATAGTTATTCTTATAACACCACGTTAAAATACCAAGTGTTATGTTATTCTCATGATGTCTGAAAATATATTGTGGAAGAAAACTTACAGCTCATTCAGTCAAACTGACGGATCCGCTTTATTTGTGGGACAATCTTATGATTTGAAATGATTCGTTTCAGTGTTTTTGAAAGGAAGTTCCCCAATAACCCATAATCCAGAAAGCAGTGAAGCTCGTCAGGAATAAGGTGGACACATTTTTTTAAATGAAGTTAGTCTTATTTCAAACGTTTTGTTTCATGTAAAAAAAAAAAAAAAAGCAATGGCAAATAATCAACAGCACAGGTTTTAGAGCCACTATCATTTTTTTAAAAGTGATTAACAGATAGTGAAAACGTACTTATAAATATAAATATAAATATAAAAATATACTTGTACTAGTCTTTTTTACTAGTTTTTAACACTGTAATCTAATGCCAGGAAACTTAATACATCTGCCATTTAAAAGCAATGTATATTTAAACAAAGTATCCTATAGACAACCTAAGTCCTACAAACATCTAAAGCAACAAAAAAAGACCATAGCAATACATTTGAAGAGAGGAGCAAAACTACCCGCCTCTGATTGTGGACACTCTTTATAACATTTACATTTATTCATTTAGCTGACGCTTTAATCCAAAGCGACTTACAATTGCTATATATGTCAGAGGTCGCACGCCTCTGGAGCAACTAGGGGTTAAGTGTCTTGCTCAGGGACACATTGGTGTCTCACAGTGGATTCGAACCCGGGTCTCTCACACCAAAGGCATGTGTCTTATCCACATCACCACCCTATAAAGCTAATAAAGCTGGACCTTCCTGTGCCCCGTACGGTGAACATCAGGCGTGCTGTGCCGACGTTCTCTACGCCACGGCCACCTCTTACTCTGAAGAAGAATTGATCAACCGTAATCATGATAAACATTCCAGTCAAAGCCTTCTTTTTTATGTTGTTAACCGGATAGTTAACCGGAAAATTCTAATCTTTCATCATTTACTCACTCTTACACACCTAAAGCCTGCATGACTGTCTTTCTTCTGTGGAATACACAAGAAGAATCTTGAAGAATGTCAGTAAGAAAACAGTTGAAATTCCCATTGATTTCCATTGACTTTTTGGTCCATAAATGGGAATCGAAACTGTTTCATTAGTAACACATTGTTTATATTCCACAGAAGAGAGTCAGTCATACAGTTTGGAGAGACATGAGGCTGAGTAAATGATGGATAAATGATCATTTGTGGGTGAACTAACCCTTTAACATCATGCATGGAGGTTTTATTTAGACACCCAAATAAAACTGAAAACTGCAGCATGTGGAATTTCAGCTCAATTCTGTTTAATGCTGGAATTAGCAGGGTTACCCGAACACACACACTCGTACAGTACACACATTTCCCACTTATATATATATACACACACATATGTATGTATGTATGCATTTCACATTTAGATGTTGCTGCAACTATTATTGTTTTAGTTGTTTATTAAAATACCATGATGTTGAATGGACTGCTGGAAGAAGGCCAAGGCTGTAGATGACAGATGGTTGTTTGCGGCACCTAGGCACACGATCTATCGGGGAAAATGCAGGATATAAATGAGTTAAAGAGTTTAGTCAAGCTGACCTTGTGTTGACTTGTGTTTTATAAGATATTATTACCTTTCTGGAAAATCCATCAATGCCACCAAAGATGACTATATTGTACCTAGATATTCAACAGACAACTCATGTTAGAATTAAGCATTTCTTTGAGACAACAAAATCACCAACATTGAAAAGTTTGAGATAGATTGATTGCTACAGACAGAAAGATATAGAGACAGACAGACACTCACTCACCGGATCAGTTTGTGGTGCGTATCAGTGTGTGCAAGTGCTTTTGGTCCAGCAACGGAGTATTTGCGCCGCACAACACACCCTAGCATGTTCAAATGCTTTGGTTATACAATGGTTTATACAAAATGTAATCTGGAATAGCCTACAAGACTGTAATGTTCTAGAAAGGGTGGTACAGTGGTACTTAATTCCCATTAAGAACCTGCAATGGAATAGTCTAAGGAAAAAGCATAACACATGATAAAAATATCTGTCACTCTGGTCCACTGACAACCCTTTTCTGTCTAGTTTTTGAAAGGGTCTCAGCCCACTTATGCATTTAATTATTTAGTTGGAATTCAGTCATCTTAAATGTTAATGTAATAAAATAATTAATGAACGAAACAAAAATTAAACAATTGTTTCTTAACTTGCCCGTGACGTACTTTATGCAGTGCCCAAATGAATATTTTGGACAGAAAAATTAAACCCTCCTTTCAATTAAATGAAATGTTCTCAATAAGTTATGGAGAACGAAAGAAATAGACTAGTTCAGTGTAGACATAATCACAAATTAAGTCATTTCAGTCCGATGTAGAATAAAAATAAAAAAAAGCAACAAATGATGGCAGAGCTTGTAGCCAGCTAGATCCCACTATCCTAGAGAGAGTGGAGTGCTACTAAAGGCTATTCTGTCTAGATATGTAATAAACATTTTGCAAAGAAAACCTCAAAAGACAGAAACTCCCCTGTTCCCCGCTCATGTTCCTCAGCTGTAGGCTGTACGCAGCAGGCAACCACGCGTTTCAGTGCTTCTCCTGGGAGACCAGCTAAACTAATCCCCTAGCTTAGCGCCATCTACTGTTGTGGAAGAGGAAGTTACTCAACTGCATTTGTGAGAAAATCTGCCTGGAAACACATTTGTGAGGAAATCGAGCCGAGAGATCTCATAAACAGACAGGTATGAATTTGTATGCACTAGATTTGGTATTTGTTCAAAGGTTACATACAATTTGTAGGATGGTTTGTATTTATTTGTGAAATATCATTTAGGCTCATTTATTTATATTTGTAAAACACAATATTACTCCACTACGTTTTCGCTCAAATTGACCTTTGTATTTGAACATTGCTCTCTGTTTGTTCGCGAGTCGAGTTTTCCTTTGCAAAGCAGATTGAGTTTGTTTGCAAAATGCTGGATTTGTTTGTTGAATTATGGCACATAATTCGCTCCATAAAAAACAGGCAATCAGGTGATCCAGATGGTGGAAACTAGCAGACAGACACACAGACAGACAGACACGGACACACACAGACTCATGCACTGCAGCGATACGCCCATCACAGTCAATCATAAGCTGTTAAACGAGGGAGTGTAAGATGTCTGCACCGTCTGCAAGTACTGGGGCGTCTTCGGGTAGATGGTGAAGAACTGGCAGATTCTGGTGACATCGTCCACAGCGTTCGGGCGGTTCAGGAGACTGCTGACCTCCACTGGAGACATCGACTCCATCAGCTGAGACACACGTCACACAACAGAAGCACTCATCAACTGAACAGTCAACACGTGAAGGACTCTATCATCAGATCTAATCGGGGATCACTGGATGGAGACGTCTGACGGGTCTGACCTCTGGCACACGGGCGGGAGGCATCAGGGACAGGAAGGTGCTCAGATTCGGGAACTGGAAACTCATGAAGGATGAGGTCAGGAAAGCGTAGTAGCTCTGGTTGCTGTAGCAGCGCAGCGGGGTGGGGCCTGCGGAGACAGAGGGGTGAGCGGATGGAGTGATAAACACATGGACGGATGAAGGGACGGGTGGACGGACACCTGTGAGAGAGCCGAGGATCAGCTGGTAGATCTGATCTTGTGTTGCGGGCTGGAAGGTGGAGCTGGACGAGTTCAGCAGCTGCACCCTGTGAGAACAAGCCACGGTGAGTACACACAACAGTTTGAGTGTGTTCACGTGTGTGTGTGTGTGTGTGTGTGTGTGTGTGTGTGTGTATGTGAGTCTTACGCCTGCTGGCTAATCGGACAGGGGCGCTGCTGGACGACGCTGAAGTAAGTCGTCACGTGTTGGACTGTAATGTTCACTATGAACGGAGGCAGTATTTTCAGGATCCAGATCTGCAGATTATCATCTGATAACGTGGTCAGATTGGCCCGGTCAAACACCTGCTGAAGGAACGCTTCCTTCACTGGAGGAGGGAGAACAACACCCTGCATCTGACAGACACAGACCACAGCCAATCAGAACACAGATACTACACACACAGCCAATCAGAACACAGGTACTACACACACAGCCCATCAGAACACAGATACTACACACACAGCCAGTCAGAACACAGCTACTACACACACAGCCTATCAGAACACAGATACTACACACACAGCCAGTCAGAACACAGCTACTACACACACAGCCTATCAGAACACAGATACTACACACACAGCCAATCAGAACACAGGTACTACACACACAGCCAATCAGAACACAGATACTACACACACAGCCAGTCAGAACACAGCTACTACACACACAGCCTATCAGAACACAGATACTACACACACAGCCAATCAGAACACAGGTACTACACACACAGCCAATCAGAACACAGATACTACACACACAGCCAATCAGAACACAGATACTACACACACAGCCAATCAGAACACAGATACTACACACACAGCCAATCAGAACACAGATACTACACACACAGCCTATCAGAACACAGATACTACACAAACCGCCAATGTGTGCGTCACCTGTAGCATTGCAGAGAGAGAAGTGTAGAAAGTGGTGAGCTGTGTGTCCGGCACGTGGATCAGGAGGTTATAGACGGCGGCGGCGCTGGACAGAGTTCCAGGAGTGCTGGAAACCTCCACTAACTGTCTCACGCTCAGCAGACTCAGAGTGTCCAACTGCACACACACACACACACAAACAACGTGAACACGCGTCAACACCTGTACATGCTGGATGTCTTCTGTGCTGTGAGTGTGTGTGTGCGTACCACACTGAAGCCGGGGTTGAGTCTCTGCAGGTCAGTCACTGTGGTGAAGACCGAGAACCGTCCAAAGCTGCTGATCAGCCAATCAGAGCTGCCCTGAGAGACGCCCACACACCCTAAACACAGAGCAACACGTCACAGCTGAGCGCTACCCACAAACCCTGAGGTTCACCTGTTCCTGAGAGATGCCAACCTGCAGTGCTGTTCTTAGAGAGGAAGACTTTGATGAAGTCAACGTAGACGTTCGCTTGAGTCTCGGTGGACATGATGTCAAAACTCTGACTGAAGCTCTGGACACTGTGAAGGAGACGAAGTCTTAGAGCTGCGTTAACGTGTGTGTGTGTGTGTGTGTGTGTGTGTGTGTGTGTTGTAAACTCACACGCTCCTGAAGGTGTCACAGCTGAAGGTGTGAAAGGTGGAAAGACAGGACAGGAACGTCTCGGAGGCGTAGGGTAGAAATGGGCGGAGCCTGGAGTTAAACCAGCGCTGGACGAACGAATCATCTCTCAGGCTGGTGGAGCTGAAGGAGCTCAGAGTGACTTCTCCAATCATATTCAAGAATGACACTGAGGGGCGGGACTTATTCAGCCTCTGATGGAGACAGACACAGTTCATCCTTCTTAGTTACTCACTGATATTCTTGCTTATTTTACTCCGCTTTTTTATTTTGTACTTTATTACGTTGTACTTTATTTGTCAATATTGCTTCTTAAGAGTCGTTCCACTGTTGTCATTCTCTACAGACATGTCAGACATCTTTGTGATACAAATACAGAGTTTTTGGCCATTTTCAAATATATTCACTTAGAAGAACATATTTAAAAAAACGCCATATTCGCATTAGAAAACTCCAGCCTTAGTGTGTAAACATGGAGAACAGCTGGGTTTCTCAGGTTTATCTGGGTGTAGAAGTAGCCTGAACTGGACTGAGAGAGACGGGCAGAGCGAGTGTGTTGTCTGTACCGTGTTGCCCAGAACAAAAGAGAACATCCCAATCGAGTGAAGGGATTGCTGAAACTGAAGCACACATCTTACCTAATTCAGACTAAAACACATCTATTTAGCCTCACATACTGACTTTATTTGTAGTTCATACTGTTTTAATACCCTGTATTTTCTTTCTCCTTTTTAGGAAAAGCACTTAATTACCATTGTTTATTTCTATACCAAATGTCATACACTTGCAATGAAGCTAAAAATATAAGCAACTACATCATTATGTTGATAACCTATATTTTTACAATAAAACATACATGTCTTCTAATATCCTCAGTTGTTGTGTATACCGAGCTGCATCGAAGACATTTGTAAATTACTTTCCTTGAACCCATTGTGCGAGTTCACTTTAATACCGCGTGCTTTATATACATGTTGCTGCTGATTGGACTGCAGTTCTGACACACCCACCAAACAAGAGAAAACGCATCTCAAACCCCGTTGCACACCGGTGCACGCCGCTTCCAGGAAACATGACGTTCAACCCGGAAACCGTAGCAAAACGTTGCGCACCGTTTTGAACTTGAACATGCCCCAGAGCTATAACACACACAACCATGAGTATGACAGATATGCATCAAACTGCCAATCACAACACAGACACTCTAAAAACAGCCAATCAGAACACAGACACTCTTGTTGAAAACTTTTCTTCGTCGAAGCAAGAGACCAGGAGACGTTGGGGATCACGTTCAAACAAAGTTATTCTTTATTGAGGACTTCGCGTTGACGCGGCTGCAGTTCTTCCCAAATCAGTCTGACTAACGTAACTTTACATGGTTTCTTTATAGGCATTTCAGTGGGCTGTCCTTAATGGTGCTGACCATGCACACAGCCTTAGTTAGGGATGACAGTAGAGGCAATTACCCCCAACTGAGCTCCCCAAATGGTATAAACACAAATGGTCACGAGAGCTAAGACTATGTAACCTTCACACACACAGTTCAACACTTAGTTGGAAGATCAAAGACTAACAAAACCCCTGACTATTACAATGTTTAGACAGCTGACTTAAAGCTGACTTCTGATCAGTAAATTGATGCCATCATGTTCACCTTGAATGCCCAATACAGTGTAATTCACCTTAGTTTTTCATGTGATGTTATGTAAGGAAGTAAGATCAGCAGATCTTAAACGTATTCTTAAATTTGGATCCTTCAGTCCCCCGTTTGAGAGTTCTTAAAAACTCTCACAAAATACAAATTTAAACACATAAAGTTAATTCTTGTAACTGGTGTAATTTACAGGCACATCGCATATGTTCATTCTTGTAACTTGTGTAAGTTACAGGCACATATAACTTGCTCTGTGTTGTTCATCTGTAATTGCATGTTGACACAGAAACAAACATGCACTTAGGGTCCGTGAAACCTTACGAGTAATAGTCTTTTCTGGTTGAAAAACTGTTATTTCCTTGTGCTGGACGTGAGTCATTTGTTGGTTGACACACTTGATACTAACAGGTTTCCGAACCATGAAAAGTTATCTTCAGTCATATTAACCAGGTGCAGCACTCAGATAATGGTGCAGGCTTGTAGTCTTGATCATATCGATGGATGACTGAAGGTTTTGTATTTCTGCGTTGTGTATTTTTTTTTTCTTCTTTTTCTTTTGTGATTGGCTCGTTCAGCAGTGGGTGTAGTTGTCTTCTTGAGGTTGTGGCTTCATATGCAGGTGAGACGTCGTTGCATATGGATTTTTTTGGAACAGCCATCAAGTGTTTATCTGCACAGAGGAAGAAAGAAAACAAAAGACGACAGAGCAGTATTTGTCCCAACACTAGGGTTGTAGCAGTATTTGTTTAAACACTAGGGTTGTAGCAGTATTTGTCCCAACACTAGGGTTGTAGCAGTATTTGTTTAAACACTAGGGTTGTAGCAGTATTTGTCCCAACACTAGGGTTGTAGCAGTATTTGTCCCAACACTAGGGTTGTAGCAGTATTTGTCCCAACACTAGGGTTGTAGCAGTATTTGTCCCAACACTAGGGTTGTAGCAGTATTTGTTTAAACACTAGGGTTGTAGCAGTATTTGTTTAAACACTAGGGTTGTAGCATCTGCTGCGGTTGTTTCATTCTTTCCTTATTTCTTAATTGATTTGACACCTATGGACCAGTGAGGTAAGGATGGACTAAATGGGGGAAGGCCTATGAGGTTGTCTTCACCCTGGATTGGCCCCCGAACGCCTGTTGCGTCAGTTCTTTCCAGGGCCCTCACTGAACCGTGTCCTATTCTGTCCCTGTGTTGTGTACACACTGTACAGTGTGTGAGAAAATTGGCACATTTTCATTCTCCAGTGAAACATCAGTCTTAATAGACATCATATAGAGCATGGAGGTCTGATTGTAATATTCTATGGCATAACATTTAAGGCTGTGAGTTTTCTGAATGTCCCCCAAACAAAGGCTGTGACAGTCACTTTCCTTTTGTTCTATTAAACAAAAATAAGTCTTTCATCTTTGTTGTGAGTTACTGGGGAAATTAAGCACTCACAGCCTAAATGGTTAACATCTTATCAAGTTGCCCCACGAGTTTAATGAGGAGGGGAGAGGCTGCTTTAAAGTAGCAAACAAATGTAGTAAGAGCTGCATAACATTGTTAACTTGTCTTAAGTTATTTTTGTTTTTTCTACATTCTTTTCCAAAATGTCCGTGCTTGCCACAGTAAGAACAACTGGCTTCTCTAGGACTTTTGCGTTTCTTTGGCTTCTCTGAGTTGACCTTAATGGATGCTGCTGCAATTCTTACTCTCTCTTTGACATCAGAATCTCTTTCCCAAATCGCCAAACTTTCTAGGTTACTTCTGAGAGTTCTTTTAGCCCACGTAATATCTAGGAATGGCAAGGCTGTTCTGTACTCAGCTACAAGACCATCTGCCCAAATTCGGATTAGAGCTCCTTTGTCAGCTAACACACTTTCGGAATCATCCACTATTCCACTGTATGTTACCGCTACCTGACAGAACCTCTCAGTATATTCACTCACAGTTTCTTCTTTCTCTTGTACACAGCTAGTAACTCTTGACCAATCGATTTTCGGTCCTAAGAGATTCTTTAGGATTTTCAAAACACCTTCTCTCAAATCGCCTTTACTGACATGTTGCAGTTCGGAAGTAACAGCAGACTCAAAATTGTTGAATTCAGATTCAGTTAGAATTTGTGACATCAGCTGTGTGACTTCCGGCAACGACATGTCGTAAAGATGCATTTTGCTGAACAATGCTCTTCTAAATTCAGAAAAATTTGTACGTGCTGAAGGTAAACTCTGGGAGAGTCTATCTATATCCTTAGGACCTAAAGATGTTTTGGCAACCGTTTGTATTTGGACAACAGAAGAGTTCGGAGTAACACTTTCAGTTCCCTGAGATCTTCTCCTAGCCCCACAAACCTGCACTGAATCTACAGGCTGATCAGTTGCTGATTGGATGGCTACATTTGTTTCAACGAAAGCTTTTAAGTCAGGATAATTGTTATCAGGCTGACTAACTTCTTCCACATCAGTTTTTTCTGCATCTTTGTTGCGGTTTACTTTCTTAGTCAACGAAGATATTCTAGCACGGAGCTCTTTGATCTGTTTCTCTAGCTCAGAGTTGCGCTTAGACTGTTCTGTAGCTAGGGTTAAACCGAATTCTCTGTGACAGAAGATAATGCCTTTGACACTGTTCTTGCGAATACTTTCTCCTAGTACCTTCTTACAATCTTCGATTGACCAAACTCTGCCTGGATCAATGCTAAATTTCTTTGTTAAATTCAATCTGACTTTCTCAGTCACGATTGAGTCCATGTGTTCTCCCAACAATGTTTTAAATTCGCTTTCTGACCACAATGGAGCTGCACGGCCACCTTTTTCAGTAGTGGGGATCAGTCTGGGATTTTTCCTAAACATTTTTGTGAGTTTTCTTTGTTACCACACAATCAAAAACACTAAAACTTCTCTCTAGTGTCTACACAGAGGGTACACTTGTTAACACATCAGCTATTGTTAACCTTCCTTGCCCAGAGCAAAGGATTTCACAAATTACTAGCACTTTACGCCAAAATCTTCCCTGCCTACAAGAACAGAGGATCAACAGAAATAACTAGCACATAAAGCTAATTCTTCTCTGCCTGAAGCAAAGGATAAACCAAAATATTAGCACTAATGCTAACCGTCCCTGATAAAGCAGAGGATAAATCTTCACTAACTTTACAGAGGATAAACCTTCTCTAGCAATGTAGAGGATAATGCAATTTCATCTAAAAAAAAAAACTTTTTAGAGGATAAACTTAGTTAACAAAACCCTGCAGCTGTCTGTTAACTACTTCTCTGAACGGCGCAGAGGATTTCAAACTTGTACTGGTCTTTAAAGGTTCTTTTGAATAGAGTAGCACTCACCAACCCTTGGTTGTAAAAGAAGATTCAGACTGGAAATCTTTGTTCAGCTGGAAGTTTCGCTCTGCATTCCAAAAGATGCAGTCTGGAAAGCAGATCTTTGTTTGAGCTTGAAGTTTTCAATCTGGAGGAAGCTGGAAAGATTCAGTCTGGCAGTCTTTGTTTAGCTAGAGGTTTCGCTCTGGATTCCAAAAGATGCAGTCTGGAAAGCAGATCTTTTGTTGAGCTTGCTGTTTCAATCTGGATTCAGGTGAAGGAGCTGGAACTCTATCCGGGTCACAGGCACCAAATTGTTGAAAACTTTTTCTTCGTCGAAGCAAGAGACCAGGAGACGTTGGGGATCACGTTCAAACAAAGTTATTCTTTATTGAGGACTTCACGTTGACGCGGCTGCAGTTCTTCCCAAATCAGTCTGACTAACGTAACTTTACATGGTTTCTTTATAGGCATTTCAGTGGGCTGTCCTTAATGGTGCTGACCATGCACACAGCCTTAGTTAGGGATGACAGTAGAGGCAATTACCCCCAACTGAGCTCCCCAAATGGTATAAACACAAATGGTCACGAGAGCTAAGACTATGTAACCTTCACACACACAGTTCAACACTTAGTTGGAAGATCAAAGGCTAACAAAACCCCTGACTATTACAATGTTTAGACAGCTGACTTAAAGCTGACTTCTGATCAGTAAATTGATGCCATCATGTTCACCTTGAATGCCCAATACAGTGTAATTCACCTTAGTTTTTCATGTGATGTTATGTAAGGAAGTAAGATCAGCAGATCTTAAACGTATTCTTAAATTTGGATCCTTCACTCTAAACCAGCCAATCAGAACACAGAAACTCTAAAAACAGCCAATCAGAACACAGAAACTCTAAAACAGCCAATCAGAACACAGAAACTCTAAAACAGCCAATCAGAACACAGAAACTCTAAAAACAGCCAATCAGAACACAGAAACTCTAAAACAGCCAATCAGAACACATAAACTCTTAAAACAGCCAATCACATACACTCTTAAAACAGCCAATCAGAACACAGAAACTGTAAAAACAGCCAATCAGAACACAGAAAGCCCTCAAACAGCCAATCAGAAGATAGATACGCCTCATTTTCCAGCTAACAAGGAACGTTAAAAGTTAACTTTCGCATAACCAACAAAAAACAAGATTTAAAAATTTACTTAATGGTAATGTTAGCAAAATGTTAGCAAATGAATAGCAAAATGAATGTATTTATGTTAGCTTTTAGCCTGAAATGAATTATTATTTTGATAATCGATTATCAGCTCACATTTTGCACAATTAAGGACAGAAATCCCAACTCAACTGGTTCAGAGAGGAATACTGACCGTTCACTGGTGTCACGCCACACTGAGAGAGACAGAAGAGACTCACATGAGCATCAAATGAGCTTAAATCTCCAGCTTAAAACTAACCGTAACCAAAGCATCTTCAACACTCACCTCTCTGCTGGAGCTCACACAACCTGAGACAGAAGAAGACACACTGATGAGTTCATATGAAGCACGCTACTGTCCAACACACTCACATATGAGTGATCCCAGTCCAGGAGACTACGAGACTTTAAAGCAAAGGGGAGTGTGTCTCACCCGGAGGGACTTGCTGCAGCAGAGCCGCTTTACTCCTCAGAATCTCCGTCTCCAGATTCACAGACACGCGGACCATCAGGTGATCCAGACGGTGGAAACTAGCAGACAGACAGACAGACGTGTGAGTGTGAGAGCATGAGATTCAACACTGGAAACACACGCAGCATGCAACAACACACTCACATGATTTGGTACGACACACAGGAGATTTTCCTCTGAAAGAAACCCGTCCACACATTAATGCTTGGACAGCAGTGAGAACGAGATGTAAAAGTGTGCTGGAAAACCCTTTTACCGTCTTTGATGACTCCACCATGAGGTGAAGCGTGGTGAGGACCCTCTGTTCCTGTGGAGATTCGATCAGCTGATCAAACACGGCATTGATGACCACAGCTTTCTCTGGAAGACCAGGAACATCCTCAAACATCAGCCCAACCAACTGCTCTGGAGAGAGCGAGGGCAGGCTGCTCAGCTGCACACAGAGGAAGAGCGTTAGACTCTTCTGCAGTCACAAACATCTGCAGTCACATGTGGAAACATCCTACATGTACTGGAGAAGCAAAACCTGTTCTGAGAAATCATCCATGCATATGTTTCTTGTTCTGTTCAGTTCTGGCCTCATAATGTTTAATCAAATGTCATGACTGGATCTTCCAGCGCTTTGAAGCGTCAGCAAAGAGTATAGAAGTAACAAGAGGCGAAACTCCGTTGCAGTTTTGACAACAGCCACTAGGTGGCGCTTCGGTAGCGCGGCCGCCATTTTGGACTGAACCAACGGCTTTACCGTTTGCACAACTACTGTACAGCATTAACATTATGTCTGGAAATAATTGTAAACAAAGAAAACAGTGTTCCGCCATCAACTGCAACAACTACCAGTGTACAACCAATCAACTAGCATTTCATAGATTCCCCAAAGATCCAGAGAGGTAAAGTAGAAAAGGTTTTTATTAACTTTAAAGTGAGCTAATGTCAACGATAACAGGTGCTGTAACGTTAATGTAAGCTATCCCATAACCGCAGTAACAGTTTGCTAATGTTATGTATTTGGTCGAAATTGTCAAGACTCGAAATGGGCTTTTTAAATCGCATACTTTCAGAGATATATGAACACCTAACCTGGCAAATGACCGCTTTATTAATTCATTGTTTTAACCCTTTAACTAGTGTCACCTTTTTTTCGCATGAAAATTAAACATGAAAATCACTATCCAAACCTAAATGGTTGTAATTCAAGAATGCTTTGGAATTTAGACCTATGGTTGGTCTTGTTTTAATTTGTCAGATTATTGTTGAAGTGAAATAAATGATGAAAGTGAAACAAAAAAGTTATATAAGTTTGAGTTTATTAAAATGTACAAATTTAAAATATAATTATTTATATTTTATATAAAATATATATATTACAAAATATATTTTACTCTAGAACTGCAAGAAAATGAAAGCAAAAAATCTGAACAAGTTGTGTTCCACATTTTAGGTTGATATGTTGATATTTCGCTCCCTCACCCTTTCTGCCGTGTGCTCTAACGTTACACGGTTTGGAGCTGCGCGCTCTTGCTCGCTCGCTCTAGATTCCGGGTGATTTTAGCTAATTTGTGGGCATCAGGGAGCCGCTATCAATATGCGGGAGACTCCCGGATCTTCCGGGAGACATGGGATGTCTGCTCTAGAGATATTAAAAACTAGAAACTACTTTTAGTTCATTTAACCGCTTTTGAATTTGAACCGGTATCGTTCAATTCTATGACAGCTGTGTTGCGTTCAGTCCAAGATGGCGGCGCTGCAGCTCTGCGCATGGGTGCGTTTGTTGCAATGGAACGTTCTATTGAGTTTCGCCTCTTGGTACTTCTATACTCTTTGGCGTCAGTCTTCTTTCTGGTGACCTATGCAGGATTCTCCAATCACTGAGTGTGTTTAGGCTCCGCCCCCTGCAAGCTCACGCTCATCTGCATACACTGCTTTTGCTTCTCAAAAGGAAAACCGACACATTGCTGACGAACACAGTGATTGTGTTTTGCAGTGTATCTTTGACTTTGCCTGTACCGGGTTGAACTGTGTGTTGAGCGAGATCAGCTGATTCAGAGGGACGATTGCAGAAAACTGGCCAAAGTTACGGATGAGCCACTGAGAGCTGTCGTTGGACACACACGCCGCACCTGAGCAAACACACACACACACACATGAACTCAAAGTCAGCCTTGATGACATGAGTTCAGATTTAACTTTGTTAAGCATATCACGTTCCCAAAGCTTGAGCTAGCGTTCTGGCAAGGTTCTCTCAGAGTGACCGTTCGTTCAGTAATCTGGCCTGCGGGGAAAGAGTTAATAATGTTCTCAAGCTGTTAGCACAAATACATTACTATACAGCAATCATGGACGTTCTGTACTTGAAACATTTCAGTTGGAAGTCCGTCTAATGTTTCTTAACCCTTGTGCGACCTTATAGACATTTTTATCTTTTTCAGTGGTTTTATTTATTTATCATTTTGCCGGTGTTAATGCCAACTGCATACATTCTGGCACAGGTCTGTATTTTTATTGAAATTTTACTATTTCACCCCCATTTCCTTTAATAAATCTATTTTATTCTAGGTACTCAAAATAGTTCCACTCAGGACTTTAAAGAACAAAAACATCACCATTGAAACCCATTAAAACAAACTTTTTTTTTAATCCCTGAGCCATTTAACTATAAAATAAAGCAATCTTTGTTAACCCTCTGAGGTCGGCAAACGCGCGGGCGCGTTTTGCTGGATTTTCTTCACATTGTAGCACTATAAACTTAAATTACTCCGTCATTTATGGTCATACAGAAAAAAGAAATATTAAAAAAAGAATCTGTGATATTTCTACTTTTGTATGTGTCCACTTACAATCAAATCAAAACATTGTGCTTTTGTAAAATAAAGAAAATAAACAGGGTGTGCGTTCTGCCTCTCCGTCACGGTGAACTTTTTTTTCTTGAGCACGTCTATAAACTGAATCAAAACTCAGCGAATACTTGTCACACATTTATGAGCCATATACCTTTATAAACATTTAAGTGTGTACTTTTAAATGATCGGATTCAAACTGAAAACAAATATTCTCTGTTTAAGTAATTTGTATAAAACCAACAAGATGTCCAGCTTCTCAAACGCTTCCTAATTATTTTTAATTTGAACACGCCCACTCGCGCAAAAGAGATTCACATGCAAATCTCCCAGGGGCGTAGTTTGTGGGGGGGTTGGGGGGGAGATAACCCCCCCAATATTTAAATCTATGCATTACAACCCCCCCAATATTTATACCATGATCACATGAAAAATATGCAGACCCAAACTTCAACCCCCCCAATGTTCAAACCAAATCTACGCCCTTGAAATCTCCACATGGAACGCGATCGCGCTCATTACCTCAAAAACAAAACACCAAAACATTTCACAAGTCTCTGCTTTTCGTCGAGTTTGAAAGACGTGCCGTGAGCTTACATTGGATTTAGGCTACCTCAGAAGAAGAAGAACGCGATTTGAAGACAAGAAAGATGTAAGGTAAGAAATTCTTACATATTAGTTTGTTATTGTTGCATAAATGTCACATTGCAGTTGAACTGTTGCTAGATATATGGTGAATATTATAATATTTAGACCCGTGTTTACTGTTACTGTGTTTGTGGATATCTGCTCAAATGTAGATATGTATATGGTAACCATAATGTTTTATATTTGAGCGCGATCGCGTTTGAATGTATCATATTTTGGATCGCGATCGCGTTTGAAAAGCACCAAACGGCTTCATGTTTTTACTATTATCTCATTTCATATCATCATAACGAATGGAAACATTTGAAGTAGAGATGTGACGGTGATAATATTCTCCCACCGGTTAATCGACTTGTGACAACACCGGTATTACCGGTTTCATCGTGGGGGTGGGGGGTGTTAGAGTGATGTAATTTTTTTTTTTTACATGGCGTCAATTCATCATTCGTATTGAGTTTGATTGACATGCGATCTGACCAATCAAATTCCACCATTTTTGTGCGACAAAGCAGTCAGAAGAGTTATTGATTAACTTCGGTGGATTTGAACTTGGCTTTAACTGAGGCAATCTGTCACAACACATTAAAGAGCCAAAAAACGGTAGGCCTATTTTATATTTGACTGACCAAATTTGAAAGTTGAGACTTTGTTTCATATTAAATATTACCTGCTCGGTCCTGTCTTTTCCACGCGTTGTCAGTGTCCTCTATTTTTCACTGCTTGAGATCATGTTGAGAACAATAACGCCCTATTTGAGGGTATAGGGCGCGATTTCGGATTCAACCACAGTGTTTGAATGGTGGGTTCGTTATTATTCTTGAAAAACGCAAACGCTTATATTAAACATAAAACGTTTATTAAAAAGAATAAGAATACACCATGTAAGGTTACATTTCATCACTTCGCGAATGGACAGCGACTCTTAAGTAGCAGGAACGCGTTCTCGCGCATTCATGTTACCTTAAATGCATTTTTGGGAAACGCGCGTGGAATTGCGGCGTGTGACGAGTGTAACCTTGCACATAGAGAACGCTCTTAAGAGCTTAGATACATCGTTATCGGGAAACCCAGAATCTCCGCACTAGCCTAATTGAAAACTATGAAAGCCGTGTGACCGGCCAACCGGTGAAAAAATACATTAAAGAAACTATTCCCTCTGATTTTGTTTCATTAATAAATTTTGACTAATCGCAGCAGTCTCGCATTCGTTTAGAGCTCGTGTGAATTTAACGAACAATCTCGTTCCAACAGGAAACGCCACATGAATTTCACTGCGATTTATGAGTTTTTCTTTTGCGTGAAAAGTTCGCCGGAGATGTGTTAAAAGATTCATTCATGCACACAAGAGAGTGCATTCATGATTATTAGGCTACCGGTATACCAATCCTTGTTCAAGGGCGAAAAGAGAACTCGATACTGACGCGCGTCTTTTTCGTGTGTGTGTGTGTGTATGTGTGCGTGCGTGTGTAATAGGCAGGACTTACAGCGCGGTCTCTTGTTTTGTCACGCTTGAATGGTTGAGCATGATCATACAACGCTAGTCAACTGGTGACAGAAAATATGGATACTGCGTAATTGCTTTAAAAAAATTTTTTTTGCGGTGCTGCGGTGGGCAAGTGATGAAACCGGTGTTGCGACTGAACACCGTGTAACACCGGTAACACCGACTATCGCGCCAAGCCTAATTTGAAGTAACATGATAATCATTATATTTTTCTCTAGCTTAGTTGTTACTGAAATATTTTGGAAGATTTATAGGCTGCTATAGGTTATTGTTATTATTATTTTATGCAGCACTGCGCATAGCCTATGCCTACAAGGCACAGCAAACCTGGTACTCATTATATTATATATTGTTGGAAACATTTATGTGTGTGTGTGTGTGTGTGTGTGTATTCTGTGAATTTTAAAAAGCAATTTTAACCAGAAAAATCTAAAATTTATTCCCAAAATCGTGCAGGCCTTTCTCTTGATATCAGTATGTTCACTTTTTTTTTCTTTCAGGGCCCAGATGCCACTGAGTCCTGCTGACTTCAACATTCACATGAGTCTCTGTACATGAACATGGTAAAGTGAAAATCAAACACCTTGGAAATGAAAGGTATGTACAATGTTTTTAGGAATGGCACAAAGGTCTCTGTCTTTGGATCATTGTTTTCAATGAGTGCTTTTTTGTCATTTGCTGTGTATCTTTGGATTATGTTGTGTTGTAAATAAATCCAAAAAATCTAAAAGCCATTCTTTTTTAAATCTCCTCATTCTTTGTGCAAGGTTGCTCAGAATGATAGGGGCCTGATAGCTCCTAATAGGGCCGTTAGGGGAGGGTCTTTGTCTTTCTCAGGTGTGAAAAGCTTACATATTAATGAGCTCCCGCATAAAGCTTTTTCACACAAAACACGTTGTAAAATTTTTAAATCAATATATTGTCTTATCTGAATGAGCAGTCAGGGTGATTTTCACATAGTTTTAGAGCAAATATTCTAGGCTATGTCATACAATTTTCAAAAGTCTTGTGAAGAAATAATCAGTATGGGTTTCATGACCTTATTTCAGTGAGAATGTTTTTTTGTATTTTCACAAACCACGCATAAATGTCATTATCTCAAAACAACAAACTTTTACATACATGCTGCTGATATATTATTGTAGCAGAGTTTGTGCTGAATACAGTGTAATTAGACTTTAGCCATGAAAATGTCACAAGTAACAGAAATAAGCACAAATGTCAGAGCATGTCAGAACACCTCCAGGGCCCAGAAAACAGCTCAGACCCCAGAGGGTTAATAGGCTTCATTCTGTTGGCAAGGCTTCAAAACTGATGAAAATATTTACTATTTTTTACCAGATGGTGTCATTTTCTCAGGTTTGGCCTATAAAGCAAATACTCGCTTTATTCCTGTTCTCTGCTTCTGCATGTTATAAAGCGACTGGATGAATTGTGCAGCTATAATTGTGTGTGTGTGTGTGTGTGTGTGTGTGTGACCGCCAGTTTTACTGCATCTAAAGGGGAAGGTTTGGTACTGCGCCAAAACAAAATCTCACTGAAAGCTCATTTTCTGAGATATCAACTTCAATTTGGAACTTTTTATATTCATGGCTTTGATTTTCTAGCAGTTTTAGGACAGTTTTTAGACATTGGCATTTCTGTCCACGATGGACCTATGAGGCACAAGGGCCAAATGTTACTACTTTTGTCAGAGCGTTTGTCATGAACACATCGTCATGCTGTGCAATGCTTCATGGGAAGTGACTGTGACTCCAGCTGTCCCGTACCCTGTTGGAGAGCGAGAGGAGTGTGGCGTCCAGCAGCTGCGAGACTCTGGTCAGGAGGAGCTTCCAGCTCTCAGGAGACCCGATGACATCAGCGGACAGGTCAGGTGACCCGATGACATCAGCGGACAGGTGACAGTCCAGCACAGACACCAGCTGCTCCACACTGACATTCAGCACCTGAAGCACATCCGAACACAACTGTTGACACAACTGCCTCATGCCTGATCAGAGAGGTGCATTCTGGGATAGAGACTCATGTCTGATTACCGGGGCACAGGCATATTCTGCGATACTGAAGTCACAAAGCCTCTTTGCAGCATCTCCGTTGCTCAGGAAGAGCTGTAATGCAGAACTGAGGACAGAGATGACACAATTAATCAAAGTCGAGGCGGGAAACAGAAAAATACAGCAGTCATTAAAACCTCACTCTACCTGTCCACTCCACGACACACTTGAGTCTCTGAAACACACAAACAGAGGAACACATCACACACACACACACACACACACACAACACACAACACATTCCTGCACACTCACACATGATCACGCAGTGACAGAGATGAAGAGGAGGCGCTGACTACCGTTGTGTGGAGTCAAAGGACACTGTGGAGGAAAAGACAAATACGGTGAGAAATGTACCGAACAAAACGCTAGTTTAGAGTTCTGTAAAATACCTTTAAATAACAGACACACCTCATCCACAACTGGGAGTAGAGGGCAACCTGTGGGAAAGGCAGAAACAGCATTAAGGAACATGGGTAACAGACATGATGGCTCAGAGAAGCACAGATGGCACGGCGCTGACCTGCTGGAGCCGAGAGACTGAGGTTATAAACGCTCGCCCAGATGACGGGCTCCAGATCGCCCGTTGCTGATCTCAGGATGAGCTCGAGTCGCATGAAGCTGATTATAACAGAGAAGAAGCAGTCATGAAGATCCCAACATTGATGTCTCGGCTTCTCTTGGTTATTAATAAACACTTACATTATCTGGCTGGTTTGACAGCTGAGTGGACTCTAGAACAGAAAACCAGTATGCATAAACACATTAAACTCATTTATTTCCATATAGAGGACTATAGCTGGAAGCAGCAATAACACGAATCATAACGCAAGCTTGATCGATATCATAATAGGAAAGAAGAGCTATGACATTACAGTTCAATCAATCACAGAAAAGTGTTTGCAGAAAAACTTCTACTGTATGAACCTAGAAATGGCCAAAGACTTCCAGCCATAACTCTGAAACACTTCTCACCTTTGTGGAATAAACATACAGGAGCTCGAGAACTGTAGGAAGACCTCGATCCACAGGAGACACTAGAAGATGATCAAACACTCTGTTGATAACATCATTCTGTTGAAGGAAGACCATCAACCATCAGTCCAGCCATCTGCACTGGAGACAGATCGTCCAGCGTCTCCAACTAAACACACACAGAAGAACAAGAAGGCAAACATTAGAGGAAAAGTACAGACAACACTGATGATGTTCGTCAAGATTATTGTATTTATTCTTCTATCATGTTCTTTGATGAAGAAGTAAAGACATACGGGATCAAAGCGTGCGTTGATGGAGAGCAGTTCTGTGAGAGACACAGCCTGAGCGAACGAGCCAAAGTTCTTCAGCAGCGACTCAGTACTGGTGTTGGCACTCGACAGACAGCCCGCATCTGACACACACACACACACACACACACACACACACACACACACAGTAAAATCACCTTCATGAACTCCAGAAGCTCAACATGAGAGACATTCTGCCTCACACCACTGCACACCTCACCTGTTGCGTTTCTGAGGAAGGGCCAGATGAAAAATAGAATTTCGTGGTTTCTCAATAGAATTCATAAAAGTATAGAATATAATATGATGGCTCTAATAGGGGCTCATTGTGAGGCAGTGTGACACCAGTGTTGAACTATACTTACACTGACTTACACTGACACACAACAGCCACAAGTGTCAGCACTATATAGGACACATCACCACACAGGTTTACCCTATTATACTTTATCCAACTGATCTCTTACTATTAACAGCCTCACACCAGGACAACTCCAATACCTCGAACGTCAACAAGAAGTGACATCACCCAACATCATTTAGGCTACGTTTACACGGAAACGATCTGAAGAGAAAACGCAAAAGTGATCACTTTTTATTCTGCGTTTAGACGAGCGTTATGGGGGGGAAATCTGCGTGCATACGGTGACGCAAAAGTGTGTGAAATTCAATGTAGTATGCACTCCAGGCGGCTAGGTGGCAATGTGAAGCACTGATCGGTGCCTTCACTGTCTAGCAAACTTTTGCGTTTTTACCGTTTAGACGGAAACTCGACGGTGGAGCGTTTTTAAGATTTCCACTCTGGAGGGTGGTTTCACTTTTTTGCGTTTTTAAGCCCCAAAAACGCCGTCGCCGTCTAAACGAAAGGCACATCTGATAAAATATTTTTACGTTTTCACCCGCGAGCATTCTCGTGTAAACAGGGCCTTAGAGCAGCTTTAACAAGCCTTCACAGACTCACAGTAAATGCATGGATCGACTTAACCAGTTTCATTTTAGATTTGTTACTATCTTGATGCAGGACACTGGCATTGCTGTAAAGAGGGAGATTGCACTAAAGAGTCTAGGGTATTGTATCTAGCTCCATATTGTTGATGATTGAGTCTATTATGTTTTAGCAGTTCAGATCTTCTGGTACATGAATAGATCAATGCTTGCATCTCCACATCCGTCTGTTACCCAAAAACCCTCATCCCCCACCAAATAAACCACAATAAAATGTGGACTCTGCAAGAACACCTGCACTTCTAGAGGGTTTCTCCCAGCACAACAGCAGCTGTGATAAGGCTGAGGCCGATGAGATGTTTCCACCGGAGAACTCCAGTGTCCTGCATTAGAGAGAGAAGGGAATGAGAGAGAGGCCCAGACACAACGTCTCGGCAATAGGCAAAAGTAGAAAGTGCTATAATTAATTTATCATCTCAACAGATTTGAATCGTCACACATTAATTCATTAACTGTTTTTAAAACATCATAACATTGAAATGACATTATAAAAAGAGCTGTGTGCATCGTTATCATTTTAAGATATTCAGATCAAAGCGGACCCATCACATCAGTTTAGCCAGAAACTCCCTCCACCGCTTTGTGTTGCTTGCTTGGAGACACGAATCTGCTGTGGTTTCATTTAGAAATTTCCGGAATAAACGGGGGAAAAAATATACTGTCTAAAATGGAACTTACAATTTTAAGTTATTTTATAAAATAAATATGTTTGCAATCATGCTGTTTTTTTGGGAGAAGGCACTCTTGCTGGTGTGATATGGTAATAGGCTATGTAAGGGATAATGTAGAGCGAGGCGGTTGTTATATCGAATACAACACAGGCTGCGGAGGGGTCTTGAATCCTGAAGGGGTTGTGTTCACTATAACAACCGCCTCGCTCTACATTATCCTGCTTATTACATGGCTACCCACCAAATAAATCAATAATTTGACACAAAATACTGATTTAAAAAGGAGTTTATTGATTTAAAAACGATTGTATTGCTTCCGCTAAAGAAAATAGTCCGTTCCATCTCTGTTAGAATCCTGCGTGTCCATGGCAACGCTCTGTTCTCTGTTAGAATCCTGCGTGTCCATGGCAACGCTCTGTTCTCTGTTAGAATCCTGCGTGTCCATGGCAACGCTCTGTTCTCTGTTAGAATCCTGCGTGTCCACGGCAACGCTCTGTTCTCTGTTAGAATCCTGCGTGTCCATGGCAACGCTCTGTTCTCTGTTAGAATCCTGCGTGTCCATGGCAACGCTCTGTTCTCTGTTAGAATCCTGCGTGTCCACGGCAACGTGCTTTTATTTACATGAGTATAAAGAACGTTAGGCATCAATCTATAATCTAATGGTTGAACCTTAAGGCTTGAACTGTAAATTATAGGCTAACAGCTAAGATTTATTATAACACTGTAATGAAAGAATGCAGTGGATATTAAATAAACTATTACTCTGATTCACTTGGAGTGGAGTGAGGAACGGAAGCTAAACTTATTCTAAACTATGGGTAAATTGTTCGCCATTAGACGTACGTGTCTCCAAGCGCCATTATCTCAGCCTAACGTAGTTTTTTGACACTTAAGTTCAAACTCATCTACATTAACAGACAAAGTTAAAACATTAAGAATTTATATTCATTATCAACTGAATTCGGAAGTATTTTACTAACCTTGAAAAACGTATTAATGAATGACTGTTGCGTCGCTCGTTCGACAGAGTGAAAAAACAAACTTAACTCTGGAAGCTTCTTCGCTGATGTCCAAACATCTGGGCTGGGTATTTGCGGAGAGGGCGTCTTGGTCCTTCATCTGGTTCCTGGCTTAAATCCATAGGCCCGTTCACACTTGTGCTTGTGATGCTAATGTGAGTGGATCTTGCAGAACTAGCAGTCGTCTCTGCATCAGCGGACTGTGTCAGACCAGTGCAGTACATCCGACTCTGAACCGTCGGCAACCTCGGGCTGAGCTAAACTCATGTTCTCATTTTCACTAACTAAATCAGAATTACCAGATCGCTTACTTGGCAGAAGGAACCGCTCCATCTTTTCTTAATAACATTTGATTACATTATGAATGAAAAGCGCGGCAGCGAGTTACAGTTCACGTGACATGCCACGTCAGACGACGCATATAAGTTACGCACGCCGCATGCGTAATGAGAGAAATACAACTTTTTCATTGTTGTCTTAAACTATTTTCTTATTTATTAATTAGAATATACGGATTCGGAAGCGCTTAGTGAAGAAAAAACACGTATCTCGTTATTTCGAGATATTAAGCCGTTATTTAGACATATATAATATGTGTGCGTCCAACAAGCAAGATGTGCATTTGTTAATCCAGTGACGAGTGCATTGATTTTATTAATAAACTAGTGTTGACCTGTCCCTGTGTCTTCTGTGCAGTTCTGTCTCAGAAGATTACAGACTATAGGCTACAGTTGATGTGTAGAGTTGACGATCGCCATCTCCGTAGTGAACGCGCCTATAGAGAGAAATGCACATCATGGGTTACAGAGAGTATTTATTTTCCTTTTGAATTGTTTCGTTTAAAGACATTTCAAGCTTTCTATAGATAGGCTGTATTTCTCATGTCTGTGAGGCGTGCGCTGAGTTTCGGTTCATTTATGATGAGATGTGCTCCAGTGCACGAGCAATGCAAGTGACCGCGCCCGCCTCCATGTCATGATTATAGGCTATTGTCTGCTATATTTGCTTCTTATTAATTAAATCCAGGCAATTGGTTGATGAAACATTGATTAAAATTAAGATACAATTTATACAAAACGAAATTCACTTTAAAGAAAGGCTTTCTACAAAACAAACTTAATGAAGTGGTCAAAATCATGTCTGACCCACTCCATGTCTCTCAATATATTGCGTACTTTTCATATTCAACATAGATGGAAAAAAAATAACATTATAACAAATATGAAACTAAATGTGCTTATTTAATGTCTACAACACATATAGGCTTACAGACTCTCTATTTGTACAAATTGATGCACATTCATTTAATTCTGAATTTTGCACACATAAGTTGAAAAGCATTTGTTTGTGCATAATAAAACATATCTGCAACATTTATCAAGTTCACGGATAATTGTGCATGCATTTATTAATCATTATGATAGCCTAATAAAATCATAAAAATGCTTACTTCATATCTTTATTGAAGTAAATGAGGTTTACATCGCCGTCATGCTTGACTGAATGATGTTTTTGCTGTTTTACACATAATAATCCAAGAGGATCACATTACACAAAAATGAAATTGCACGTCACAATAACCCAGTGTCAATATTTTTTGAGACCCCCCAAAATTTCACATATCAGGTTTTCAGGGGAGCCCATGTCTTATTAAGGGGAGCCGAGCCCCCCCGTAGTTCACACCCTGATGACAACATGCCCCGCCTGGTTAGAACTGTTCATAGATATAAACACGAGAACTGTTAAATAACAGATATAAGATTACAATAATATCAGATTTGTCTTATTTCACACACACACACACACACACACACACACACAGTTGAAAAATTAACTTGATAAATAAATGTACTTTTGTTATGGTTTAATGTTCAGTGATTTCGTCCAAAAATTCCAGAATTTTGGCGCAATTTTTTTCTCTATAGTGCTGATATGGCAACTAGTAAATACTTTTATAATTTTAAATATTTAAAACAAGTGTGTGACACTGACAGCCTGCGTTAATCCCGCTCACTCCTACTAAACACTCGTCCAGTTATTACCTTAACAAACACTGTTTTAAAGTTTTTAATGTTGGTAGAGACACTTGCATTAAGGCAAATTATAAAATGGTATTTTTTCCCTTCAGTTTTCTCCCAGGGATGACTAATAATAAAGTATTATGTTTGAATACTGTTTTAACGCAACATTAATACATATGCAAACAGGTGCATAGTTACTCAAAATAATCTGCATAGTTAAGGCGACAGAAAATGTTGAATGCGCATGTTTTCTGATCAGGCACTGAATAGAGTGACACATCAGAGGTCCTTCAGCGGCTGTCGCGCGCTCGAGCGCCTGATGATGACGTTCTGCTAGTTCAAACTACTCCGTTAGAGCCGAGAAGACGCGGAACGTTAACGATCATATGTCACGGTAAGTTCAGCCAGTCTTTATTTAATATCGTGTCATGTTATTATATCTGTGTTTATAAGACCATATGAAACATTTCTATCGAACTGAAAAGAACACAAACTGGGCTATAAAAAGGATTGGATATCGAAAGTGAAAGTTTATAAGCCGAGTTTCCTCACACATTTTCCGCCGTTTTGTTATCGACAAAGTACGGAGCCCCTGAGGGGACCTTTGCAGAAATATATGGGCTATATTACAGACTTTCGCGTGCGCATGCGTTACAATTTCCGGGTTGTGTCATTACTACAGATGTGGGAATAGGGATGAGATGAGAGTGTGCCGGTGGAGTTAGTAGCAATTTTACTGGCGTTAGGGTGGGTGGAAGAAAATAGTCAGGACCAAGGTGTCGTTATATCCTCAGAGAGTTTATCAGCATTATTAAGTATTCAATCTGGGAGAGCATCATGTAGACAAGACCTCATTCATCAAATACTTCACTTGCTTCTTACACTTCATAATAAAAGAAGAGCTGTCTCCTTCCTTTGGGTTCCTGCTCATGTAGGGCTGGAAGGAAATGAAGCTGTAGATATGCTAGCAAAAAACTCTATAAAGCATGAAACAGTAGATGTGTGCATACCAATATGTAGAGTAGAGGTTAAAACCATCATAAAGCAATATTCACTTAAAAAATGGCAGGAATATTGGAGCACAGTGGATACTGGACGTCATTTATACAGTATTCAAAATCAAGTAGTCACAAGCATGAGGAAGGGCAGAAGCCCAAGGGAAGAGATGTTAGTTTCACGTCTTAGAATGGGTCACACTGGTCTAAATACAACATTGTACAGAATAGGAAAACACCCCACTGGACTATGCTCTTATTGTAATGTACAAGAGACAGTGAAGCATATATTGTTAGACTGCAAAAAATATGAAAAAGATAGGGTAGAATTGAAGACACAAATGGATGAACAAAGCATTACACTTGAACATTTATTAGGGAAAACATCTGGGAAAATACACAAATTATTCATTTTGTTTTTGAAAAACACTGGGTTAAGCGAAAGAATTCAATAGTTTTTTTTTTTTTTTTTTTCGCAATCTCCTTTGTTGTCATTATAATGCCCACACTCCAGTCTAGTAGGTGGCGGTAATGCACCTTTGAGATGAGTTGCCAACCGCCATTAAAACCTGAAAGAAGAAGAAGAAGAAGAAGAGAGTGTGCCTGGAGCAGTCCTCCAGAGATGTGTCTTATGGGAGATGAGAGTGTGTCTCTTACGGTCGGAGAGAGCGTTCTGCTTGTATGATCACACGAGGCTCCTCAGCCGATACTGGCAGTTTTATGACAGTCAGTCTCTTGTGGAATATCAGCGCGTTGGTCTTGTGAATAAATGTGGTGTTATATTGTAAAGGTACAGTAGGACTGCACTGTTTGTGGACTGTGCTTTACTGTAGGGAGAAAAGCATGAATATCTCTATTAGCTGCAGAGCACTAGTCATTGCAGGCCGCAAAAACTATATTTAAGATTACACTAAACACTGAATTGTAATTTAATACATATTTAATTCATTAAAAATATTTGTATACCATCATTCATGACACAGTGCTATATCATCATCATTAAGCACACAGCAGTGGATACCACACTTAATGTTTTATTTTAATTAAACAACATACAAATATTTATAATTAAATTCATGTTGTCTTTATTCATTAAAATGCATAATATCAGCATCATATGCATATACATCAGTTACAATTCAAGTCTCATCATAACTGGTAAATCCTGAAAGTCAAAGAAAGAAAACATCTGTATTTTATACTTTCTTTAGACCATAAACAATATCACTCAATATTACTAATAAATACTATGGTAATGTCTCAAATGGATCCTATACCTGTGGCCACATTCCCGTCTGTGCATTCTCTCATAAAATAACCTTTTATCTACATAGCCTATCATTCCCAACTAAAGTATTGTTTAGTGCCAAACGTGTTGAAGATTAGTGGACAGGCGATTCATTAATGTAGAGATGCACCGATTACAGTTTTCTAGGCCGATTCCCGATTGAGTTTGACCTGCCGATACCGATTTTAGCCGATTCCGATTTAATTTTTTCTAACCACTTTACAGCACACACAAATATTTATTTTCTGTCTAAATTAATCAGGGATGTGATTTTTCCGGATTAATCCGGAATTCCGGGGTTTGGCGGTCATCTCACAGCCGTCACCATGGTAACCCGGGACGGAACCACAATCGCGGGATGCGCAGCGCAACAAGGACTGTATCGTGACAAGAACATCGCCGGATCGGATGATCTGGGTATGTATTATTGCTTGTGTCTATATATAACCTATAAGTTACTAATTTGACTTTGTTGTCGATTGATTAGATGATCGATTTTGATTGATTTTCCACTATGGCAGGATGTTTAAGCTGCATTTAACATTAACTTAGCAGCTACTTGTATTTGCTAGCACTAGCTATAGGGATGCAAACAGCGCGCTTTTCGGCGCCCCCCGCTTTTTTCACGCCAGTTTGGGTGACAAAGTCATCTGAAGCCATTCCATAGCTTAATGTGAGGGACATAAGTCTATTTACATCATTAAAGTTTACAGAAACTCGTTTTCCCTCCTCTGCGGCTGTCAATCATAGTCTCCATTCATTAACGTCATTCAAACAGCGCGCGCGCCTCTTGTGGTTACAGCAGGATGCACGTTAAAACTCTCTCCAATATGATATATTCACATTATAATGCTTGATCTGTGGATAAAAGGCTGTGGATTTGCATAAAATGACTTTATTTTGTTGGAGTTTGTTGCTGTTTTTAAACGACTCGCTACCGTGTGTTTGTTAGATCACACACATCACAAGGAATCGGTATCAAACGCGCACAATAACTGGAATTTAAAACTGTGAAGAAACAAATGATCAATAAACTGTTGGACAGAAAACACTAGGATTTGTGCGCTCGACATTTCTTGGCTTTGTGCCGTGAACTTTTAAATGCGCACTTGTGCAGCACACTGTGACTTCATGTTGCTTTGAGCTCATCATTCTGCACCCGCGATGCGCTTTGTGCGCTCTGTTTTGAAGCGTTTCATATTTTCATGGTTTTGCGCACTGAAAGATTATTAAAAGCCTTTTTTTAATATATATATATATTTAATTGTATGTTATTTCTGTGTAGTGTAGTGTAGGCTATATAAATATAAACACTTCTGAATTCTTGACATTCATATATATGATTGTGAAATGTATGATTGCCTGATTCAATTTTATAAGAGTAGCCTACTAATAGTAATTTGTTTTTATTAACATGTTTAGATTTTATAAAATTACTGTGCAGATTTTTTCAAGAATTACTTTTTGCTGCTGATTTATACACTCACTAAGTTTAATAAAAATACATAATACATTTATGTAATATTTAAAGTTGTTAACTGTAATTTATCTTACACTGCAAAATAATAATTTACAAAGGATTAAATTCATCACAATTATGTAAGTATCTGGATATTTGCCGTGGGGCGAGGGCTTTGAAAACCTCTCTCTTTTTTGACCATACATGTGTTTGCATCCCTGTATAATAATAAGATAGCTAAGTTAGCTACTACTAGCCACCCTTAAAACTTTGCTGTATGAATCGTTGTATGATGTATGTGGTTACTACCCACAGAGTGGTGTTTTAGTTTAATCGCGCAGCACTTCTGTGCCTGTCTGTTCACATGAGGAGCCCAGTGACCCCGTGGATCCAATATGTTTAATGGCAGAGCAGACATGGAAAGTATTAACTTTCTAAGCTATAGCAAGTGTTATTCCATTCTGCGCTCGCGCACCTCTGCTCTAGTTTTCAACCTTTCTGAAGAGCGGATAGACATACAGTACATAGTCAAACATGTAAAAATGAATATATTTTTTGATATGGATTCTTACATTCTAATGCAAATTTTCCATTATTCTTGATTTCCAGCATACACAGACTCATGGCCAAGCTAGCACTGAACAGCCCTGAATTAAAGTCTATCGAACAGGGGGTCAAGAATCGGTTCAAATGGAGCTGGTTGCTGGAGACTGTCCAAGTTGAGGGAAACACTTTCTCACTCAATTGCTTTAGCAAAATTGGAGAACCAGGCAAAGCTATTTGCAACATTTGCAACCACCCTATTAACTATGGCACAAGTGGGAAGATTGCACTCCGGAAACATATGATGCATCCAAAACGTGAAACTGTGGAAGATCCAACAGCAGAACATGCACATTGAGATCGCACGAGCTGATAACATCATTGCAACCTCTAACTTATAAGTAAATTTTGATAAAAGCGTCAGATTAATGTTTACATTACATTCAGCTGACTCTTTAATCCAAAGCGACTTACAATTGCAATAGATGTCAGAGGTTGCACGCCTCTGTAGCAACTAGGGGTTAAGTGTCTTGCTCAGGAACACAATAGTGTCTCACAGTGGATTCAAACCTCGAATCTCTCACACCAAAGGCATCTCCGCAAACTAAAAGAAAACAACCAAAACAATCCTAGGTTTTTATTTAACACCGTGGCTAGACTAACAAATAAACAGACGTCACCCGAACAAAATATCCCGTTACAGTTTAGTAGTAATGATTTCATGAACTTCTTCACTGAGAAAATAGAAAACATCAGAACCACAATTGTAAACGTTCAATCCTCAATCGCACCTTATAATTCAGCCTCAATTTTCCCCCCGCAAGAACAATTACAGTGCTTTACAACTATAGAACAAAAAGAGTTAAATAAACTTATCACTTCATCTAAAACAACAACATGTTTATTAGATCCTATACCAACTAAACTACTGAAGGAAGTGTTACCTGTAGTGGAAGAGCCTCTCCTCAATATTATTAACTCGTCTTTATCTTTAGGTCATGTTCCAAGAACATTTAAACTGGCAGTTATAAAACCTCTCATTAAGAAACCACAATTAGACCCACATAATCTAGCAAATTATAGACCCATTTCAAATCTACCTTTTATGTCTAAAATACTAGAAAAAGTTGTGTCCGCTCAACTGGGCTCTTTCTTGCAAGAAAATGATATCTATGAAAAGTTTCAGTCTGGATTCAGGCCGCATCATAGCACTGAAACTGCGCTCGTTAAAATCACAAATGATTTACTCTTAGCTTCTGACCAAGGCTGTATCTCAATACTAGTTTTACTTGATCTAAGTGCTGCGTTCGATACTATAGATCATACAATACTCTTAGATCGACTACAAAATTATACTGGTGTTCAAGGACAAGCATTAAGCTGGTTTAGATCATACTTATCTGACCGCTACCATTTTGTCTATTTAAATGGAGAAAAATCGATCATAATTCCAGTAAACTATGGAGTGCCGCAAGGATCTGTGTTGGGCCCATTGGGTTGGGTTATTCTCAATATATATGCTGCCACTTGGAAATATTATAAGGAAACATGGAATTAGTTTCCATTGTTATGCTGATGACACTCAAATATATATTTCATCACGGCCGGATGAAAACGCTAAATTATCCAAATTGACAGAGTGTGTTAAAGATATAAAAGATTGGATGACGCGTAATTTTCTTTTATTAAATCCAGACAAGACAGAGGTAATACTTATCGGTTCAAAAAACCGCCCACAGAACCTCTCACAATACAACTTTGACATCGTAGGATGTCCTGTTACTTTATCCTCTACAGTAAAAGACCTGGGTGTTATACTAGACTGTAACCTGTCTTTTGAAAATCATATTTCGTATGTTACAAGAACAGCCTTTTTCCACCTTAGAAACATTGCTAAGCTACGTAATATCCTATCAGTTTCTGACGCAGAAAAGTTAGTTCATGCATTCATGACCTCGAGACTAGATTACTGTAATGCTTTATTAGCCGGTTGTCCTGCATCCTCAATAAACAAGCTACAGTTAGTCCAAAATGCAGCCGCTAGAGTTCTTACTAGATCAAGAAAATATGATCATATAACACCGATTTTATCATCACTACATTGGCTACCTATAAAGTTCCGTATTAATTATAAGGTATTGCTACTGACTTATAAAGCCCTAAACGGCTTAGCTCCAGTCTATTTAACGGATCTTCTATCACCCTATAATCCATCGCGCTCTTTAAGATCAATAAATTCAAGGCTTTTGGTCATACCTAGGATATCCAGATCAACCAAAGGAGGGAGAGCATTTTCACATTTGGCTCCAAAACTCTGGAATAGCCTTCCTGATAGTGTTCGTTGTTATTTTATTTTAATACTGTGAAGCTGCTTTGATACAATCTGTATTGTGAAAAGCGCTATACAAATATACTTGATTTGATTTGATTTGATGTGTCTTATTCACTGTGTCATCGCCACATTTAAAAGTAAATATTTATTTATTTATTCAAGGTGCTTGTTAGATGTACATTGCTGTGATTGGTGCAGAGAGAAAATATGTTTCTATGTTTTAACAGGTGCTATTTGAGGACAAGAAAACCCTCCTTGAGCTCCACTTCTATTCAGCAGTCCTTCCCATGCTGAAACATTACGTCCTGCTTTTTCAGTCCAAGGACCCAAAGGTTCATAAACTCCATGATGAGCAGGAGAAACTTGTCAGGGAGTTTTTATCTTGCTTCATCAAGCCAGAAAAATTAATTAACAGCAAAGGAAGGAATCTGTCTGGGCCAAAGATGAAGTTGCTTGACCTGACATCGACAGAGGCCCATCTCGCAGCACCTTTTGTTGGCTCTGAGGCCTCATCCCTCCTTGACCAACTAGGGAGGGAACACCCTGTGGTGAAGGCTTTCAAAACTAAGGTATGGTATGGCTTTATTTAGGTAAAACATTGAAACATGTCATCGTAAGATGAAAATAGCCTGTGAAAGCGAATTAAACACTTATTTCCAACATGGTCCTCAATATTAGACACGACATAATGACATCACACCATAACTATACACATTTAATTCATTTAAAAGAAAAACACTTCCTAAGCAATTTATCTTGGAGCAGGCTCCACATATACAGTATGTCTTTACTTGTTTCTTAAACTGTACTCTATTTATAAAAGGTAATCCAAGCCTACACAAGCTGTGCAGGTGACCTTCAAACAAAGCTACCTCTTGACAGTCCAACCCTAAGGACTCTGTCATGCTTGGACCCAGATGCACGGGGAAGCCATCACATTCTTCCTCATCTCCAGAAGTTGCCGAACATGTTTCCAGCTGTGAAGCTTAATGAACTGGAGAGAGCTGGATTTCAACATGAAATACACAGGTGTATATAATTGTTGGAATGCCATTTACACAGATTCTTAATAAGTCAAATGTTAGATAATTTTGCTAGTAATTGTATAATGTAGCCCTGTTGTTTGTAAGGAATTATTTTATTGTCAAATAATGAGCTTAAACTGTTGTTTCCCATCCTAGATATGCAAGTGACATGACACTACCTCAGATGACAGAGGAGGCAAGAGTTGATTTATGGTGGAATGTTGTGAGAAAGACTCAGAGGTACCCAGCGCTCTGCAAGCTTGCACTGTCTGCACTATGCCCATTTCATGGTCCACAGGTGGAATCAGCATTCAGTGTAATGTCCAACATCCTGCAAGCCAAAGCTGCAAACCTAAGTGTTGAGACATATGAGTCCTATCAAGTGGTCAAATACAACCTGAAGGCCATGCAGGTGTCGGCCATTCAGCACTACTCCCGGAAGACAAAGGAGAGTCCTGTTAATGTACAGCTGTGCAGAAATGTAAAACGATCGAGCCAAAGGTACAGAGCTCTGCTCAGAGATAAAGAAGAACTGAACAAAAGGCCTTATCACTCTGAGAAGCCAACGGCCGGCAAGAAAATGGCAAAAGATGCCATTGTGGCAGCAGCTGTGAGTGCCAGGCGCAAATTCCAAAAGAACAGTACGTGTAGAGGCTCTAAAAAAGCTTGCTACAAAGGCTAAAGAGTCATTGAGGCCTTCTTTTGAAATGAAAATGCGCATGTTCTCAGTATATTTTCCTGCTTTTTTGTCCTTAGCCAATCACATGCCTGATTAATAAAGAAATTAATTGAACATTTTGCATAGAACATAGATTTTTTTTTTTTTTACAGATAATGTTAATAATTAATATAGAACTATATACATTACTCCTGGTGTGGGAAATTCACAGTGCAGTGTTATGGAAGAACCATTTCCTTCTTTTCACATTCAGTATCAGTTTCTTCTCTCATCTGCCACATGTCCAGCCAGGCTAAACCAGCACTCACTGTCAGCGCTTGCACATGGCGCAGAGACGCAAGCTCGGGCAAGTGGAGCAAGAGCAGGGAAACGATTGGGAAACTGCAGAATATAAACAAGTTTAAATGGGTACATTTTCTATAAATCTTCATTATAGTCTTCATTTTCTTTTCTGACATAGCCTACTTCAGTTCTTTTTAAAACACACTAGACACAAATATGAAATCATATTTATTTTGTCCATCAAAAGTGTGCTTCACTTTAATTGTGCGTGAGCAGCGCAGCAGAAATAGTCTCGGTGCCGAAACCCCCGCTCCTGCTCGCGGTGTGAACGCACTCATTGATTAACATGCACGCCGAATAAAATACGCGCCGCTCGCGCTTGCGGTGTGAAACGGCTGTAATCCACGAGGTTTCCTACATGTGCGTTCCGTGTGTACGTGTGATGCTGATGTTGTGCGATGTTAATCATGCGGCGCCCGAGTGCATTTGACCGGCATAAAATAGGCATATGTCCGACTGACCGGCCGGTCGCTGGTCATGGCCGATCACGTGAAAATCGGCCAATTCCGGTCACCAGCCGATCAATCGGTGCATCTCTAATTAAATGAGCTATTTCCTCACAGAAACGGTTCAGTGAAGCCTCTTCTCCATCTCCACTGATCTCCATCAGACTCTGGTCTCCTTCCCTCTTTAGGCTGAAGGCTGCAGGCTCGTCTTCTAGTGGCTTTTAGGCATCCACTCTCATCTCATCCCTTTCCCACATTTGTAGTAATGACACTATAACGCAAACTAGAAATTATAACGCGTGCGTATGCAATAGTTTTCTCATGTGCACGCAAGAGTCTGTATATATATTGTTGGAGCTATTTCCTTGTTTTGTAATTAAGTTAATAATTAAATTACTTTATTTTGTTTCACCTTAAATAATTTGCATGATTATTTTATTGATGTAGATACAGAATGTTAATGTTATTATTTTAGTTAATTTGAGTATCTTTTTGGGGACTTTTATTTTGATAGTACTGAGCACCTGTTTGCATTGGTGGTTACTGGTGGGCACTGGGAAAGGTTGTTGGTTTTTTACCAGGGAAAGAGAGGCTGTAGACGCCACTTGTTTGTATGCTTGCTCAAATGGAAATAAACCGCATGAGGCCATCCTTAAAAATATTTTGGTTTGCAGTAACAGCAAAAAAAAAGAAAAAAAGGGTCAGTAGGTAGGTCTATATTTTTATATATATTAAAAAAATATATATAAAAAAGCATATTTTTTTTATTGGAGAGAACATTTTTCACCGATGTCTAGGGGCTGTTTACACCAGGCCACTTCATGCGTTTTCTCAGATCGGATTGCAGTCTGATTTATCAAAACGATTCCATTTACACCTGGTTACATATACAAATGTGTGTGTTTGTTTGGTTTTTTTGCGGATATAAATCCGATCTTCAATTCCCGCTATATGCAGATTTAATGGAGTGCACGTCACCGAAAGCAACAGTTATGAGATACATTATTTTATTGATCATCAGCTAAAATTTCTGAATCAAAGCCCGCAATAAGAGAAAGCGGAAACAGCCCTGGTAAGATCATTTCGTTTCTTTACATTTAATGAAGATGATTGTGTGTTAAGCGTCAGCGACTTACTTTCACTTTGATTTGCGATAGCACGTTGATGCTCAGCTTCATCTGCGGCGATGCGTGTTGCAGTAGCGTCGTCATATCTGACTAAAACATGACATAGCCTATAACACGCTCTCACATGTTTATTTTTTAATAAACTATATTCAACAACATATAAAAATGAAATAATCTTTAGAGTAAAGCCGCAGCCATCATTACCAAGCGCGAACCATTGACAGTGAATGAAACGAAGTGAACTTCGCTGCCTACAGGCCGTAGTGTGACATGCATAAACCAATGGTGTAAACATAGATGACGCGCCACGGGTTTTTATTTAAAAGAAAGAACGTAGCTTATGTTTGTATGTAGGTCTAGGCAATTTATATTCACAATACTTAATAACTAATATTATTTTATTGCATTTGCATTAGTTGTTTGAAGAGTTAAAAAAAATCGGTCGGTCTTAACGCATTTTACAACCGGCAAGTCGGTCGGACTAAAAGGGAAATAAAATAAATAATTGGGTCGGTACTAAATTGACAGGGTCGGTCGGGTTACGGCAAACAAGCATATTTTTAAGGATGGCCTGAACGATATGCTTGCCTGGACATTGGACTTATTGTGCCCTGCGTAAGATGCAATCTTTAAGTGCCTCAGTGGCCGTTTGATTTTGAGTTTGTTTATTTTATTTTGATTTCTTGTTTGATTTAAGTCCACAAGAGGACAAATTGCCACTACATATATTTTGTTCTGTTAAGATAGTCACGGTGTCAGATTACACGATTTTGACTACTAAAATCTTGTCGTGTGTGGACAAGAAACATGTCAGACTACCAGTTAATTCCACTACAATCTGAACCAGGCAGGTAATAAACGTTTAAGTTCATTTATCTGTTTCAGATATCATGCCATATTATTGTACAATGTTTTCGCGTCGCTATCATATTAAACTCGATCTTCAAGCTTTTTGTTAATACTTATAAGTATTAACATGAGTCCAGAGGGCCAGTGGCGGACCACCGGTGGTAAAGTTGGCGGCCCACTGGCGTTTTGCTCATCGTTATTCTAGCGGACCTCCAGCGGCAGCCTCCGCTTTCCCGACGGTGGTCCGCTATCGTGCCGCTGGTTTATAATCAGTGTTTTCTGGCGGACCACGGTCGGTCCACGGTTCATAATCAGTTACTCATGCTAACCAGAATTCACTATAATGGATAAAAAAAAGCAATGTACACCAGTCTCAATAGCAGTTGCAAATTTATTTTCATTAAATTAATTTTCAGTGAACAGATGAAAAGGATACATTTGCATTACATTTATCAGATTATTTTATCCAATGTGACTATTAGTCAAGTACATTAAAGGATAATTTATACCCTTATGAAAATTAACCATGGTTTTACCACATTTGCAGTAAAACCATAGTTCCTAAAAAAATTAACCATGTTTTCACAACAACCAAGGTTTAAAGCCATATGGTTATTATAGTCATGATGATTACCATAATTTCACAGCAATTATTACAGCAATATTACTGGTTGAACCATGGTTTGAAAAAAAGAAAGAAAAAAATAACATGGTTGGTACAGTTGTTCAATAGTAAAACCATATAGTGCTTTTCACAATACAAATCGTTTCATAGCAGCTTTACAAAAAATGCATGTTCAAGGTTATATAATCGCAAAATATCCTTTAATCAGCCGGAGGCGACTGCTACTCACTGGAGAGCATCTTCTGGCAACAAAGTAATGTCCATAAGATAATACAAGTCATGAGTTTAAAGTCCTAATTGCTATCCTTCAACATTTTAAAGGGTAAGTTTGCATTTTAAAGGGTAAGATTTTCAACCCGCTATTCTTATAATGTTGGTAATATGTTAGAACAATGTTTACTCTTTCTCTAAATAACGTGTACTGAGATATTCCTGTTTATTTGTCAGCAAAACTGTCATGCGAACCTTCCCTTCCCTTCCCCGGTTTCACAGAAAAGGCTTAAGATAGTCCCAGACTAAAATGCATGTTTGAACTGTCTTAACTGGAAGCAACTTGCACTGACATATCTTAAAATATTTCAGGGCCATTGTTTTGTCTCAAGATGCACACCAGTAATGTTTTTTTTTCCTTTTTTTTTCTGAAGTACATTTTAAAAAGCTACTTAAATATCCTAATTTAACTAAGGCCTAATCCTGGCTTAATCTCTAAACCCTGTGTGTGAAACCGGGCCAATGCAATGCAAGGAGATGGAGAAGATGATCATGTGCACTTTTTATTATTTCATCACATATAACTGAAGTGCAAGATTATGAGATGTGTAAATTGAATGCTTGGCTACAGAGATGTGTCTTTAATCCAGATTTAAATTAGGATCATGTTTCTGGGCCCCAAACATTATCAGGAAGGTTATTCTAGAGTTATTCCCTTACATTCTATTGAATTAATAGGATATCGTCTGATTTTACTGAGAAAACATGACCTAACGAGTTTAATCCATTTTCTTTTTTCTCTCTCCCGGATGAATTGTTAAAGGTTGTATCAGCGATTTCAGGCCCAAACATAAATGATCACATTCATCTAATCTTTCCTAACGATCCGCTAGCTGCCCGCCTCATAAGCATGCCGTCAAAAAACTACGTCTCTGTAGGCAGCCTAGGCTCTGAGATCTCCACACAAAAACAGTTGGTTTCATTTATGTTTGGGCCTGAAATCGCTGATACAACCTTTAAATAGACCCAACATATATAAATGGTAGTTTACACTACTGTTCAAAAGTTTTGGTTCAATAGAATTATTATTATTTTTTAAAGAAATTCATATTTCTATTCAAAAAGGATGCATTAAATTTACCAGAAGAGAGTAACGATTTCTGTTTCAAATAAATGCTTTTTCTTTCTATTCATCAAATAATCCTGAAAACAAAAAATATGAAGCAGCACAAAAATTTACAGCACTGCATGTATTCTGCTTTTTCTTTTTTTAAAGACATGTACACTCTAATGTAAAAACACACCAACACAGATAGCATTAATGTCATGTTTTAGCCCAAATACAGAGTCTACAAAAAGAAGTGTTTTTACTGACACAAAATAAACTCAAGATAATCCGCAATGATGCGAGACAATTTGGAAGCAGAAACACACAAACAATAATGGGCCAAGTACTGAATGCAAGGAGGAACATAAAGGGTTAGTTCGCCCAAAAATGAAAATTCTGTCTGTAATTACCCTCAAGTTTTTCCAACTTCTGTGTTGTACGTCAGAGCGTAGACTCACTATTGGCTGACGCTGGTCATGTGTGGGATGCTGGCCAATCGTGAGCCTACGTTCTGACGTACAACACAGAAGCGCTGCGCTGTTACACTACGTGAACTCACTTAGAGGAAAATGAAGAGTTGAATAAAGTCGTTATTTTTGCTTGTTTTGCGCACAAAAAGTATTCTCGACACTTGATAAACTTAAGGTTCAGCCACTGTATTCTTGAACTATTTTAACAATGTCTTTACTAACTTTCTGGGCTGGCAAGTTTCAATAATAATTTCAATAATAATAATAGTCACTTAAGTGAGCCACGGATGTGATCAGGTAATGACAAAAAAAGAGGGAAAACCAGAATAGCTAACCCCATCCCCGTAATTATTATTAATATTTTAATTACTTTTGCAATTATATACTGTAATTATTGTACTATAAATAATTGTTATTTATTTATAATGCATTCATAATAATAACAACATTACAATAATATTTCGATTGCTTCTGATCAACAATAATACACTTCATCCTTACGCATCGCTTTCTGTGAGGACTTTTACATGCTTTTCCCAAATCACTGAAGTGACGTCAACGTCCATGTTAGCAGTAGCATTCGCCGTCAGGCAAGTGTTATTTAAATAAAATCCCGATGTACTTAAACTTTCCAATGCCTCGTTTTATGAGTACAGAACCTATTTGTACTACTGTAGAAGTTTGGTGCCATTCTGGGCATTATTAGTGGAGTAATTTATGAGATAAACCTGGAGCCGTTAGCGCCTGCTCTAAGTCATATGGCATGAATTTGTGACTATTACTATTACTGAGATAACAGAAATAAAAATACAATGTTCTGTAAAGCGGTTTTGAAAAGTTGTGTATTGTGCAAAGTGCTATACAAATAAAAGTGACTTCTAAAAAAGGTCTCACCAATGACAGCTTCCTTTACGACCAGGCGTTGGACACCAATCTTCCCATTGACTTCTCTCCAATTCATAACGTGCCACAGCAGTTGTAAAAGTGGCTTTCAGCACTCTCCACACGGTGCTATCCAGGTCAAAGCCACCAACCAGACCCAGACAGGTAATCTGATAGGGAAAAACAAACATTGTGTAAGTGGTTGAAATATGCATTTAAATAGACCACCCTAAAATGAAAGTGCTTTTATATTCAAAAATGAACTATAAACTATTACTTACTCCATCTGAAGCCATATTTTATAGGTTTTTAATATGGAAATTATTGTCATTGCCCCACCCATACCGCACATTAGGGCTGGGCGGTATGACAGTATACCATAGCATGGTATATATAATCTCTATCGTTAGAAATCAGAGTAATTATACAAATGTCCTGCCTCTTCCAAGCTTTATAATGGCAGTGAATGGCCGCTCCATTAATTGATAGTTAACAGAAATACAGCAATTCATTGTTTGTTCATGTTAGTTCACAGTGCATAGGCCTACTAAAGTTAACAAGTACAATTTTTGATTTGAATGTGTTAGTAAATGTTGAAATTAACATTAACACATATTAATATATGCAGTAGAAGTGCAGTTCATTATTAGTTCATGTTAACAAGGTATTTTAATCGGGTATTGTATCGAAAGTCATAATTTTGGTATTGTGACTTGACACTAATAGCCTAACGTTAACATTACAACTTTAATTTTAAAGAGGGAAAAGTCATGAGAAAAAGTCTTGGTTGAATATCATTTCAGAGTTAAATAAAGATACATACAATAATGCACACGTTTGAATGTGTTTATTCTTGGCATTTTTATATTATTATGATTAGTTGAATGATTGTGAACACAAATTAGGATTTAGGTTTTTTGACAAACAGTAACACCGACATTGGACCGCGTCGCCTTAATTCACAAATAGGCTATAACGTTACACAATGACAAACTATACTATTTTATATGTGTACGACAGTGTGCTGTTGATTTATAAACAAAAACATCTTAATTTAAAACGGCAAAACAGCGAACTGCTATAGCCTACATTAAACTTTATTGTAAGTTATAGGAGGAAAATATTAGCTAGTTCAACCCCTTCCTCGATGAAACGAATAACTAAACGCATAATAACATGCAATATTGACACATAATGCTGCATATTTCAATTATATGACTTTAAAATGCCAAAACATCACTTACCTGAATGCACAGTCGTGAGGAAAGCAGAGTAAACGGCGTCAGCTGGCCAGCGTCGCGGTCAAACTCGCGCCGTAGTCTCTCCACCAATAGGAGGGGAGATGCAGAGTAACCTGAGGTGTGGAACGGCGGATGTTTGCCGCACTTGATTTCAGGATTCCTGTGTTTTTCCCAAGCGGCAACATTCTGATCTGTAAAATGAAGCCTACCCGGAAGTGCGAAAAACTGCAATACATCGAAAATCCGCTAGGGGCAGGTCCCAAAAGGGAGCAAATGTCCATAGCCCCCATGTTAAAATGTCCGTTTTCACAGCATAAATTCATGTTTTTACAGGTTGGTCCCATGGACTTTTATTGTATTTTTCGATAGCTTCCGAGTGCCTGACAACTGTGAGGGGGGTGAATTTTTTTCTGACTCGTTAGTTTAGATCGTATTTAGATATAAAATGAATGACAAATAAGGGCGTGGTTAACTTTGATTGACAGCTTGATTGACAGCTTAGGCTGCACCAAGGAGAATGACAACATAAGAAGCGCCATTTTTTAACACAGTTGAAATATAATACTACTGTTTCTGTATCATGAAATGTAGTTTTAAGAGTTTTTCAGGCGAGAATGTAGTTGTTTAAAGCTCAAATCTGTGGTTTATTTAAAGATTTATGAAAATTTTATCCAGTTGTGAGATCCAGCGATGACCGGGCGCTCGGCGCTCATGTACCCCGCCTGGAACAGCCTTTCCTCGGCTAGTCGTTCTGGCGTTTGCCGTGGACTCTGGCGTCTCTGTAGTGGTTAAACATGATTCGTCTTGTGTATATCTAACGGGCGATTTTTGGTCTTGTGAATCTATAATTTGGTCCCTGGGCAATCGTTTTGGCTGAGAGCTAAGTGAAGTTTCATAACTTTATAAGCTATTTAACTTTACCGTTGCATGGTTAGACTAGAGCGCTGACTTTGTATGTTTGACTGAATTGTTTGCTTTATTTGTATAGCTTCTTGTACCTTTTACTTATACTTTTATAGTGGCTAATATTGATAAAAGTGAAATTTAACAAAAAGAGACTGGGTTGAGTTTTGTCATTTTAAATTTTAATACAACGAAGATGATCTGTAAAGGTGTTTACTGCAAAATCTGTTGTTTAGTACAAATGCACATATTGCCTGGACCATATTAAAATGTTTAATATTTTTATATTATATTTAAAACGAAAAGAGGCAGGTTTGTGTTTTATATTTCGTTTTGTTATAAATAGGCAAACGTTATGTGCAGTGAATATAATCAATGCGTGTTGCCTGAACTACATTTGTGTGGCTATAATGTTTAAGATTTCTTTAAATGAAAACGAAAAGAGTTAGTATGGTGTTTTATAACATATTTCGTTGCCTAAAATATACACAGAGATAACCGGAGTAGCAGAGCGAGCTGAGTGACGCGCGCTGCGTCAGAAGGTGGGCGGGGTTAGGATTTTCCAAGATGGCGCCGCCCATACCCCCCATAAACGGCTTCAAACCCGTTCTTCAGAAAGTCTATGGGTGACGTCACAGACGCTTTGTCCATATTTTTTACAGTCTATGGTTTTTCCACGTATAAACCAAATGTTTACCACAAGTCGGTGTTTCTCACTGTGTGCCATAGCTCAACCACATATGGTTCTCATGTGTTCGTTGTTATCTGGGCCATATACCTCAAAATCAGTTGTGAACCAAGAGAACATTTCCCGCAGATTTTAAAGTTATGGCAAAACAAATATGGCTACAATTTGGCCCATATCTGTTCAGCCATGCCACATCTAGGCCATATGTGCCAGATAATACCCACATGTGGCCCAAACGTAATTGCTATCTGGGATATCTCAGCCTAACGTGTTTTTTTGACACTTAAGTTCAAAGTCATCTACATTAACAGACAAAGTTAAAACCGTAAGCATTTATATTCATTATCAACTGAATTCGGAAGTATTTTACTAACCTTGAAAAACGTATTAATGAATGACTGCTGCGTCGCTCGTTCGACAGAGTGAAAAAACAAACTAGCTCTTAAACCTGTGTCAAGGTTGTTTTCAACGTCGCTTTACCATATGTTTTATAATATTTCCTGTGTCCTCTGGCTAGTACTATTTTTCTATTTAAAAACCAACCAACATTGCCCGATTGGCGCCAATGCAGCAAAAAAATATTTTTATTTTTTTTGCCAATAATATTAGACATAAATAAATTGTGTATTTCGTCATCATAACTGCGTTAGCTAACCATTAAGCAAGTCCCTTAACATGTAGCTTATTCACATAAGTTAGTTGATCAGGTTAACGGTTTTAACGTTATTCTTATGGCTGACTCCACACCTTATGCTCATGACAACAATAGCATGTATAGTTATCTTTGCTGAAGTAAATGAGGTTTACATCGCCGTCATGCTTGACTGAATGATGTTTTTGCTATTTTACACGTAATAATCCAAGAGGATCACATTACACAAAAATTAAATTGCACGTCACAATAACCCAGTGTCAATATGTTTTTGAGACCCCCAAAATTTCACATATCAGGTTTTCAGGGGAGCCCATGTTTTATTAAAGGAGAACTCCGGTCAATTTTAACATTGAGCTCATATTTTTGTAAATGTGGAGTGCTGTCAGTACAGAGAACAACGACAAAAATCGGTGTTGCCTACACCATGTTATCCTCTTTTTAAAATTTGCACCCTGTTGACTTCAATGGGGCAAGTTTTAAACCTGCTTTTAGCCTCTTAACATCCTTGATGTGTCATTACAAGTGCACAGGTCATGTGAGTGATTCCTTCGGAGTGAACACGGGTGAATCTGACTGCAGTAGATGTGAAAGATAAAAATAAAAATGATGTTTATTCGGCCAGCGCACATACCTGTATTTACATCCTGTTTTCGGTCGAAGTCCATAGTAATCGATTGTTTAGTGCCTATGATCACGCGCGTGAACTCGACAATTGATTACTATGGACTTCGACTGAAAACAGGATAGCATGTTACCTAGGTAACATAGGTATCATTTAAAGCGAGCCGAAGCGAGCCGTACCATGCAGTGGAAATGCGTAATTTCATTTAGTAAATATTTAATACTATTTTACTATAGAAAACTGTTGACTTTCAATCAGTTTGGGTTTGCCAGTGGGGGACTAGTTCACCACAGATGTCCGGTTAGAGACATGAAGAAGCAGCAGAAAGTTTTCTTTGTAGCTTTATTTTCTCCACAACAATTCCATAATGCTTCAATAAAGGTTCAGCACAGAAGTGCAGATGAGTGCATTCGTGAGGCCATGAGTATGGGTGTGGTCTAAAACAAAGCATACAATATATATATATCAATATAACATAACAGAAACAATTCAATAACAAGGTAAATACATACAATGAGATGTAGCAGAAATGCTTCCATGAAACATAAGCAACATCATGTGAATACGTGAACACAAATGAAATCCCTATGTAACCCAGGTCCCATGTAGTTAGAAAATAAAGCTGGAGTGGTTAATACAATGAGACTGGGCCTGGGCTCGTTGTAGAGAAATACAACTTGTTTTGAATGTTACTTAATATATGTATTTTTGTAATACTCTTGGCTATTCTTATAAAGACCACCACAACTGTATTTTAGATGCAAAAATATTCAAAAGTATTTATTTACAACATGAAATAAAATAAAATAAAAAATGTATCTTAGAATAAAATAAAACAAATCACAGGGGTATGGAAAAAGAAGTGAAAATAAAACTTACAAGCAAATAAAGCTTCACTTTCCCAAAAGGAAAACCTTTCTGTGGTTATATTGAAATTAAATAATTATGTATTCCCTCTGAAAATGTCCACACCCGTTGCAGGCCTGTTCGATGACACTTTGTGTGCGGTGGGGCCTAAAAACTGGAATGGCCGCTTCACTCAGAACTGAGCATAAACAAAAAGCACGTGCAATGTGAATGTTAGTACTCACGAATCCAGGTTAAGACAGTACAGCAAAGGCAATGGTAATGGCGATGGTAATGGCACAGGTAATGGCGATGGTAATGGCAAAGGAAAAAGCACAGCACAGAAAGTCACGGCACAGCAGCAGGGCACGCAGAACAGCAGGGCAGAAACAGCAGGGCCTTCGGTTGGAAACCCGTCTCTCTCTCTTTCTCTCTCTCACCAACGTCCGTCTCCTTAGAGCATATTATCTGAATTGAGCCACATTATCAAACACTATCTCTTATTGAATTAGCGTTAGCGTTAGCTTTGCTTTAACTTCAAAGATATCACAATGCTAAAACTACAACATACGAGCACATTGGCACAGAATGCTACCGCTAGCTAGCATGTCGCTAACCACGTTATACATCCAGTCTCTTAACTATAACAGTTCGATATAGCACAAAATTACAGGCATACACAATCATATTCACCTCTTGCAGGTCACACCAAAGATTTTGTCAGGACCACGAGTAGTCGACCTTCATAACAAAACATTAATGCTTCCCACACCACGATGCCTCCTTCATTAGCTCTCTCATCATTAGCGTCTGTTCTCTCTCCTAATGCGTGCTCACTACTCCTCACACAAACCTGTCCCACTAGTCCCGCCCCTTATACGGTGATGTTACTCTGATTGGCTCAAATATTAACACATCCAAAAGCAAAACAGGAATTAAATGATTGACATGTGACAGGTAACAGGTTAGGTTACACAGATAAACACAGCTTCTTCTTCTCTACTTCTCTCGCAGATGAAACTTAAAGACTTTAATATGAATTTATCTTTAACTGTAAATAATCTTATTTATTAAACTCTACATATTATATTTATGCTTTTAACCAGCACACCATTTTAACCATTTTTTAACTATCATGAACTCTATTTATGAACTTTTATTTTATTTTATTTGTTACATTGTTAATGATCTTTTATACTCTATAACTTGTAGGAATTTTGTACATCTTTTATACTCTGTAACTTATAGGAATTTTGTACAGGGCTACACCCTCCCTCTTCTGAATGTGTAGATGTCCTCATCACACCTTTTGTCCCTCTTCAACTTGAAAGGGTGATTACTTTTATCCTCCTCCATATATCTTTGGGATGTTTTGGACTTTTTCCTTGGTTTGTTGTTTTGGTCTGGAGGGTTTAACTTGAGTTGGATGACCATGCCATGGTGCATGATGGTAACTGGTTCAAAAGATGGATGACCAGGTTTCTCATAAGTAAATCTCATAGGTGGCTTTGGTTTTCTCAGGGATGTCCGGACTGTAGAAGACCTTTCACTTTTTGCACTTTCAGCAGCTATATTACGTCTGTTTCTTTGTAAGGGAGGTGAGCTTGCTCCCTCTTCTGAATCTTGAGAATCTTCTTCCACAGATTCAGTATTTGTCTCTTGGATATCGGAGTGTGACAGAGGAAGTGCAGCACCTTCAAGCGGTTCCTCATACTCTGTTTCTGTAAGTTGTTGAGTTTCTGTAACTTCACAGCTTTCCTCCTCAGAGTTTTCACTCTCATCATTCTCCACAGAGTGATTTATGTTTAACCGTCTCCGGACCTCATCCATATCAAAATCGGGAGGTTTGTGGACAGTTTCAAACTCTGAACCTGATGACTCTGTGTCACTTTCTTCAGACTTGGTTGGTTGACGTTTCTGAGCACGTTGAGTTCTTGTTACAGGTCTCCGAACAGAGCTTGCATCATCTGATGGGTTAAACATCCTGACCATGTAACCGATGGGCAACAGTTGATCTCGATGGAGAGTTTTCAGCACACCTGAACCATGCTCCGGTTTGACCTTATAAACAGGCAGGTTAGGCAACTTCTCCACAACAACATATGGTATTGATTTCCATCGATCTTGGAGTTTATGTTTGCCTTTTAGACCCACATTCTGTATGAGAATTCTGTCTCCTTTCTCCAAAGGTTGGTCTCTCACACGTTGGTCATATCGGGCTTTATTTTTCAGGTGATTCTTTGTAGCAGCGTCAGATGCCAACTGATAAGCTTTTTGCAACTCTTTCCTCATCCTGGCAACGTACTGTTGGTAGGAGGTTTCACTTTCACCATTTGGTGAGATTCCAAAACAGATGTCAATGGGTAACCTTGCTTCCCTTCCGAACATGAGATGATAAGGGGAGTATCCCGTGGAATCATTTTTTGTGCAATTGTATGCATGTACCAGGTAGGTGATATGTTGACTCCAATGTTGTTTCTGTACAGCATCCAGGGTACCAAGCATGGCTAAAAGTGTTCGATTGAATCGTTCTGGTTGGGCATCCCCTTGAGGGTGATAGGGAGATGTTCGTGACTTCCGAACCCCAAGCATGGACAAGAGTTCTTTTATCAGGCGACTTTCAAAATCTCGGCCCTGATCCGAGTGTATCCTTGCAGGTAGGCCATAGTGCACAAAATACTTGTCCCACAATACTTTTGCAACTGTGATAGCCTTTTGATCTTTTGTAGCGAATGCTTGTGCGTAACGTGTATAATGGTCTGTCACTACCAACACATTAGCAACACCTTTAGAGTCAGGCTCTATTTGCAAAAAGTCAATACAAACTAAATCCAAGGGGCCATTACTTGTTATTTGGTTTAAGGGCGAGGCATGCTGAGGGAGCGTCTTTCTGGAGATACATCTACCACAGGTTCGAATGTACTGCTCGACCTCAGCTGTCATTCGCGGCCAATAAAATCTGTCCTTGATCAGTTCGGTGGTGCGTTCGACTCCCAAGTGTCCACACTCATCATGTAGAGACCTTAACACCATTGGGCGGTATCTTGTGGGCAAGACAAGTTGTTTGATCTGTTTTCCGCACATCTTTTCTTTTACTCTGTAGAGTAATCCATCTCTTAACTCCAACTTGCGGCTTTCACGAAGGAGCAGCACAGTTTCAGGTGAGTCGTTCTCTGAGCGTGTCAGGCCTTTATTCTTCTCCAGTGTTTTCTTTAATGGTCCAATTGTTGGGTCCATATCTTGTGATGCTTGAATGTCTTTTGAGCTCAATTGGTCAAGTGTATTCATGCTAAGGTTCACTGGAAACACATAAGCTTCAGGTACTGCGGTGGCAGGAGCTCCCAACTGATCAACTAATCTGTCTGGCACATCAACCTCTTCACTGACACAGGCTCTTTTGCATAGGGCTTTGATGCCAGCAGGTGGGACACTAGTCCACTCTTTTGTCTCCTCTGAAGAGTACTGTCTGGACAACAAGTCAGCATCAATATTGTGTCTCCCAGGTCGATACTGGATGGTGAAATCGTAGGTGGCGAGGGCGGCGAGCCAACGATGTCCGACTGCACTGAGTTTGGCGGAGGTCAATACATATGTTAACGGGTTATTGTCAGTTCTTACTATAAACTTTGCTCCATACACGTAATCGTGAAACTTGTCCACGACAGCCCATTTTAATGCCAGAAATTCCAATTGATGGACTGGATAGTTGTGTTCTGAGTCTTTAAGCTTACGACTGGCAAAAGCTACTGGCCTGAGGCCCTCAGGATATTCCTGGTTCAGGACAGCGCCTAAACCATCCATACTGGCGTCCACATGTAAGATGTACGGTTTTGTGGGGTCAGCGAAAGCTAGCACTGGAGCATTGATCAAACAGTCACGAATACGCTCAAAAGCGTCCTGGCAGGTCTTAGTCCACCGTTCTCCGAACGGCTCTGATGGCTTGAAATAGACTTTGCTTGGGTCAACACTTTTTTTAGTCTTGGGGTCTTTCCAAGTGGGGGCGTAACCCTTGGTGAGCTCGGAGAGGGGACGGACAATGGCAGAGTAGTTTGCAATGAACCTCCGATAATAACTGCAAAATCCGAGGAAGGACTTCAGCGGTTTCAGGTGGGTGGGCTCTTTCCAATGCTTTACCACCTCCACTTTGTCTGGATCAGTAGCTATTCCGTTAGCAGAAACAATGTGACCCACATACTTGACCTCGGGCTGACAAAATTGGCATTTGTCAATAGAAACCTTCAATCCGACTTCCTCTAGCCTGTCCAACACCTTGAGAAGACGTTGCTCATGCTCCTCAAGTGTCTTGCCGAAAATGATGATATCATCCAAGTACACGAGAGCTTCCAGCAGATGCATATCGCCTACAGCCTTTTCCATTAAGCGCTGAAATGTTGCTGGCGCTCCGGTGATTCCTTGTGGCATGCGCTCAAATTGATAGAAACCGAGAGGGCAAATGAACGCTGTCTTCTCTTTGTCCTCCGGAGCCATCTCTATCTGGTAGTAACCACTGCGCAAATCCAGAACTGAGAACCATTGGCTGCCTGATAGAGAATCCAAGGCGTCGTCAATGCGTGGCATTGTATACTGGTCTGGTGTGGTGCGGTTGTTCAGTGTTCTGTAATCAATACAGATTCTTATCTTCCCATTCTTTTTGCGGACTACAACGATTGGTGAGGCGTACGGGCTACGGGACTCAGTGATAATGCCAGTGGCCAATAGTTGTTGTATGTGTCACCGCACGTCGTCTATGTCTGCAGGGGCTAGTCTCCTTGACCTCTCCCTAAAGGGTCTGGGGTCATGCAGGCGTATGTGGTGCTCAACACCCTTGGCACGACCAACATCCCACTCATGCAGTGAGAAAACATTCCGCCTCTCAGCCAACTTCTGCTGAAACCGACTTTTCCACTCTTCGGGAATGGGAGAGTCCCCGAAATTGAAGAGACTTGGGTCTAGGGTTTCAGCTGGGAGGTCGGAGAGCCGAACTGGGGTAACTGTGTCCACAGCATACATCTCAGCAACGATGGTCCCAACTGGGATGGAAGTGGTCCTTTTGGACTCATTCTGAATGAGGACAGTGAAACTGTTATTGTCTATGTTGGCGTCTGAGAGCACACCAGGCTGTACCAGCTGACCGGCGGGGAGCAACTGTTCAATGGGTGCATCAATCAGTACAAGGTCTTTGGACGGGGCACTCTGTCTTTCCACTTTGCACGTTGCATAGTACTTTACACCTGGAGCAATGGAGAGTAAACCGGGTCCATTCCACTTTATCTGTCCCAAGACTTCATCTTTTGCAAACTGCTCTTGTGCTTTGACAGGGGCGTAAACAGACTGAATCCTCATTGAGTGCACAGTGTTCTCGTCACCTTTTGTCTTCACCAGCTCCCATAAGCGGCGAAACAGAGATGTATTGGTGCCAACCAATACAGGGACTTGTTGCTGGTTTCTTGGCTCAGGGCAGATTAAAGCAAGCACTTCTACTCGTCCCGATACACCAGTGATCTCTTCAGTGAACTCCATCTCAACCACAACATATCCTTTGTAAGGAAACTCAGTGTCTGAAAGGCCCCAGAGTCCAAGACCAGAGAGGGGTTTTATCGGGACATCAGGTAAGTGTTTGTTATACCAGCTTTCAAAAATAATAGTCACGTTAGACCCACTGTCAATGAGAGCATCGCAGACCACATCATTAACTTTGATGGTATGAATAAATGAGGGACCTACGAGACCTTCAGGTAAGTCAGTGTTAGGTTCTGGGACTTCAACCTTATTGGTTCTAGCTACATGCTGCTCTTCAGCTGTAGGGTTTGGGTTCTCTTTGTTTGGTAAAGGGGAAACTCGCACCAAGCGTATGAGCTTTCTAATCACTTTCTGGAGATTCTCAGGGGCGGTACATCTGGTGGCTATGTGGCCATTTTCCCCACAACGATAACAGAAAAACTCATCCTTGTCTTGTCGGGGAGGAAAAACTTTGGAATGAGCGGGCTTGTGAACTGGAGCTGCTTTGTATCGGTGAGGCTGGGGTGCGTGTTCTCGTGGGGGGTCTGATGTGTATTTCACTGCCATTACACTCATTTTATTTTCTAGGGCTTTCACTTGTTTCCTTAGCGATTGCAATTCACTCTGTGACTCATTTTTCTGTTTTTGTTTCTCTTTCAGACCTGTAAAGGATTCATCAGAGGTTGGCTGAGGTGGTAGGTTGCTGCTCTGCTCTAGCTGCGCTCTCAATTCTCGAATTTGAGCTTGCAGTTCACTCCTAGAGACTGATTCAGGTTCTTTCTCCTTTTCAGCTTGGACAGTGCGTACACGCTGAGGACGCATGTGTGACACATGACTTTGTCTGGCTGACTGGCGAACCTCCTCTTCCATCACTTCTCTTAACAGGTTCAAGAATGTAGGGGGATTACTACTCCGCTCCCTAATTTTCAACTGAAGCAACATGAGTTCAGAGGTAGACCCTCTAAGAAGCTGCTCTAAACGAGCGCTATTGGCAGCGCTAACAGGTAAACCACCTCCCTGTACTACTTTGACAAGGGATTTTTCTACTCTTCGTAGGAACTCAGACAGACGCTCACCAGGCTGTTGGTGGAGGGCTCTAAACGACAAGTATAGTTCTTCTGGGGACTCTACTGTACCAAAAATGCTCTCTATAGCCTTTATGTACTCACGTGGGCTAGCATCAGGTTGAGTCAGGCGCACAGCTTGAATGATTTCAAAGGCAGGCCCTTTGAGACTTTCCAGTATCCGACGTCGTTTTTCTTTGTCGGAGCACTCACCTTCCTCTACTAAGAGTGTTGCTTGCTCCAGCCAGTTGTCTAAGGTCTCTTCACCAGTTGGGGTGGGACTGACCCCGGAGAATGTCCGCAGACGTCTGTATGGGTGATTGTCAGGTTGTTTGTTTGTTCTGCTCATAACATCACCGACCGCACGGATGATGTCTTCAGGGTTGCTGTTACCCTCTTTGGTGGGGGAACATAGACCTTGTATGTCCTCTAAGGTTCTCCCTTCGCTCTGCAAAAAGCTAAGTAGCTTCTCTTCAAAGTTATCAAGCTGAGGCTCTGTGTAATAGACAGTTTTCCAACCACTTCCTTCACTTATAGGCATTATCTCAGGTGGGATTCTAGAGGGGTCAATCTCTTCACGACACTCACATAGCACCATGACTGATTGTTGTTGAGGGTGAAACATTTTGCCTCTCACTTTAACTTTTCCCAATGCTTTGATGGTCCCTGCTGTTTCTTCAATGTCTTCTCTTGAGACACCTTCTGGCACTCCATGTAACAGGAGGGCATGTTTTAATTCTAATGATTCTCCTTTGCACCAGTTAATTAGCTCACGTTGTGATGGATTACTTGTTTGGCTTGCCATTGCTGTACTTTACTTAAATTGCTTGTAGTTACTGTTAGCACGTTACTTTTATACTAATACTTAAATTGCTTGTAGTTACTGTTAGCACGTTACTTTTATACTAATGCTCGAAAGTTGTGGGGTCTAGTTGCTTGTACTCTATGTTTATAAATCGTAGTTTATGTTAAATTATCCCAGCGGTGCCTCCATTTTATGTAACCCAGGTCCCATGTAGTTAGAAAATAAAGCTGGAGTGGTTAATACAATGAGACTGGGCCTGGGCTCGTTGTAGAGAAATACAACTTGTTTTGAATGTTACTTAATATATGTATTTTTGTAATACTCTTGGCTATTCTTATAAAGACCACCACAACTGTATTTTAGATGCAAAAATATTCAAAAGTATTTATTTACAACATGAAATAAAATAAAATAAAAAATGTATCTTAGAATAAAATAAAACAAATCACAGGGGTATGGAAAAAGAAGTGAAAATAAAACTTACAAGCAAATAAAGCTTCACTTTCCCAAAAGGAAAACCTTTCTGTGGTTATATTGAAATTAAATAATTATGTATTCCCTCTGAAAATGTCCACACCCGTTGCAGGCCTGTTCGATGACACTTTGTGTGCGGTGGGGCCTAAAAACTGGAATGGCCGCTTCACTCAGAACTGAGCATAAACAAAAAGCACGTGCAATGTGAATGTTAGTACTCACGAATCCAGGTTAAGACAGTACAGCAAAGGCAATGGTAATGGCGATGGTAATGGCACAGGTAATGGCGATGGTAATGGCAAAGGAAAAAGCACAGCACAGAAAGTCACGGCACAGCAGCAGGGCACGCAGAACAGCAGGGCAGAAACAGCAGGGCCTTCGGTTGGAAACCCGTCTCTCTCTCTTTCTCTCTCTCACCAACGTCCGTCTCCTTAGAGCATATTATCTGAATTGAGCCACATTATCAAACACTATCTCTTATTGAATTAGCGTTAGCGTTAGCTTTGCTTTAACTTCAAAGATATCACAATGCTAAAACTACAACATACGAGCACATTGGCACAGAATGCTACCGCTAGCTAGCATGTCGCTAACCACGTTATACATCCAGTCTCTTAACTATAACAGTTCGATATAGCACAAAATTACAGGCATACACAATCATATTCACCTCTTGCAGGTCACACCAAAGATTTTGTCAGGACCACGAGTAGTCGACCTTCATAACAAAACATTAATGCTTCCCACACCACGATGCCTCCTTCATTAGCTCTCTCATCATTAGCGTCTGTTCTCTCTCCTAATGCGTGCTCACTACTCCTCACACAAACCTGTCCCACTAGTCCCGCCCCTTATACGGTGATGTTACTCTGATTGGCTCAAATATTAACACATCCAAAAGCAAAACAGGAATTAAATGATTGACATGTGACAGGTAACAGGTTAGGTTACACAGATAAACACAGCTTCTTCTTCTCTACTTCTCTCGCAGATGAAACTTAAAGACTTTAATATGAATTTATCTTTAACTGTAAATAATCTTATTTATTAAACTCTACATATTATATTTATGCTTTTAACCAGCACACCATTTTAACCATTTTTTAACTATCATGAACTCTATTTATGAACTTTTATTTTATTTTATTTGTTACATTGTTAATGATCTTTTATACTCTATAACTTGTAGGAATTTTGTACATCTTTTATACTCTGTAACTTATAGGAATTTTGTACAGGGCTACACCTACTATGTGAAGCATCCCCAAACAAGGAGCAGACAAAACAGCACCAAACAAACAAATGCATTTCATCAATCAGTCAACATGAGTTGAAATACATAAACCAACTTACTTGTATTCTATACGCACACGCACACATCAATGGCATAGAGTCTATAGCTTCATTTGGGAGAAAGCAATGATGGACCGTCCCTCAGTGGCGCCAGTTCACTAACAATCAAGCTATGGCAAGTTCATGACGTTATTTAATCTCACAATATTACGAGACAATATCAATTCAAGTCAGTCAAAAACGACAGATAAGAGCGAGACACGACTGCAGTTACGACATTAACCAACAGCACCAACCCATTTAAAACCTAAAACATATATTTAAGAGAATAATCACATATTTGGAGACTGGAGATAAGCTGGTAACAGCAGCTTTATGAGTGAATACAGATTCCCTTACGACTCTACAAAGAAAAGGTGGAATAGAGATCTCATAAACTAGTGAATTCGGCTGGTGTAAAGCCACTATAGGCCTACGCCGCTAGCAGACGATGTGTTTTATCTGATTAAAGTGTGTTTACCCCGTCACTATTTTCTGTGACTGTCTTTGGGACACACACAACTTTCTGTTGTTGTAACTTTTTGTTCACACAAAAATGGAAATTCAGTAATTATTTACTCGCCTTGGTGTTGTTTTAAAGCCTTATTACCTTATTTAAAATAAAAAAATATATACATTTAAAAAAATCCCTGCAGCGCTTTCATGCAGTTTATGTTCATGTTTTTGTTAAATCTTTGTGTGTCTGCGTAAAAACTTCACTCCTACCTGTGCATGATGGTACAGCTAGAGGTACAGCAAGGCAAGGACTGCCATAACAATAGTTATAGTCACTATTGAAATAAGTACTAGTATCTAATGAGTAAGTACTAGTATCTAATAATAAATACTTGTATCTAATGAATAAGTACTAGGCTAGTAGCCTACCAATTTAATCTGCTTTTTTCAATGTTTTTTTGCTCTAGTTACACAAAACTCTTCCTCTCAGTGCCTTTCAGACAAATTGTCCCCATTGAAACCCATTAAACGTTGGAGCTCATCCGCTTCCTCTAGGCAAGGCAAGTTTATTTATATAGCACATTTCATACACAATGGCAATTCAAAGTGCTTTACATAGAAGAAATTAAAATAATAAAAAGAAATAAGAATAATTAAAACGTGTGTTCTGTGTGTGTGTGTGACATGAGCAGCGCGTGTCTTCTGCAGGTCGAGCTCACCAGGTGTTCATCAGAGCTGAGATGTGCCCAGATGTGCCCAGATGTGCCCAGATGTGTCCAGATGTGCCCAGATGTGTCCAGATGTGTCCAGATGTCGGCTTTAAGGTAGTTGGAGCATCTTTAATGTTCTCGCACTCGCGTCTCGTCTCCCTCTGCCACTGAATGCTACCGCCACAAAGCACGTACGCCACACATGACGTCAGAAAAGCGTCAGTACATTATAATCGGCTATGGTCTATTACTGAACCGATACGGAATCGTCCTCGTCTGCATCGTAGAAACGATTAGTTTCGACACCCCTGATATCATCCTCAGATTTGCAACAGAACTTATTTAGATGCATGGCTTTAATTTTTATAGCCGTTTCAGAGTTCAACTTGTGTCATAAAATATTTTATATAAAATAATGTTTATAAATAATTTTCATAAACTTAAACCTATATAACTTTTTTTGGATGTAGTTATTAATTTTCTTTTTACTTCAGCAATAATCTGCCAAGGGTCTTCTTTAAAATGATGCCAAACTTAAGTCTGTGCTCCAAGCTTCAGTGTTTATGACAGTGTTTTGACACGGACATGTTTGTCCTCTGTGTAGCTGTGTGTAACTTTATTACTGATGCACAAGGGTTAAATCTGTTCATCTAAACCATAACTCCTGCTGAATGTGGCGTGACTGGAGAAAATAGTGTTTCAAAATTAGTTTTTGGGAATATTGACCTAGAATTTATGCGCTAAAATTAAAACTGAAAAGATTGGCCAAATTTGCTACAAATGATCAGATATATCACTAAACATAAACCTTTTTTCACAAAATGGTTTTTAAATGTAAAAGCTTAAATGTAAACCTGACAATATGAAGCGATATTCCCTCGCTCTGACACTCCCTCAGGATTCGACATCAGAATGTCTGGGATTTTCTAATCTTTAAATTATCATGTAAAGCAAAAGCGTAAATCTAAGCTGTGTTTAGGTGAATTAACTAGCCGTCTGTTAAACTATAAGAGGAAATAAATGTTTTAGTCCATTTCATTTATGACTGAATGATGCCTTTGTTGTGTTCATACACTGATGTTCGAACATGTGCTGAAAATAATCTTGAATACACTGTAAATCTCTGTGAACTAAAGCTGCTGAATGTGATATGAATGTAATGCTCTCAGTGTCTCCATATAAAGGGAAGATGTGAGTCTCTGAGTACGAGTGCAGCGTCTCCAGAACCCAGCAGTGAGTCTCTGAAGAGTCACAGATCTATGAATAATCCCACAAATCCTGGAGATGGACTCAGTGACCTCTGACCCCAGGTGAGACACAATCCAGTGCTGGACACAATAGACCGACTCACACAACATCACAGATCATCTGAACATCTGATTTAGATTTAATCCAGTGTAAAGATGTGTATAAATTATCATATCTTTTCTTAGTATCTCCAGGAAGAGGAAGAGATTTTCATCTCCAGAACCCAGCTGTGTGTCTCTGAAGAGTGTTAGATCCATTCATCTTCCTCCTAAATTCAGTGATGAACCAGCGACCTCTAATCTCAGGTGAGGATAAACGTGACCTAGACCTAAGACCAAAATTGGTAGTTGTTTTTGCAGAAAACACTGTAATGGCTTTCCTGACATTACAAGTCACACCTGACTATAAGCAGGGATGCAAACAGCGCGCTTTTCGGCGCCTCACGCTTTTTTCACGTCAGTTTGGGTGACTTGGGTCAGAGAGGGTCAGGTCTGATTATAATTTCACAAAGTCATGTGAAGCCATTCCATAGCTTAATGTGATGGACAGAAGTCTATTTACATCATTAAATTAAAGTTTACGGAAACTCGTTTTCCCTCTGCGCTGTCAATCATTCTCCATTCAGTATTCAAACAGCGCACGCGCCTCGCGCGGTTACAGCAGGATGCACGGTAAAACTCTCTCTCACACACACACACACACACACACACACACACACACCTGCAGTCTCTCTCACACACACACACACACACACACAAACAAACACACACCTGCAGTCTCTCTCTCACACACATACACACACACATACACACACACACACACACACACACACACTCTTGCGTTCAAAGGGAGGATGATACACACACACACACACACACACACACACACACACACACACACACACACACTCTCACACACACACACACACACACTCTCACACACACACACACACACACACACACACTGCTGCCTCCCGTGTTGTTTTTTATCAATGCGAGCAGCGATACTGGAGTGGCCTCTCCAGGACGCATAGCCTGGGAACGATATATGGAGATCCTGGGCTGCCCATTCGTCAGAATCCCCCTCTCGGCCTCGCTAGTGGGGTCCAAAGGAGTGCGAAGCACGACATTTGGCACCTGGCTTGGCTGCAGGAGTTGCCGGAAAGGTGACAAATAGTCAGTGTCTATTGACACACACACACACACACAAACACACACACACACTTTCTTGTGTTTCCTCTGGAAATGAATGTGAATCATGTGTGTGTTTTATAGTGTGGATCATTGTGGAGAGTTCAGAATGACAGCAGGATTACACAAATGTAGGTCTACACACACAATCATTTAGTGATTTATTGTTGATTTGTGTCATTTAGTGAAATGTTTCTCTTCTTGTGTTCAGACGCCTGTGATCTCACACTGGATCCAAACACAGCACACACTCGTCTCATTCTGTCTGATGAGAACAGGACAGTGACGTGTGTGTCTGAGTGTCAGCCGTATCCTGATCATCCAGAGAGATTTGATGTGTATGAACAGGTTCTGTGTGGAGAGAGTCTGACTGGACGCTGTTACTGGGAGGCTGAATGGAGCGGAGATTATGCTGGTATATCAGTGTCATATAAAGGAATCAGCAGGAAAGGACGGAGTAAAGACTGTGTGTTTGGATGGAATGACAAATCCTGGAGTCTGCTCTGCTCTGATAACAGATTCTCTGTCTGGCACAATAATAAAGTCACTGTTATTCCTGTCGTCTCTTCATCCTCTAAGAGAGCAGGAGTGTATGTGGACGTGTCGGCCGGCGCTCTGTCCTTCTACAGCGTCTCTGACACACACACACTCACACACTTACACACAATCAACACCACATTCACTGAACCCCTCTATGCTGGATTTAGACTTTATGATGATAACTCCTCAGTGTCTCTGTGTGACATTAAACAGCGTCCTGAGAGAAACAACAGTGATACACACACAACCGGGTGAGTGAAATATACTGTGTCTTAGTGAAGGATTTCTCCAGACTGAATAATAGTTCAATCCTCTGTTCTTCATACATCACTAAACACTAGAGATGCACCATATTGGGTTTGTGCTGATACTCCATATGCTGATATTTCACAACATGTTTTGGCCAGTACCAATAAATACATATTTTCCTTTGTTTTGAAACAACACAGAGTCTCTCCTGTGCAGAGACTATAAACACATTATTCTTCATTTTAGTTAGTTTAGAGCTAAATCTATTTCTCCTTCAGTTTCAGAGTTGTGAGGTCTCTGTGAATTGGGCTTAAGACTGATTTACTGGTATTTCTCTAAAGCTCCTGATCACACACGATCTCTAAACTGTAATTTGCTATTAATTTTCTGTAATTTTCTAGCTGTAGTGTGATCTTCTTTTCTATTAATATTCCTGCAGACGAGGAATAAGACAGAAATAGTCAAATTCACTCAGTATTACTTGATCTATTCCAGCACTCCCTCAATTACAATCAAGCACAATTAACTGTAGACAGTTGTGTTGTAAGCAGTAAAACAGTCCAGTTCTTTATAGTCAACCTCATTTATTATGTTTGTTAATGAACATTTCTGTCCACCCCAGACTGCTGATGGTCTTTATCTGTCCACCTCTGTGAAAATATCCACAGTTAAAAACACTGATTTATAGAAGACTGGACACATTATTCAGCTTGAGCTTATTGATGGAGAATATAGAGTTCATGTTGGCTAGTTAAACATAAACATAACTGGACAATTATGTGTGAATTAAACTCTCATTATAGTATATATGTGTTTGTTATATTAGATTGTTTGTTATTAGTGAGTGACATCACAGGTGTCAGTCGCAGCATTATATACTAGCTTTATATTTTCTCTCTGTCAAACTGCCTGTCAAATAGTTTTTATAGTAAACTGTTTGTATGTTGTTGGTTTTGAATTGTTGGTAATACTTTACAATAAGGTCCCATTAGTTAACATTCGTTAATGCATTAACTGTATTTGTTAACGTTAGTTAGTCAACTGTTCATTGTTAGTTCATGTTAGTTCAGGTCCATTAAATAATATTGACAGATACAACTTTTGATTTTAATAATGTATTAATGAACATTGAAAATAACATTAACTGAGATTAATAAAAGCAGCTGACTCTTTGCTTCTGCCTTCTTCTGGTTCTTCACAGGTTCTCTCAGTCCAAACCTTCTGGGCTCGATATTCACCCGCTGCTGAACTGTCAGTCTTGTGTCCATATAGCTGATTCTGATCAGTGGCTTCAGATTGAGCCGTCGGCCTGTACAGATGAAGGAGGGTCAAAGTTCAGGGTCAGCACTGACCCAGGCCGTTACGAGTGTGTCAGGACCAGAATGCGATGGGTCTGTGACTGTGTCGTCACCCTTCAGTACCGTACCGTAGACGGACTCTTCCTCAACGCAGAGCTGGAGAGGCTGCAGTGCAACCGGATCGGTCCAGTGATTGACGTGACGGTGATCTCAGGGAAACTGGAGGAAGTTCATCTGCCCCATTACGCCTGTTTAGGAGAGTCTGACCCCTCTCTCAAAGATGCTGTGAAAGTCCTCACCGTAAAAGACGAGGGAATAACCACAGAACCTGTGCAGTTGACCCAATTCCATGCTAAGATTGTCCAACCATCCTTCTCTATTACAACTTTAATTATAAGTTGGATAATGGGATGGTATGAACACTGTGATCTTCTTCTCTACATGTGTTCTAAAGATTCTCTCATTCTACATCTCTACTTTTTCCCATTTGATCCCTGTGAAAAAAAAAAAGTTGAGGAAACTGAAAAGTCATTTTCATCATGCATCATCAGGTATCCCAGACCTGGAAGGCCATTTTGGATGAAAACGCCACACATTCTTGATGTTCCTGGTGCCTCCACTATCCATCCCAAAGAAGGGATCACACTCACAAGAGAAACTCCCCCAAACTACTTCAGGGTCAAGACTCGTCTGGAGAATGATCTTCAAATGACTCTTATCAGAGAAGAGGATAAGGAGGAGGTCTGGGATGCAACAATTGAGAAAGATGATCTGATTCGTCCTAAGAGAGACGAGCCGTGCCTGAATAGTGATCAGATTCATCCTAAGAGAGACGAGCCGTGCCTGAATAGTGATCAGATTCATCCTAAGAGAGGCGAGCCGTGTCTGAATAGTGATCAGATTCATCCTAAGAGAGACGAGCCGCGTCTGAATAGTGATCAGATTCATCCTAAGAGAGACGAGCCGTGCCTGAATAGTGATCAGATTCATCCTAAGAGAGACGAGCCGTGCCTGAATAGTGATCAGATTCATCCTAAGAGAGACGAGCCGCGTCTGAATAGTGATCAGATTCATCCTAAGAGAGACGAGCCGTGTCTGAATAGTGATCAGATTCATCCTAAGAGAGACAAGGCACGTCTGAATAGTGAGGCAGATAAAGCAAGATATTTTGATAAGCATTGGCCAGATCTCATTCAGGAGGTTACAAATGTCCAGATCATTGCAGATAAACTGCGTCAGCAAGAACTAATTCATGAAGAGCAATATTCAGAAATCACACAGAGTTTAACGAGTCAGGAGAGCATGAGAAAGATCTGTGACATTATACGCAAACACAGAGATCCTGTGAAAGCTGAATTCATCTCTGTTCTTCAGGAGGAGAAGCTTTACCACTTTTGAACATTGGTCTGATTCTTGATCTGGGTTTATCTGAACTTATCAAAATATACTCCTTTCTAAATATTCATTCATAGTAACATTACAAATAAATTAAAGTTTTTGCTTTGCTCTTTTTGCTCTTTACATTGTAAATATTCTACAGGGAAATAAATGTAGGTTTTTGCACATCTAAGTAAATGTTCCACAGGGAAGGTAAAACGAGTTCAATGTTAAAGTAAATGTATACCAGCATTTATATTTATGTTTGTCTAACTGTATTTCATACTTGTTGGTGGATTGCTGATGTACATTTTTATAGATTAGCCATAAACTATCAAATGTTGTAGTTTTACTAAAAAGGATAGAGTCCATCTCTTTTTTTCATATGATTATATGAAAGCTTTAAGAGAAGCTTTACCACTTTTGAACGTTGGTGTCAGGGTCATGCGCTGACAGTCTTGTCTGTTTTCTCTCTGTTCAATGTCTCCTTGTTTGTCTTGTGTCTGATCACATGGCTTTGTGTTTATTTGTGTTTGCCATGTGCTCCTCTAGTCCCGGCTCCTTGTTTAGTCTTTGTCTAGTTCTCGTTGGCCTGGTTGTGTTCACCTGATTCTTGTGTGCTCTGCTGTAGGGGTGTGCGATATTGACAAAACATTTTATCTCGATATTTTCTGGGATTTTCTCGATAACCATTATTAGACGATATTTTGCTGAGTGTGTTTATTGTGTTGGTACTATGGCAGGTTTAGGACTGCCGGGGACAGCCGACTCCTAAAGTTTTTGATGTTCTTCATACTCTGTGTGGTGGTCAGTTCACTGCAGTGACAGAAATATTTTTTTCCAATATGTTTCAATTGATCTTTACCTAATATGGGCATTTTTACCTTTATAAAGCCATTTTTTAAAACTATTTATATGCATGCATCATATTTTGTGTCAATTTCATAAATTTAATCAAATTCAATTATAAAAAGAAGACACAATAGGGCTGTTACCAATCAAATGAAATCAGTATCAACAAAATTCATCTTTGCAATATTGAATATTGATATTTAAAATGATTTAAAACAAGAAAAGATACTTTAAATGTGAAATTGAAACCGCCAGTAGGTGTCAGCAAGCCACTGTTAATGAACGAATCATTAAGATTCAACCGATTCATTCAAACGGCTGATTCTTCCAGGAAAGAAGCATTTGACTATCTTAATCTATCCTAGTCAACTGCTCCGCTCAAATGGCTGATTCACTCAGTAAGGAAACACTGCCATGTGTGGCTTTGTTTTGATCTATTTTCATTGGCGAAATAGAGCAAAATCAGGCAATATGGTGTCTAAAATATAAGTCACTTAATATTAACTTCTTGTTTATTAAACTTGTATAAAATCAATATCACATTTGTTATCATGCTGATATTTGGAGAAAAACTGCACTCTTGTGATATTTATTACTAAATGATATAAATAAAGACTAAATCACGCAGTGAAAGTGTGCACTCTAAATGCGCACCCGCACTAGTCTAATCTACAAGACTACATCACGTAGAGTATGCATGCACTCTCTGGGTGTGTGTGACGGATATACTTGATAATGTCAAATCGCACATCGTTAAAACAACAATTACGATATTATCGCAGACGATGTATATCACACACCCCTACTCTACTCCCTTTATATTGTGCTCCTTTCCTCATGTGTTTGCTGGTGTGTGTCACAGTTCTTTTCAGTCAGTGCTAGATTTAGTTTTCCTTGTTTGATCATTTTCTTTTGATAATTCTATAGTTTTCCTTGTTCGTGTGTTTTCACTCTAGTCAAGTTTCAGTCTTTTGATCCAGTTCTTATATTGGATCCTCTCTAGATTTTTATATTGTTGCTATCTAGTTTTTAATTCTGATTTTCTCTAGTTCCCTGCAAGGTTGCAGTCTTGTTTAGTTTCTTTTGTTTGCATTTCCAGGATTTTCTAGGATTTTCTTTCTTTTGTTTTTACCTTTTATTTTTTTTCAATCTTTAGTCATTAGTTTAATTAGTTTTGTCTAGTTTCTGCTTTTTTATCTTGTTGTCTTGGCTTGTGTTTCTTGTCTTGTGTGTTGGTTCTTGTCCTGATTCCTGTTCCACCTGGTCGCTGACTCTCCAGTCTAGTGCCCAAGGCTTCTCTAGTGATGATACAGGAAAATATGGCTTTATCAGAACTTTTGAAAATATGAATTCATAGTTACATTATAAATAAATCTCACACCTGTTTTTGTGCATCTGAGCACATGTTCTATGGGGAAGGTAAAATGAGTTAAATGAAAATACCTGCATTTGTTTAACTGTGTTTCATAAATGCGTTTCTATTTCATAAATGTTGGTGAATTTATGTACATTTTTCTTGGTGAAAGATTAGCCATAAAATATGAAATGTATAGGTTTACTAAAAAGGATAGTTGTGGCATATTTACATATGATTATATTCTTCTGCAAACACACAAAGTTTTATTGAACTGCAATGAGGAACATTTAATATTGTCTTTATATAATAAAATGTATTTTTTTTGTAAACTTTATTTTGTTGTGTCATTGGTATAACATTTTGGATATTTCACTGCATGGAAATATTCTGAATTAGCCTGACATCGTCATACTCAGATTCTAGTCAGAATATAAGTCTGAAACTGCTCCATTGGGCTGTGATTATGGGGCGTGTTTCAACCGAACCAGGAAAGAAAATGCCTCTGCACTCAATTGGATAGACCTACAACCAATCAGAGCAACAGAGTAAGTGATGTATGTTCTTCATTCATCCTTCAGATCGACAAATGCCTTGATCACGGTTCTCTGCTCCTCTTTTAAAATGAATGCGCTGTCAATAGGCCTATATTCTATAACAGACGCAATGGCGGCATCTTTGTTGTAAACAAATTCAACCCAAGCGCTCTTTGGTGACGTGGATGATTACGTTACTGTTGATCATCTGTCCATCATCGTATAAAGCCCACCCTGACAATCTGATTGGTCCAAACAGCTCTGGTTCGAGCATAGTTGCTCCACAACGGATTAAGTCCAGACCGAACTTCCTGACCTCAAATGTTGTGGGCGGGGCTAAGTTCGGCTGGCATCCAGGCTAATTCTGAATGGTAGACATTCTGAATAATGTGCTGTAAAGTAAGACTGCAGACTGTTGCATCTCCAGACAGGCTCTTTTAAAATAAATATTTAATAAATAAATACACTTACATATAATTAGATGGAGTAAAACTTTATGCGTATTTGGCGTGCTGTCCGGGGGGAGGGCTTTGAGCTCGGAATTTGGCACGAACCATTGGATATGGTGACCTTGTAGGTTTAGAGGCAGCAGGAGGAGAAGGAAGTGTTATCTTGGCCTATGTCGCTAGCGGAGGCAGCCTCACACTTGGAGCTGTAGGCCACAGACAATGGGGAGAGTTAGAAATGGTGGGATGAAATGGCTGAGCTTGGCCCATTGGTGGAGGCAATTTCACGCGAAGGGGAAGGCATTAGTTGAGGAGGTGGGGGGTGCATTGTTGCTAGTGCTGAAACGATTAGTCGACATTGTCGACAACGTCGACAATAAAAAATTGTCGACAAATATCTTTGTTGTCGAGTAGTCGTTTAATCCCACGTGACCGAATGTAAGGGCCTGCAATATCGCGATTTGACCGCTACGGCACTGTAGCACTAGAGTGTAATGCAGCCGTTACAAATGCTATTGCGGTAGAAGAAAACACAGCGCGAATTATGACGGAGTGCAAACGAATCCGAACTAGCAAGGTGTGTAAAGTTTCACAAAACTTCAAACCAAGAATACTGTCGTGTGCAATACATGCAAGGCGGAACTTGCTTTTCAGGGGAGCACGTTACATGCATGTTAAAACACTTAAAGAGGAAAAACCCGGCACGAGACGAGCCGGTGAGAGGTGAATGTTCTCCAGCTGGAGCTAAATAACTAGCAGTAAATCTCTTTATTAGAGAATGCAATACTACTAATAATAGCAATAATATTAACAATAATAATATAATTACAGTAATGTGATGATTTATTTTTGCATAGAATAAAGCTTGATCGAGCTTAGGAGTCAGGGCTGTTTTTATTATTGTAACTCTATTAGGTAACGTTATATTACAGTCTTATCACTTGCCTGTATTTTGTTACATATTCATGAAGACTTACAAAAGGAGATGTTACGAAGAATATCATGTCAGTTAATTTTTTATACTGTAAATTAAAAGGTGAATGAGAATGTCTCTGTCAGCTCAGCTCAATTGTCATGTCAATTTTTTTTTTTTTTTATTCTTATAAGAATTGTTTGCAGTTTAAGTTTGTCTGTAATGCAGCTAAGGTTTTTTTTTTTTTTTTTTTTTAAATTCTATTGAAAGAGAACAGAATATTTAACCAATGCTTAGAGAGCATTTGTGTGTGATTTGAGTTGGACAGAAATCTGAAAACTTAAAGAGAATGACCTGTTTAGTTGGCTCAAAGTTCATTAAAACAACCATTTCAAAAGCTGAAGTGATTTCCTTTTTTTATATTATAGTTAGAATATGTATAACTCAGTGTTTTAACTAATTGAAAAGGCTGAATAATCGTTCCAAACTTACTGATTAGTCGGCGAAATAATCGACGATTAGTCGATTAATCGTTCTAATAATCGTTAGATTAATCGATTATCAAAATAATCGTTTGTTGCAGCCCTAATTGTTGCATGGGGTGCGGTGCCGGGAAAAGCCGTGGCATGTGGCTGAGCGAAGGGTGGAGGAGAGTGGAGCCTGACTGGCCGATGCTAGTTTTCTAGCACGTGTATCAAAGACGCAAGGAAGAGGAGGTGAGAGATGAAAGCCTTGCAGGATTATGCACATCTGAAGCTTAAGTGGCCAAGCAAAGATAGCAGTTCGCATTTAGAGCAGTTTAACAATGCATTTGACCACACTGCATTAAATTTGTGGACTCAGATCATGCTAATTCATCCTGATGTTAACCAAAGAAGGATTAACTACTCAACTAAATTAAGCCAGCCAGGCACAACTTTGAAAGAAAACAGGCAGCTGTAAGCCCGACTCAGTCGGCCCAATGGAGGCACCCGTTCAGCGGGGAAGGTCTCTGCGCGTTACTGTCTTTTCTCGTGGCAAAGTAATTTGATTAAGTGAAATACATTTTTTCATATGTATTCCCTCGTTATTTCATCTGACTCCATAAATGAAATGGTTTTAATGATATCTGTGCATCATTAAATGTGAGCGAATGTTTGACTTTTTTTTAAACTCTTTACTGAAAATTATGTCATAGTCAGAATAAAATCAAATGTACAATTATGTCAGGTAAATGTATCATGCCAATTACATAATCAGTTCAAAGATAATTAATACAAAACATAAAATGCTCTGGAATAAAGAGAAAAGATGCAAACCTGACATTAGAAAATACATGATGCTGAGAGTCTCGGCCGCTCTCAGCATCACGGGCTGATCTCAGCTACAGAATCGCCCGAGCCTTCTTCGGCATCTCCCTAAATACTCAGACCAAGGCAGAAACCTCTTTTCAAATGTAAACATGAGTTCACAGTGGGAATTTATATTAATCACTTTCCCAGACTTAGTGGGGGCAGGAGTTGATTTATATGGAAACATTTGCTAACAATAAACTCTTAAAAACTTTATTACCTTTTGTTTTACTTCTTTGAGAATGAGACCTTTGTACCAGTCGCAATGAGACATTTCAAATGATACCAAAAATGTGTAATACTGTATGATAATTATTCACATTAAACCATATAAATTTTTGCGTGAATTCAGGTAGAGATGGGTGAAGGGAATGATGTGCAAATTGGGAGGTGATCAACTCAAGTGTGATCATGTCTCGCATGGGGATGGTAATGTAGCAAGAGAGTTCAAATGTTAATTTCCTTTGTTTTCTCAGAGAGTAGCCCTCTCTTACAGTTCTTCTAGTTTATCCAGCCCCAACATATGCACACACATTTTTTTAAGCTCTCGCCTACATGTAATTTAGTCCCACACTGTAACAAGTATCCTCAGATGTGTCAGTTGTTTACAGTTTTGTGCTCTATTTCATTTCTGTCAGTTTTGGTCACTCTAATCTCACTAGTCAGCATTGTCCAACTATGTCATCAGCTTACAGTCTGCAAACTGCTTCCTCAGAGATCTGCACCTGAGCTACAATGACCTGCATGATTCCGTGGTGAAGTTGCTCTCTGATGGACTGAAAAGTCAGCTGGATTCAAACTGCCCTTCAAACTGTCAGCTGGATAAACTTAGGTATTTTACAGTTGTATAATTCAACAATATTTGACAACTAAGTAAATTTTAGCAGGATTACTGGAAGTGATCGTATAGTTGCAGTGATTATATAAACAAGAAACATCAATGTGTACTTACGATGGGGAATTGTTTAATTTGGACGATGGGGAATTGTTTTAATTTGGACTTTGTGCATGCTCTTTGAGACAGTGACCATAGACCTGCATGAAATGACTGACAGACAAGAACGGATTGACCTAAAAATATCAAAATTGAAACTACTGCGGAAAAAAAGACACCTACATCTTGGATGCCCTTGAGGTAAGCTAAAACATACCAAAATTTTATTTCAAAGTGAACTATCCCTTTAATCTTCTTAATCTTAAAGCGCAAGTTATGAGCCTTTCATTTTGCAGGAATAAATGCCATTGACAAAACATCCGAACTATAGGTCTATCATATAAAATATACACAAATATCACTACATATTGGTAAGTCTGATAGTCTGAACATAGTCTGAACTATTTGCACAGGCTGCTTACTACTCTACCTACATAAGCTCCATCTTTCTTACAAATCAACCTTTTGTTTTGCAGAAATAAATGCAATAAAACTTTCATATACCAAATTTTCAATTTTCAAAGTTTCATTTATAATTTCATATAAAAATATAGCTGCGAGCAGCGATTGCGGGCCCAAGCCTGTGGCACCGCCACCCTGGTGCATTTAGTTACACTAAAGCCACCGGGGTGGCGGTGTCACCGGCTTGGGCCCTCCATCGCTGCTCGCAGCTATATTTATAATTATATATATATATATATATATATATATATATATATATGCCAGTTGGTGGCGCTATAACTTTGACTCACAATAGTTACATCCATCTGATCGGCCTCTTACCACGAACACACTGCTGAAGTTTCATCAAGATCAGTTAACGTATGCAGAAGTTATATTACTTCGTGTTTCTCTTTTCTCGCCATTGTTTCCTCGCCACGGCCAAACCGTTCGAGATATCAAAAATCCGTCCGGAATTTATCATCCTCAATGTCTTGACTTCATGCTGACCGAGTTTGGAGGCGATTGGATGAATTCTCTAGGATGAGTACATTAAATTCCACAGCATGCGTTTTTCAAACAACCCATAATAGCCGACTTCCTGTTGGGCGGAGCTAATAACTTAGAGCGCGGAAGTTGTTCGGCCCGATGAGATCTATATGTGTACCGAGTTTCATATTAATTCATGCAAGCGTGTTTGATATATGGACCAAGTTTTCAGACCGTGTCCAAGGGGGCGCTGTTGAGCCCCCCTGCCACGCCCGGGTACCAGCTTCAGCCCGGCTCTGATGGCCGTGGGTTCTGACCTGTGTGGAAAGTTTCAAGAGTTTTTGAGCACGTTAAGGGCCCCAAAAGCCCCTGAAACCTTGAAAAACAAAGATTAAATGGAATAGACAAATCCCCCCCCCCCCCACACACACACAGACACACAGAGAGAGAGAGAAAATTCTCCAGAAAATCCACATTCAAACCAAAATATCTGACTTCCTGTGGGTCTGAGGTTATGACTGTAAATTAGAAAGGTGTCCTGCTTGATGAGAACAATACACCTACCAAGTTTTGTGATTCTAGGAAAAACTAAGCCCCCATTTTTGACTAAAGGTGGCGCTACTGAGCCATTCCACCACGCCCGTTTCTGAAACTTTGCACATGTCTACTGTATAATAAATGTGATGTGTCTGTCGAGTTTCATGCATTTTCAAGCATGTGAAGAGTCTCAAAAGCATCCGAAAAGAATATTAAAGTTTGATGCGTTGCCACGGCAACAGTATCTAAGATATCAATAATCCTTTCACAGGTCTACATCTGCCGTGTGTCTACATTATACACATAAAGTTTTAAGCAAATCGGGTAAAAATAAGAAAGTGATTTCAAAGCATTTTGAAAGTGACACACTTCCTGTTGCCAGTTGGTGGCGCTATAACTCTTACAACGAACACACTGCTGAAGTTTCATCAAGATCAGATAATGTATGCAGAAGTTATAACACACTTCCTGTGTCCCATTATTCGCCATAAATTCGTTTCCTCGCCACGGCCAAACCGTTCGAGATATCAAAAATCTGTTCGCAAGAATTCATCCTCAATGTCTTGACTTCATTCACACCGAGTTTGGCGGCGATCGGATGAATTCCCTAGGAGGAGTATTTCACATTCCATTGTATGCGTTTTCCAAACAACGTATAATAACCGACTTCCTGTTGGGCTTTTGTAAAACTTAGAGCACGAAAGTTGTGCGGCCCGATGAGATCTATATGTGTACTGAGTTTCATATTATTACATGCAAGCGTGTTTGATATATGGACCAAGATTTCGGACCCCATTCCAGGGGGCGCTGTCGAGCCCCCCTGCCACGCCCGGGTACCAGCTTAAGTCCGGCCCTGATGGCCACAGGTTCTGACCTGTGTGCAAAGTTTCAAGAGTTTTTGAGCATGTTAAGGGCCCCAAAAGTGGCAAAAAGGCACAAAAAAAAATAATGAAGAAAAATAAAAATAAAAATAAAAAAAATAAAATAAATAATCCTTACGAAAACAATAGGGCCTTCGCCCTTTCAGGGCTTGGGCCCTAAATATAGCCTACAAAAAATATTACTTTATGATTTTTTTTTTTTTTGTAATGCTGAAAATTTTATCAGATCATGGGGTCTACCTTGCAAAGAATATTGTGTATTGTATTGTGTATCTTTTAGCAAAACATTTGTCTTTCTGTGGCTTGAATGAAGTTATGCTTCATTTAGAGAGATAATGATATAGGCCTTGATTGAGCTTTCTCTCTCCGTTTGTTCTGTTTTATTTAAACACCAAACTTATCGACACAACTTGTTGAAATTAACTTGTTTTGTGATTAGATTCTTCAGTCTTGAACTGATCACGATGCGTCTTGTGTGTGATACCTGTGAGTTGTACTAGCTGTGTGACTCCCTTGTCCGGTGTGCGACCGCCTTCTGACAGGGTTTGACTGAACACCGTCGCGCACCGGACAAGAAGAGCAACGCCACGTCTTCAAACTCATTGTCTTCTATGAGTGTACACACACCGGCGGAGCTGTCCCTTTTTAAATAAAGTAGCCTATGTTTGTAATTGTATAGAAAGCTATAATAATATAGATCACACTTTCTCTTTACGTTAGCTTCTGTTTTTTCAAACACCGAACTTCAAACTCATCTACGTCACTTTGCTCATTCTTGAAGTGAACTTTTGCCTGTTTGGTGATTAGATTTAACTGTTTTGGACTTCTGTTGTGAACTGAAAGTGACGCGTCCAGTGTGCGATACCTGTGAGTTGCTAGACCCCATTTAGAAGTTTGCTGAGGCCCCTGGTTATACTGATAACCTGTACCTGCAGTGTATATTTTAGGTATCAATCACATGATTTTTTTAGGTGGTCCATTTAAGCCCTTGAGCAAAACACTGAAGAAAGTCCTTTTAGAGTTACAGTAGTTTTACAGTAGTTTTTTATTATGCTCCTGTTATGTTCTGTCAGTTCCTCAATTTAATTAATTTTGTTAGATACAATTGGTAGCGGTCAGCAATATACCTCATATACCTCACTGTTTAATTTGAATGTTGTTCTTTTGAACTGTCAGTCAGTCTCAGACAAGCCCCTTATCTCAATGAAATTATCATTGACAATAAGCTTGATATTTTTCTTCTCACTTAAACTTGGCAAGTTTCTGCTGATTTTCTGCAGTCAGATCTACACCAGAAGTATATAAGGATCTGTCTAGACCTCGACTGCACAGTAAAGGGGTGGTCTCGCTGTCATCTATGGAGATAACCTCTGACTCACTCAACATGATTTTTCACGACCATGGGCGCCCTATATGGGGGGAAAGTTAGGACAATTCCAAGGGCCCCTGACCAACAGGGGCCCCAACAAATAAGTAAAAACTAATTAAAAAAATTGTATTATATTATACACTAGATAAACCATCATCATTGAGTATATTTCAAATAATAATAACATGAATGATGTCTTTGATTTTACTTATTTTGGCAATACAAGTTTAATATCCCCATTGACCAAAAAGTACACATTCATATTGACCGACCACCCCCCTGTATCTGCATGAAATGGTTTGGTCCTGCGTTAGCATGCGCGGTGTTTAAACCATGGTTTAAACTTGCAGACAGTCAGTCGATAAGCCAGAAACACACAGAGACCGCAATGTTGCATAGTAAAATCAAATCTGGTTTTCAACAAAGGAAAGAGAGAAAAGAGAGAGGAAAGACAAAAGAAAGGATGTCAATCTGTAACCCAGTTTTTCCCCAAGAAAGGTGGGTAACGTTAGCCTTTAGTCTGTAAGTGGTATTAACCTGTTGTCCATAGTGAAATAAGCTAACGTTAACTAGCTGCAGGCTAGTGTTAGCCTACATTTCATCAACATTTAATCAGTGCAGGGAAACGTTTAGCAAGATATTCATATTAAATCATTGTCCATGCCCATTTTAGCAGACTAAACAACAGACGAGTCAGCAGCACCCCAGTCTCCCCATAACTACCCCTCCCTGTCCCAGTGAAGAAGGTGAGCAACACTGTGTTAATGACTTAGCATCATTCCAGGGAGTCTGAGTGGGGTTCCCTGTCTCTCTTGCTCTTTTTACCATAACAAAAAAAGAAAATGAAATATTTATTAATGACAGAAATCAAACACAAATTATTTTCTCACATAATGACCATCATGACAAATAAAAAAAAATGAAAAAACAACCTCCTGTCTGTACTGGATGCAGTTAGAAACAATGAGTAGCTTACCTCAACCTGCATGTAAGTTACAGACAATATTAAAATAATCCAGTGTGATGTGTTCATTTAGACTGAATTTTGAATTTTTATCTATAGATACAGATTATATTATTTCCATCATTCCAAACCTCAAACCCTATTGATTTAGTGATCACTTGATCTGTTTTGTAGCACTATAATAACCCTGGATGTGGAAATTCCGTTTTACACGTCAACTTTATTTTGTTGTTGGCATATATGTGCAGTTATGTTAAAAAATCTGTTGTTTTCATTGTTTTGAGATGATGATGTTAATTTATTTTAATTAAAAAGTTAATATATAATATATATATTCTTTTTGTTTAAGTCTGTCATTAATTTTACAATAAAAATACATTGAGAATGTGTAAAGGATTGCCTTAAGGACATTTTTATTGTGGCTTTTAATCTTGCATCAAATAGTGAACTGCAGACTTGCATTTACAAATCACAGCATTAAATATTGTGCTAGTACTAGTATTGAACTACAAGAAGCAAGACAGTTGCAACCTGCAAACTGCTTTTGATTAGAGTTATGTAAAGCTTTTGATGGGACAGTTAGGTCCTAGAGATGTGGTGACAACAGCTGCGCAGAGGGGGCCCAATTAGATTTTTTTGTCATGGGGCCCAAAATTCCTGGTGGCGCCCCTGTTCACGACACCAATGCAATTGAATATATGGTATTGAAGGCTGACTCTCTTTTAATCATCTTGCTTTATCGTCCTCCTAAGGCCTTGTCCAACGTTTTTTTTTTTTTTTTACTCTCAAAGTTGATTTTATATCTCCATTGTTTATTCGAATCTTTGATATCTCTTCTCTCTCCCTGATATTATCTAATTATCACTCCTCCTGTTAAAACCAGAAGCGTCCCTTCCACCCACTCTTCTCCTCGGCACACCTCTGAGCTTCTTATCCTAAAGGCTACTGGTAGACAGCTGGAGCGTCTTAACAGAAAAACTGGCCTCACTATTTAGCTTTTATCTCAAAACATAAAAATCTGCTTTGAACTTGGCTCGTTTCAGTTGGGTCTCTGCCACAATAAACAAATCAAGCATCAAACCAAAGGCATTATTTAACACAATAAATATGCTTACGAAACCTCCATCACATGATGCTCTAGCTTCTGATGAGCTTTGCTGTTCCTTCATGAATTACTTGCTAGACAAGACAGATGCCGTACACCGTTGTTTCTCTAATGATGCTACGAAGCTTAGCCATTTGCATCCAACAGATGCAGTCAGCAGTTCAGTACACAAGCACAAAACCATAGTGAGCTTTGGTATAGGGATGCATTCAGGTTAATTGGGACACTTTTTTTAATCTCAATAGCAAAAAGTGGCTCAATCACCTTGAATTCACCCCTAACTCAGATGGGCTGCACAAAGCGGGACCTCTATGGAGTCGGATTCATGTTGCCCATTTGAGAACAGATTCTACATGAGATCTAACTGGCCCTGATGAGGCCAAATGTGGAGCCCTTGGACAGACCCATGTGGGGCCCATAATTCAGCCCATTTCTTTTTCTGGTCAACAAACAACTAAAAACACTTTGGAAATAAATGTAAAAAAGTAAATATAATTCAGAATGTATTTTTGTATTATTATTAATCAGCAGATCAAAAAAAAACATTATTAGATGCCACTTTAATAATTACGCATTTGATTAAGTGTAATTTATTTGTTATTTATGATTTATTTCATGCATCAGGCACAACATAGGCTACACACTATTCATAAAAATGTCATTCAGCAACTAAATTCAGCTTTATTTGTATACTATGCGCATATACTTTACATAAAACAGGGCCTAATTATTGTGGCTGTTCCTGATTCAGACTCACAATCTAAAAGCAAGTAAAATTAATAAATTGTGTCATGTTTGCATTGACGGGAATTTCTGTAATTTGCGAGAAAAGCTTCCCCGCCATTGACAGTGGTAGGCGCTATGACACATCTTCTGAAAGAGTATAGAATCTCCTAATCAAAACACATGCGAAGAAACAGCAGAAACAAGCGATCTCATATGTAATCATGTGCATATGTAAAATAACATTATCATTAACATTAAACAACATATAAATCAAAACCGCCTGATGTTACTGAATGAAATGTCGACCAGAGCTACAGGACTGAGAAGCTTTGAGGCATTGATGGACTCGATCGACTCCATCTGTGTTTTGCTTTTTTTATGAAACCTACACACATTCAATGTTGATGAAAAAAAAGAATGCATGAAACAGTTTTTTTGTTTGTTTTTTTTTGTTTGTTTTTTAAAGCAGAGTGTCTGTTTGATATATAGCATATTCAGATATTCATACGAACACATATTCTGGGGTCCATGACATTTTTGTGAAAATGATCAAAAACACGGGCGACATTTTTAAAAGATGCTGACAGGGAAAGATTGGACTGTATAATTGATCAACAAACCGGCACTTGTGTGTACTTTGCATCCAATCATTTTCCAATTAGAGTAAGGGCCACGACATACTACACAATTTAAAATCTTATTATTTTGAGGGAGCTTTTCATTAAATCATAAACAAACTTTCTGTATTCTCTTGCTTCTCAAATAGCATTGACTAGTATTGTGGCAAGTTTTCCGTCTGTGGTGTACGGATCTTTCTCACTCAGCTCCTCAAATTCCTTGTCATTATTACACTTGAATAACTTTATGATGAACCCTCTGTTTATTCCGGCAATTCCTTTTTTTCTTTATGCTTACATTTGTGAGTCCCTCTTTAGTAAAGTTTTGATCATTTGTGAGCACCCCGCTACAGTTTGCACCCTTTGCCAAATTCATCCCGTCCAGCCTAAATCTGGCCGGAGTAATGATGATGATGATAGGGTTTCTGATTTAAAAAAGCTTTAAAATTGGCACGTGTCTTGACCCGGCTGACTAGAACTGCTGACTCCATATTCCTGGAGGAAACTCTTCAACGGTGTTGAGTTTGTCAGGCACCAGAACACAGAAGCTGGGCTTTGGGAAGGACACAAGGAGAGGACGGACCTCCACCAGTCGACATCATGGTGGGCGGGTTTATGAAAATAAAACATAGTTCTCTACAAAATTAGACAATAAACTTTAGATTTGCCAGATAGCTGCTGTGTTTGTGAGGAGAAAACTCTGAGCTTCTTGTGAACACAGTATCAGACTTTGATGGTGATGGTCTGTTGGATTTGTTGGTGGCACTATATACATGCAAGCGATGATAAAAGTGCCATATTGTTCCAAATCTGTGTGCGTTTCTGTCTTTTGTTGAACACAAAAGAAGATACTTTAAAGAATGTTGGTAACTAGACAGTTGACGGTAGCCATTGACTTGTTTTCCTACTATGGGAGTCAATGGACATAAAACAACAGCTCTCCTCGACAGAAGATGTAGTGCACCCTGAATTCACGTCTTTCTTAAAGCCCAGCACATTATGTCCTCTGCCTACCCATGCTGAACTCCACAGTGTGAAGAAAATGGTGTGCAGAATTTGAAATAAAATTCATTGAATGATTAAAAAGAGAACAAAATTATATTGACTTTTTTTATTTTAACATAGAAGGAAATGTGTGAAAATGATAACCAAGACAACAATCATCTATCATGTGCTTTTATCCATACACAGTTTTTACATTTATTACAGTTTCAGCTCTTGTGGAGTGACCTGCAGTGTTGATGGTTCATGGATAATCTCTTTACAAGGTTTACAACAGTTTACAGCCCTCTACATTACATTCGCAAAAGTTCATTTTCATCACACATATGCAAAACAAAAACAATTTTCAGTTATTTTAACTAAATGTATTTGAGATTTAGAATTGAATTGGGTCGAATCTTAACAATGTTGATGTAAACCAGCAACCTTTATCAAGCGTTCTCTCTGAAACATCAGCAGTAAATGACTGATCTGATAAATGTGTGTCATCTGAATCAAATATGATTTATTCGTCAATTCCACACAGAAACAGTTCACGACAATTTGTGAAAAGTGAAAGTGCATTACAGGCGAAAGTGCAGAAACTCTTTTAAATACTAGACACAGAGAGGAGAAATGGTCAGTACAGAGAGGATGATGTCATCAGTGTCGTCATGGTAACAGCCAATAGGAGCAGCTGCAGAAAGGCCGGAGCCCAAACTCTGGATGCGGCAGCTGCAGAGACACACACAGATATTAAGATCAAATTACCGTTTACAAACACACATTCAGCACATTTCTCCAGTCACCCGAACTGAGCATTTCAGAAAGACTAATGGACACTTGACATCTTAAGATCTACATCAGACACAAACAATGATAGTTCAAGGCTGATTTCCACATCTATAGCACAACCACACCTGTGATGATCGAACTGCACTCAGTCTTAAATGTATTCATTTTATATAGTGAAACTCCCCTGTCAGTTCCTGATAACTCTCAATAATAACAGGCCATCAGAAGAGCAGTGCAGCTTGTCGTCATCACTACTTATCTATGTTTGTAGTCTATGTTTTTAATCTATCTAATCTATGTTTGTAGTCTATGGGCCCTATTTTAACGATCTGAAACGCAAGCATCAAACGCGAAACGCAAGTAACTTTGTGGGCGGGTCTTGGGTGCTGTTGCTATTATACCGGTGGGATAAATGACTCTTGTGCCCGACGCAAATCTAAAATGGGTTGGTCTGAAGTAGCTTCATTACTCATAGGTGTGGTTTGGGCGTAACGTGAAATAAACCAATCAGAGCGAAATCCATGGCGGATTATGAATAGATAATGAATAGAGTAGAGAAGCAAAGTGTGTGTGCGTTGTGCACACGCTACATTATGGCCAAGCATGCGCCCTTAAAATAGCATCTGAACGCGCCACTGACTTTAGACGAGGTTTCTCCTGGTCTGTGGCGGAATTGTTTTCTGAAACTGCAAAATAGCACCAGGGAACGTTTGCGCCGGAACACGCCTCCTCTTTTCGCTGAACCGCCCCCGGGAGTTCATTCCCTAATTTACCGACGTGCGTCTGTGGAGGGAAAAGTGCAAAATAGGAATGATACATGTGTCGGTGTACAAAGTCAATTGTGCTGGGTGCAAGATAGGGCCCTATGTTTGTTATCTATATAATCTATGTTTGTAATCTGGATGGAAACCCCAAGAAGTGCATAAAAAAGGTATGCGCTCAATTGAGGGCGATAATTATTTTATCCGATAAGAATACATGCGTATAAACTACTATGGAAACACATTTACTGAATAAATCCCCCAAACCTCATGTGACTTCAGCAGAGGCTGTGATTGGATCACTGGACTAACCAGCGGACCAATGGCCTGATTGCAGCAACTTACAGTTTTATTGCTGATATTTTGCACCAGTTTCCCAAGAAGTGATGATTTTGTTCTCTTGATCACATGGGTTGGAAACACTGCTTTATTCAGTAATTTCATTTCATTTATTTTATTTATAAAGCACAATTAAAACACCGTAATGTTGACCAATGTGCTGTACAGTCACACAATAAAATGACAAATAAAATGTACTTTCAGACAAAACAGTGACTAACACACATCTGTGAAGAGCCTATTGACAAATTAACCAATTGAACCAAACGCTAATTCTAGCAAATGTAATTTCAGGTTTGGTTTAAAGTAAGCTAAAGAGGGAGCCAGTCTGAGATGTAGAGGTAGATTGGAGCTGCTACAGCAAATGCTCGATCACCACTCAATTTCAGTCTAATCCTTGGAATGATCTGATTTGCTGATCTGAGAGACCTAGAAGCTTTATGTATATGAAGGAGATGCACTAAGTATGCTGGGGCCAAATTATGCAATGCTTTGTATACAAAAATCTGTCATTTAAAATCAATTCTGAACTGCACAGGCAACCAATGAAGTGAGGCTAAAATCAGTGTTTACGAGTCCCAGTTATGAGTCTAGCAGACGCAGTAATGCTTCATGAGATATTCCAGTCTTACGCAGGAGATACGGTGTGTGTATGCGCTGGTGTTGGTGGGTTGTGAGTGTTACCTGTGGTGGCGGCGGCTGACGGGGCTTTAGTGCTGCTGGTGCTGGTACTGGTGCTGCTGGTGCTGGTACTGGTTTCAGTGACGCTGGAGTTCCTGCCGCCCGTCAGGCCGATGTTCAGCGAGTCCAGATCCGACTGAGGCTGAAGCCTGATCCACTCCTGCACCGGTGCCGTGTTTTCATACGTCTTCAGATCGCCTACATTCACTCCCAGCAAACCCTTCACATCAGGCACGTTCAGCACCTGCACAAACACACACCAGCTCATTATTAATGATCAATAAACACCTCGACCAATGAGGCGGAGCAGATGCAAAAACAAGCAGCCCACAAACAGGCTGAGGTCAGTGTCTGTTCTCTAATGTTTCCTGTGCATTTACACCAGGGGTTCCCAAACTGCTTTGTCAGCCAAGCCCTTTTGACATTAAATGTTTAAGTATTTTTATTTTCCACCACAATTCCACATTGAAAACCTTGAGCTTATAACTAATCAAATCCTCAAGCTGTTATGTTTGGAATATGGAAATGCTGTAAATTCCTGTCCACAAATGATGAAGTGAATCTAGCACACACACACTGATGATTCCCGAGCGCAGGTTAAAGCAGCAGGAGTGACAGAGACTCACGTTGATGATGTTCTGGTTCAGACTCATGAAGGTCGGCACGTCCATATTCACACTGGAGTTTACAAGTCTACGAATAAACGTCGAATCGGCACCACCTGAAAACACACACACACACACACACAAACACACACAAGTTCAGCCTGACTGCAGAAATGTGAGGTCAGTGTGTGTTTGTGTATGTGTATGTGTGTGTGTGTGTGTGTGTGTGAGTGTGTGTTGTTACCGAGGTAGTTCTGCAACAGCTGGTACGTCGGGATGCTGACGCTGTTTGTATTGCGTGTGTTTGTTGCGCTGAATGCGTTCAGAGCGATACTGAACAGAATCGACTTCTTCTCTGAGCTGCAGTTGGTCAAAGAGAGAGCAGAAGCTCGCCTGAAACACACACACACACACACACACACACACACACACACGTATGAGTCTACAGGTTTAAACTACATTCGTCCAAAAGTCCCAATAAACAAACTAAATGTTTTAATATGCAACAATTCAAAAAGGTTTCAGTGAGAGTTCAGTTTCAGATGCAGTCGTGGCCTATTGGTTACAGAGTCAGGCTGGTAACCCGAGGGTTGTGTGTGTGTGTGTGTGTGTGTGTGTGTGTGTGTGTGTGTGTACTCACTCCACACTGGCGGCCGTGATGTTGTTCAGCACACTCGCGGTCAGCGCACACAGGTTAGCTCCTCCCAGTGCGTTCAGCTCGGAAGTGCCGAGAGTGTTTCCACTCACACTGAGATACTTACTGACCAGCAGCTGGACCTGAGAGAGACACACACATCAGAACACTGAACCAGCCCGACTTCATGACGTTTGGTTTGCTGAAACACACACACACACACAGTACCATCTCAGGGTCCCAGTCTCCGTTGCGTTGGTCCATCAGAGACGCGAGTGTGTCGATCTTAGTCACGTTCCACTTTCTGACATCATCAGCTGTGGCGGTGCGGGAGGCGGAGCCTAAGACCTGCAGCACCTCGTCAGACAGTCTGTCAGGATACGCCTGCGAGGGGCGGGAAACACACGGTGTTTCTATGGCAACACTGTGATTGACAGCGCAGTGTTCAGGTGTGTGTGTGTGTGTGTGTGTTTGTGTTGTTACCTGGTTGAGTCTGTCCAGGACGATCCTCTGGAAGCTCCTGTCGAGAACTCTATCAGTGATGGCCTCCAGGTTGTCCTTCACAGTTTGGACGCTCAAACACGCGTTAAACTGCGTCACGTCGTAGGCAAACGGAAACATGTCGCTGTAAACCTGAACCTGCTTTATTTCTCCAGTAGTGCATGCTGTTTCTACAGGACACGACAGAAACACACACCAGTGCAGCTTCAGAAATATTAGAAATATGAGCACGGCAGTTCATAATGTAGTGTGATTATATCTGTTGTTCTTGAAATCCTGCTGTTTCTGCTGTGTTTATACTTTTTCTGCTGGGTAAATACGTAAGCTTTAGTGTGATAATGTTTCTGTGGTAGCTCTCACCTGCGGATCTCTTGATTTTGACTCGTGTGATTTTGTTGACCTCATTCATCATGTTGAGGATCTTCGCTTCTGAAGCCTTTGCATTCTTCCTCAGGTCACGGATAAACGTCTTCAGAAACCTCTGCTTGTTTTCCTGATAACACACACACACACACACACACACACACACACACACAGAGTTATCAGTGAAGCACACAAACAGCCGTGTGTTTACCTGTGTTTACCGTACTCTACCTGTGAGAATTTGCCCCATATGTTTGCGGTGACGTACAGCGGCAGGATCCCCAGGTTCTCCAGAGTCGCTCTGTTCCAGCTGTTTGAAGACCTGAGAGGAACATCTCACATCATATAATGACAGCAGAAGTGTGTGATATGTGTTGCTTTAAGAACCATAACTATTAGGGCTTGGACAATATATCGATGCACCGCAATTCGTGGATCGATTCCAATTTTTTCAGAATGCCTCGCAAATCGATTCTGAGCATAGTTTTTAACAGCAGAGGGCGCTCTAGGCTAGTTTTTAACAGCAGATGGCGCTCTAGGCTAGTTTTTAACAGCAGAGGGCGCTCTAGGCTAGTTTTTAACAGCAGAGGGCGCTCTAGGCTAGTTTTTAACAGCAGAGGGCGCTCTAGGCTAGTTTTTAACAGCAGAGGGCGCTCTAGGCTAGTTTTTAACAGCAGAGGGCGCTCTAGGCTAGTTTTTAACAGCAGAGGCCGCTCTAGGCTAGTTTTTTTAAGAAGAGCCTCAGAATGCTTTTATGACGCGAGATTAATGTAAACAGCCACTGCAAACACCCTTGTAATTCGCTTCAACCTTTTATTTATTCCTTTTATTCGCTGCATCGATTTATTGACCCAGCCCTAATAACCATAATGTCAACTATAATGATAAACACCAGCAGACAACAGCTATAACGATAACGATAACTATAACTATAACGGTAACTATAACTATAACTATAACTATAACTATAACAATAACTATAATGATAACTACAACAATAACTATGAAAAACCCTTTTTTATAACTAAAAAACAGATGCTGCATTAATTGCGTTCAATATTTTTAATACTCTAAACTGAAAAAATGAATGGCATGCGTTAACAAGTTAATTTTGACAGCCCTATATAAACTATATCGTGACGGTTATCGGTACAGTTATCGTCCTTGGTGGGAACGGCCTTGAGTGGCGTGTGCGAGTGAGTTTGTACCCGTAGGTGGTGTTTCCTCTCAGTAGGACAGTCTCGACCCCAGAGATCTGCTGAGACGATAAATCCTGACACTGTTTGAGTTTCTCCAGCACGTACGGCTCTGAGTTCTGGATGTAGTCGGCGCTCAGGAAGCAGCACATGCCGCCCAGAACCTCCAGCTGCGCCTGAGTGATGCTGAACCCTGAGATTCCCTGAAACACCAGCTCATGTTAGCTAATGCTAATGCAGCCTTACACTTTACAGTGGGAACATTACAACTAAAGGATTATTGTTCCATATTTGAACCATGTTTATACTTTTTAACTGAATAAGTTTAATTGTTTTCACAATGAACAGATTTAGGCTGATTCTGATCCATTTGAATTTATGTATGACTGACAAACATGCATTACAATAAGTTTATTAGTTTGTTTATGTTAAAACTGTGTGATACAAAGTGATGGACATAAATCTGATCTGTATATAATTATGATTTTTTTCCTTAAATAGTTTTGGAATTGAGAATACATTTTTGACTTGTGGATTTTGATGCATATATTCCAATTTATTTATCTATGATAATGTATTTGTAATTAATAAGTTTGTTTTATGCTTGGTTTAGTCATGTTTTTGGTGATATATATGTTCTTTGTAATATTTGAGCGTTCTCTTTTCTGTTTGACCTGTGCCGCATGATTGCCGTGTGATTAACTGATTGCTGTTTAAAGGTGCTCTAAGCGATGTCACACGTTTTTTAGGCCAAAACATTTTTTGTCACATACAGCAAACTTCTCCTCACTATCCGCTAGCTGCCTGTCCCCTGAACACACTGTAAAAAAACGCGGTCTCTCTAGACACCACAGGCTCCACAAACGGCAACAAAAACAGACTGGGCTCACCCGCACCACGACACACAACACACAGTGCTCCAGCCAATCACTGGCAAGGTGGGGTTCGGGGGGTTAGTGCGCGTACACATGAAGGGGGTGTGGAGGAGAGAGAAGCATCTAGAGGGAAGTTTGAATTATGGCCGACACACGACCAAAGAGACGACGTTCTGATGAACAAATTACGAAGAAGAGGGACAAGGATAAGGAACGCGCGAAGTACCGAATTTACATCGGGAAAACCTTCGAAAGGTGGCGAGAACTCCGCCGGCAGAACGGCTTCCAGTCCGACATTCAGTTGCTCTGTTTTTGCAGAACAGGTAAATCCATTTTTCTTTCTAAAATGACGTTCATGTTCGCCAAACCAACACAAGGATGTAATTAGCTAGAACTATGCAGTCAGCGTTAACTTTGGTGAATACAACATATGTTTCTAGCAGCGATCAATCTCTATTGTAAATGATCAAGTAAATTCACAGTAGGGCAACAATTTGTGTGAATGATTGTTTTCACCCACTGTTTGTTTGAATTTAAATGTTCATTTATAGGCTATTGACAACTTTGACTAAATTTGTTTACGACGCCTCCGTTGTTTATGCTCACTGGGAAACGCGAAGCTAACGTTATCTTGCTATTATTGCGTCCTTGTATGGGAGCTATAGTTATAACCTCAGGTGGCGAAACGATTTTAAAATAATGTTTCTCTTTTTCTGCATTCTATGTATAAAAGCATTTATCTAACTTGGCGACATTACACATTAAATGAAGTATCAGTAAAACTTAACTTTGTTTGTAGTGACTACTTTGACTTTCCTTTATGCCGGAAGGGAGGGGAGGAGGGAGGAGACGGGATGAGGAGGAGGGAGGGTCTAGCTAGCCTCCATTTAGTTTGACAACAATTTGAATGTCAAAAAGAAGTTACGTCTCCCGACATCACTTATAGCACCTTTAAAATACTCTGATTGTGTTTGTCACACACACCCTGATGAAGGCTGATTGGCCGCAACATGTAGGTGTGCCGTTGCTTGTCACCTGTTTTTAAAATCTAAGCCATAAAGAATAAAGGCTTTTTATATTTTTCTAAAAACGAACTACTCGAGTGCCTTGGATTGTTTTTCCTCGTGAGTGGAACCATCCCTACACCCAAAGAGCACCGAGATCCTGAAAGAGCACTTTTTGCATTCCTTGTATTTATGCATAAATCTTACATTTAGGCAAAAAGCTGAAATATGATCACAATTTGTGTGTTTGCGCTCACCAGACACTCCCTGGCGCTGCTGAACAGGACTTGCTTCTTGAAGGACAGAGCGCTGGACAGCACTGAGAAGTTGGCCGTTCCCAGAGACGAGAAATACGAGCGGCACAGAGATCTGTCAATCATTGAGTAACTGCAACACAAGCAAGCAGACAAACAAGCGTGTGATGAGCCAGTCTTCAGCAGCTCCTCCATGAGCACCAGTAATGCTGCTGACGTACTTGTAGTAGATGAGCACTTCGGCGGGATACTGAGAGAAGGCGTTCAGGTCAGCACTCTTGATGTAGTAGTACATGCAGGTCAGCTGAAGGACACACACACACACACACACATCTTCTTTAAACAGGGTTTGAGGTCACCCAGAGCAGATTTCTGAGAATAGTGTCTGTGTTCACCTGTGACTCCTGCAGGACGAGCGTCTGGTTGACTCGCTGCCGGCAGCCGCGGATCAGACTCATGGTTTTGCTAATGCTGAAGCTCTGGATTCGAGAACAGGTGAAACCCTGCAGCACCTGGAAAGACATGCTGCACAAACACCAACATCCAGTCAGAACTACAGCCTCACCATCCAGTCTGACTGATGATAATAATGATGATAACTCTATTCACTCACGTGTCCGGGTCGCTGAACTCCGCCGCGACGGTTTCGAAGAGCAAAACGGCCTGAGAGGAAGAAATCTCAACATGTCATTTTCCTTTCTGACAGAACATGCACTCTTAGGAAAAAGGTTCAATGAGGTTCAATATCGAACTCCAGCGCTCCTGAGGAGTGTCTTATAGAGGCCCTATTATGCTTCACATGTTCAACTTTCTTTAGTGTGTAATGTTGATGTTTGAGCATGAAAAATGTTTCCAAAGTCCCTCCAGTGGGAGTTCTTCTCTATATCAGTGTCAGTGTTTCTGAACTCCCTGAAACACCTCCGTTGAGTTTCTTCCAGGAACGAACACGTCACAATATTCCTCATTTAAATAATTCATACGCAGAATAAAGGGGCGGGGCCTGGTTGAGTTAGTTAGTAGTGTGTTAAACTGGTGGTTATGGTAAGGGGCGGGACATTTCCCAAACACACTCGAAGCGCTCGACCAATCAGAACGCACTGATCCAGCCGACCAATCAGAACACAGTGTGCTTTTCAGAGGGAGGGGTTTCATAGAGACAGGAACTAAACAGAGCGTTACTGACAGACTGGGAAGAGCGGAGCTGCAACAATGGCTAATCAATAAACGTGTTATCTTGCTTTCTGAGGCAGATCCCGCTGTTTGGGAACTCAGTCGTGTAAGTTCTGGGAGGAGATTACACCGAACCACTCTGACAACAGAGTTTGCTCAGGCATTTCAGATGTTGTGCAGTGAGATCGGTCCGGTGGTTGGTCCAGTTATGCCGTCCCATTGCAGTCACATGACTTTTTTGATGTCCATCGAGGAATTTTTTTGGTAAATGTTTCCATTGTAGTTTATGCATATGTTTTCAGAATGGATAAAAAATTTACTTTTATGCACATTTTTAGAATTTACACGCATCTTGGGGTTTCCATTCAGCGTTTTTTTATGCAATATCCAAAAACGTGCATATAAATAGGTTAATGGAATCAAAGCTAATGATAAATATGGGGAAAATAACGTGTTGTTGAACATTCAAGCATGAAAACCTGTGCTTGTGTTCTCTAAAAACAACATCAAGACTTTGTAAAAGGGCATTATAGGTCTTGTTTAAATAATTACATACTTTCCTATTTAATGGGATAAATAATTGTTTTCTCATGATATGAAGTATGTTTACTAGCTGTCTAATTCATAAATATATATTTTTTTTTAATTAAAACTAAATCCATAAACTGATCTGTTGATGGGAAACTCTGAAAGGTCCAACAGATGAAGGGTCTTTCTTCTCAGATTCGTGACGAGCCTGACGTACCTGCTCGTGTTTCCACTTCTTCTGATTGACTGTCTGCACCACTGCGAAGGAGGACGACACGCTTAGCAGGAAGTTGCGCGGGATCTCCGTCGCCATCAGGTCAGGAACGTTTGTGATGACGCCGTCAGACGAGCTGTTCACAGAGATGATCTAGAGAGAGACAGAGAGAGACGTCACGAGACAAACCAGAGACGTACTCGTGTGTGTGTGTGTGTGTGTGTGTGTGTGTGTGTGTGTGTTAGTTACCTGGCTGACGATGGTCTGTTGGAGAATAATGGGTGCGCCGATGACATTGGCCAAGAATGATTGAGATTTCATGGCCAGAAGCAACACATTTCCTGAGAAACCGTAGATGACTGATGTTTGTACACCAATGATCAGCGAACCCAATCCCACCAGTCCGTCTGCACTGTTAATCTGCCGTGGACAGAGACACAGATGTGTATTGGTACATCTAGTCACGTTTATTCATTTATACAGCTCCAGTTTAACACAACTGTAGTTGATCCAGTGTGCTTTACAACACAATACAAACTAACAAGTCCACAAATATAATCCGGGGCCGAACTGTGCAGTGCCTTGAATGCGAGAAGAAGAATCTTAAAGTCGACTCTAAACTTTATAGGGACCCAATGCACTGAGGCAAGGACATGGGAGATATGATCCATTCTTAGTCCCTGTTAATAATCTGGCTGCTGAATTTTGAAGCATCTGTAATGGAGGCCGAGTAGACTGAGGTAGGCCAACGAGTCTGTATGAGTGAGTCACTGAATCATCGACTCAACAACACTGAGGCTACATCTGAAATCGCATACTTCCCTACTATATAATAGGCAAAAAAGAAAACCAGCATGTCCGAAATCACAGTAATCGGATGACCTACTACTTCCGGTGAGATTCTGAAGTGTGCATACGATGGACACTTTACTATCCCATGAGGCCACGGGAGAGGATTTATGAGTGGCAGTGAAGAGACGCTGGTAGATCACATGATAATGACAACATGCTAAATGTGTTACATCCGGATTACATTAATACTATATAGAACATACTTTTTTGCGGTCACAAAGTAGTACTTATTCAGAATAAGTGCCTACTCAAAAGAGTGCCTACTCAATAAATCACTGATATGACGATTTTGTCAACAACACTGATCCATTCAGGAGTTCCTCGGAGACGCAAGCGGTTGATTAAGCGTTGGCTCTGAAGCGTCACTGGGGGATGTACCTGGTAGAGTCCAGACGACAGCAGGGTTTGTATGATCATCATGGCCTGATCGAGGTTCCAGCCCTGTACGAGTGTGAGCACAGACAGAGCGCTGAACAGAACATTCCCTCCGGCGCCGCTGATCTGAGCCGTGCTCAAACCTGTGCTCGACTGACCCAGAGCCTGGATAGAATCCACCGTCAGAACGGCCGCATTGCTTGCCAGAGCCGCCGACACCTGCACACACACACACACACACACACACAATCATGCATTTAGCTTGTATAGAGCTTGTTTCTGACACACACACACACTCTTGTACGTACGTCGGGTTGGATGTTGGAGCAGTTCTGATTGATGCTGGAAGAGATGTTCTTCAACTGCTCCGCACTCAACTGAAGGAAGGAGCTCGCAGGAGCCGAGCAGCGTAACGTCACAGGCAGACTGTAAACACACAAACATCACAATAAAGCTGTTAAAGCCCATCAGGGCATCTTCTACAAACACCCTGGCTTCAAACTAATGCCAGTGTCACAGTTCTGCTGAAACGACAGCTTCAACCAGTTTCGTTGGTTTCTCACAGACAAGTCGCCAACACTTCCCTAAAACCATCAAACCAGAGCAGTCTTTTCAAATGGTACACTGTTAAAAAAAAGGTTCTTGATGGTTCCATGAAGACACTTTAACATCCATAGAGTCTTTCCAATGGACAAAAGGTTAGTGGGAAAAGGTTGTATAGATTATTGAAATGTTCTTCACTCAAAGAATAAAAATGGTTCTTTTAAGAACTGATCGCTGAAATGATATTTGAGGAACCCGAAATGGTTCTTCTATGACATTGCTATGAAAACCCCCTTTAGAAACCGAAGTGTAGTTTAATGAGATGTGATTAAGGATGGTTATTGTTGGTGTCTCTCACTAGTAGGCACTGAAGAACGGATTCTGCTTGAACAGCTGACTCGTGTATTCCTCCATGACGTCGCCCGGAACGCCGATCTGACTGAAGAGCTGCAGGTTCTCCAGGTTCTCCAGGAACGGCTGAAAAACAAACACGTTTTTGAGTCCCACAAAAGAAAACAGTCAAACTGGTTTGGAACAACATAAGAGTGAATAAATGAGGACAAAGTTATCATTTTGAACTGGTCGAGCTCTTCAAACCGTTGTCACACCTGAATGGGGGCGAAGAGGAGCAGGTCCTTCAGCGTGATGAAGCTCAAGAAGACGGAGATGTAGTCGGCGAACCAGGCGGTGGAGTTGAGATCGGGGTTCGAGGCGTTATAACATCTAGGAGCTGACGCTGAGAACACATGACAAACACGGCTCACCGACGAATCTTCATTATCATTAGACAGCAGAATCAATCATGCAATCCATCAGCCGTAACTCACAGGTGTTCAGGTAGACCAGGATGGTGTTGTAGACGTCTCTCTGAGTGAACTCTGCTGCACTGAAGTTATATTTAGCCATCACTGAAACACTGAACAGAGAAACACACGAAATGTGTTTTAGGGGGAAAGGGGGAAATTAGTCTAGGGGTAAAAAGATCTTTCCTTCATCGGCAGAGCAAACCCAGTGAACAGGGAACATTCTGGAAAGGTTATGAACAAATGTTCTTCCACTAACATTAATAGAACGTTTGTTCAAAGTTATCTGGTCTTTAATAATGTTCTCAAAACGTTAGCACAGAAACATCATTTATACATTGTTCTTGGAACATTTTTTTTCTGAAACGTTCAGAGAAAGTTCAAAAGTAACGTTCCCATAATGTTTGAATGGAATGATACGATCGAATGTTCCCTTAACGTTCACATAACCAAGAAAACACTTTTTTAAAATCATGTAAAAAACTGAACAGTTTGAGTGTTAACACAACACTCAGAAATAATGTTTTCATAACTTAATGAGAACGTTACGCTACTGACGCATGGAGTTGAGCCGCCGTCACATTTAGAGTTGCTTGGCGAAGTCTCATGGGTGGAATCCAGTCATTTCAACGGGAGTTTAGCATGAGGGTGAAAAGACCCCCGAGCAGATCTGGCTTGTGTTCACGTGAACTCGTCATGTTCACCAACAAAAAATCTGCTTGGTTTGAAAGTGACTTTGGTGTGAGCAGCGCTTCATCTTTGCTACATGATTGACAATACTGAAATCTCACCGAAATCCCCCTTATGTGACGACCACACCTTTAGGCTTGTGTCTGCTCCACAACACTGCCACTTATTATCATCATGTTGAAAACGTGCTACTCACAACTTCTTGAAGGAGAGACAGGAGGAATATCGCATGACGTCTGGGCTGATGAACTGTAAGGTGAGCAGCGGCAGGTACTGAACGAGTCGAGACTCGAACCACTGGTCCACCTCAGACCGGACCTCCACCTTCAGAACCTGAGGCCACACGCAGGACAACACCTGCCGGGCCAAAGCCAGCGACCCCAGCGGCGCCTGCGGGACACGGACACACACAGACTCATGCACTGCAGCGATACGGCCATTTCACAATCAATCATAAGCTGTTAAACGAGGGAGTGTAAGATGTCTGCACCGTCTGCAAGTACTGGGGCGTCTTCGGGTAGATGGTGAAGAACTGGCAGATTCTGGTGACATCGTCCACAGCGTTCGGGCGGTTCAGGAGACTGCTGACCTCCACTGGAGACATCGACTCCATCAGCTGAGACACACGTCACACAACAGAAGCACTCATCAACTGAACAGTCAACACGTGAAGGACTCTATCATCAGATCTAATCGGGGATCACTGGATGGAGACGTCTGACGGGTCTGACCTCTGGCACACGGGCGGGAGGCATCAGGGACAGGAAGGTGCTCAGATTCGGGAACTGGAAACTCATGAAGGATGAGGTCAGGAAAGCGTAGTAGCTCTGGTTGCTGTAGCAGCGCAGCGGGGTGGGGCCTGCGGAGACAGAGGGGTGAGCGGATGGAGTGATAAACACATGGACGGATGAAGGGACGGGTGGACGGACACCTGTGAGAGAGCCGAGGATCAGCTGGTAGATCTGATCTTGTGTTGCGGGCTGGAAGGTGGAGCTGGACGAGTTCAGCAGCTGCACCCTGTGAGAACAAGCCACGGTGAGTACACACAACAGTTTGAGTGTGTTCACGTGTGTGTGTGTGTGTGTGTGTATGTGAGTCTTACGCCTGCTGGCTAATCGGACAGGGGCGCTGCTGGACGACGCTGAAGTAAGTCGTCACGTGCTGGACTGTAATGTTCGCTATGAACGGAGGCAGTATGTTCAGGATCCAGATCTGCAGATTATCATCTGATAACGTGGTCAGATTGGCCCGGTCAAACACCTGCTGCAGGAACGCTTCCTTCACTGGAGGAGGGAGAACAACACCCTGCATCTGACAGACACAGACCACAGCCAATTAGAACACAGATACTACACACACAGCCAATCAGAACACAGATACTACACACACAGCCCATCAGAACACAGATACTACACACACAGCCCATCAGAACACAGATACTACACACACACCCCATCAGAACACAGATACTACACACACAGCCAATCAGAACACAGATACTACACACACAGCCAATCAGAACACAGAGACTACACACACAGCCAATCAGAACACAGGTACTACACATACAGCAAGCCAATCAGAACACAGATACTACACACACAGCCCATCAGAACACAGATACTACACACACAGCCAATCAGAACACAGATACTACACACACAGCCCATCAGAACACAGATACTACACACACAGCCCATCAGAACACAGATACTACACACACAGCCAATCAGAACACAAACACTACACACACAGCCAATCAGAACACAGACACACCACACACAGCCAATCAGAACACAGAAACTACACACACAGCCCATCAGAACACAGACACACCACACACAGCCAATCAGAACACAGACACACCACACACAGCCAATCAGAACACAGAAACTACACACACAGCCCATCAGAACACAGATCCTACACACACAGCCAATCAGAACACAGATATTCCAAAAACAATTGATCAAAACTAGGGCTGCAACTAATGAGAGAGTGTGAGAGAGTGTGTGAGTGTGTGTTGGTGTGAGTGTGAGTGTGTGTGTGTGTCACCTGTAGCATTGCAGAGAGAGAAGTGTAGAAAGTGGTGAGCTGTGTGTCCGGCACGTGGATCAGGAGGTTATAGACGGCGGCGGCGCTGGACAGAGTTCCAGGAGTGCTGGAAACCTCCACTAACTGTCTCAGGCTCAACAGACTCAGAGTGTCCAACTGCACACACACACACACACAAACAACGTGAACACGCGTCAACACCTGTACATGCTGGATGTCTTCTGTGCTGTGAGTGTGTGTGTGCGTACCACACTGAAGCCGGGGTTGAGTCTCTGCAGGTCAGTCACTGTGGTGAAGACCGAGAACCGTCCAAAGCTGCTGATCAGCCAATCAGAGCTGCCCTGAGAGACGCCCACACACCCTAAACACAGAGCAACACGTCACAGCTGAGCGCTACCCACAAACCCTGAGGTTCACCTGTTCCTGAGAGATGCCAACCTGCAGTGCTGTTCTTAGAGAGGAAGACTTTGATGAAGTCAACGTAGACGTTCGCTTGAGTCTCGGTGGACATGATGTCAAAACTCTGACTGAAGCTCTGGACACTGTGAAGGAGACGAAGTCTTAGAGCTGCGTTAACGTGTGTGTGTGTGTGTGTGTGTGTGTTGTAAACTCACACGCTCCTGAAGGTGTCACAGCTGAAGTCTAAGGTGGAAAGACAGGACAGGAACGTCTCGGAGGCGTAGGGTAGAAATGGGCGGAGCCTGGAGTTAAACCAGCGCTGGACGAACGAATCATCTCTCAGGCTGGTGGAGCTGAAGGAGCTCAGAGTGACTTCTCCAATCATATTCATGAAAGACACTGAGGGGCGGGACTTATTCAGCCTCTGATGGAGACAGACACAGTTCATCCTTCTTAATTACTCACTGATATTCTTGCTTATTTTACTCTGCTTTTTTATTTTGTACTTTATTACGTTGTACTTTATTTGTTAATATTGCTTCTTAAGAGTTGATCCACTGTTGTCATTCTCTACAGACAAATCAAAAGGTTAGGGTCTTCACTTAGAAGAGCATATTAAATAAAATCCAGCCTTAAGGCCCGTACACACCGGGACGAATATCGGCGCGCGTTATTCGCCAGCGTTTTTCAACGCGTTTTTTGTGTTCACACCCAAGCGATTTTCGCTGACGATGAGCCGAGTGAACATGCAAATTCATTCCCTGACATTAGATGACGCTTAATACCACTCCATAACAGTTCTCTTTTATCAAGATTTTTGTAGTCGCTGTCGCGTTTGTCATATAGTTATTTATGTTCCGACACCAACGAGAGCAGCAGCTCTACATTCATCTTGCCTTGCATCTTCCTCGTCTTATTTCTTTCCGGCAGTGTTTAGACGCTACTCGGCATATCTTCTTCGCCGTTACGTATGTGTGCTCGGCAAGACCGTTTTGTGTTTGAGCGCCCCCAAGTTGTGTTTTACTGTAACTTCAGAAGCTCCAGACACGTGAGCAAAAGCGCCAATCTCATTGGTCGGATATTTTTTGACGCGGTGCGTCAAACCAAAAAAACGAACCCGAGGCGTTTTTTAAAAAATGGCGCATTTACGCGTGGCGTTTTTCGCGTCGGTGTGCACACTCACATTGGCGCCCTTTGTTTAGTCACGAGGCGTTAAACGTCGGCGAATATCGCGCGCGAAATTCGTCCCGGTGTGAACAGGCCTTTAGTGTGTAAACATGGAGAACAGCTGGGTTCAGGTTTATCTGGGTGTAGAAGTAGCCTGAACTGGACTGAGAGAGACGGGCAGAGCGAGTGTGTTGTCTGTACCGTGTTGGCGAGCAGGTCGAGTGCCGGACCCAGCACAGGGTTGACCTTCTGCGTGAACAGCTTCCACGTCTCTTCGGACGCGCTATCGTTCCCATTGAGACTGCATGTCAACACCGTCGCCAAGTCCTGCGCGCTCAGAACTGTCAACTGAACACAACACAAAACACACGTTTACAGAGAGAGAGAGAGAGAGAGAGAGAGAGAGAGAGAGAGAGAGAGTGTGTGTTCACATGTGTGTGTGTACGGGTGTGTTTGAGTACCTCTGCACAAGCGTACTGTGTGATGCTGAATTCACAGAGCCGACTGCCGTCGTGAGACGAGCTGAGATACACCAACAGACCAGAGCTATAACACACACAACCATGAGTATGACAGATATGCATCAAACTGCCAATCACAACACAGACACTCTAAAAACAGCCAATCAGAACACAGAAACTCTAAAAACAGCCAATCAGAACACAGACACTCTAAAAACAGCCAATCAGAAACAGACAATCAGAACACAGACAATCTAAAAACAGTCAATCACAACACAGAAACTCTAAAAACAGCCAATCAGAAACAGCCAATCAGAACACAGACACTCTAAAAACAGCCAACCAGAACACAGAAACTCTAAAAACAGCCAATCAGAACACAGAAACTCTAAAAACAGCCAATCAGAACACAGAAACTCTAAAAACAGCCAATCAGAAACAGCAAATCAGAACACAGACACTCTAAAAACAGTCAATCACAACACAGAAACTCTAAAAACAGCCAATCAGATACAGCCAATCAGAACACAGAAACTGTAAAAGCAGCCAATCAGAACACAGAAAGCCCTCAAACAGCCAATCAGAAGATAGATACGCCTCATTTTCCAGCTAACAAGGAATGTTAAAAGTTAACTTTCGCATAACCAACAAAAAACAAGATTTAAAAATTGAATTTACTTAATGGTAATGTTAGCAAAATGTTAGCAAATGAATAGCAAAATGAATGTATTTATGTTAGCTGTTGGCCTAAAATGAATGATTTACTTTGATTATCGATTAATCGACTGATTATTTTCTTTGGATAATTGATTAATCGGCTGTTTTCTTCTTTGGGAAATCAATTAATTGATTAAAAGTAAGACTGTTTGAGTTACAAAATAATTTGAAGGGTTACTGGAGGTGTTTTCACCTGTTGACACTGCTGCACACTGCCGTTTCTGAGGGAGAGAGAGAGAGAGAGAGAGAGAGAGAGAGTGAGAGAGAGATCAGCTCACATTGTGCACAATTAAGGACAGAAATCACAACTCAGCTGGTTTAGAGAGGAATACTGACCGTTCACTGGTGTCACGCCACACTGGGAGAGACAGAAGAGACTCACATGAGCATCAAATGAGCTTAAATCTCCAGCTTAAAACTAACCGTAACCAAAGCATCTTCAACACTCACCTCTCTGCTGGAGCTCACACAACCTGAGACAGAAGAAGACACACTGTGAGTTCATATGAAGCACGCTACTGTCCAACACACTCACATATGAGTGATCCCAGTCCAGGAGACTACGAGACTTTAAAGCAAAGGGGAGTGTGTCTCACCCGGAGGGACTTGCTGCAGCAGAGCCGCTTTACTCCTCAGAATCTCCGTCTCCAGATTCACAGACACGCGGACCATCAGGTGATCCAGACGGTGGAAACTAGCAGACAGACAGACAGACGTGTGAGTGTGAGAGCATGAGATTCAACACTGGAAACACACGCAGCATGCAACAACACACTCACATGATTTGGTACGACGCACAGGAGATGTTCCTCTGAAAGAAACCCGTCCACACATTAATGCTTGGACAGCAGTGAGAACGAGATGTAAAAGTGTGCTGGAAAACCCTTTTACCGTCTTTGATGACTCCACCATGAGGTGAAGCGTGGTGAGGACCCTCTGTTCCTGTGGAGATTCGATCAGCTGATCAAACACGGCATTGATGACCACAGCTTTCTCTGGAAGACCAGGAACATCCTCAAACATCAGCCCAACCAACTGCTCTGGAGAGAGCGAGGGCAGGCTGCTCAGCTGCACACAGAGGAAGAGCGTTAGACTCTTCTGCAGTCACAAACATCTACAGTCAAATGAACTTGAGAAGCAAAACTTGTTCTGAGAAATCATCCATATGTTTCTTGTTCTGTTATGCTCTGGCCTCATAATGTTTAATCAAATGTCATGACTGGATCTTCCAGCGAAGCGTCAGTCTTCTCTCTGGTGACCTATGCAGGGTTCTCCATTCATTTAGTGTGTTTAAGCTCCGCCCCCTACAAGCTCACGCTCATCTGCATACACTGCTGACCTACAAGCTCACGCTCATCTGCATACACTGCTGAGTGCCACGCCCACATCTCAAAATCCAATCAGCAACTGAGGCACAAAACTAAGTACCTGCCCTACATTTTTTCTTTTTTTTTAAGAATGCATTTAACTGAGATGTGTGTCACACTGCGGAAGACAGGATCTGGTGATACTTCCATTCACAAACGCAAACCTATACCTAAAAAATGATTAAATCTCAATAATTACTCAGTTTTGCTTCTCAAAAGGAAAACCGACATATTGCTGATGAACACAGTGATTGTGTTTTGCAGTGTATCTTTGACTTTGCCTGTACCGGGTTGAACTGTGTGTTGAGCGAGATCAGCTGATTCAGAGGGACGATTGCAGAAAACTGGCCAAAGTTACGGATGAGCCACTGGGAGCTGTCGTTGGACACACACGCCGCACCTGAGCAAACACACACACATGAACTCAAAGTCATCACATCACTGCAGAGCGTCAATAATGAGCTAGTCTGAGCAGGACAGGGGAATGAAACACAAAGGAGAAGAGCGTGTGTTCTTCACCTGCTGTCTGTCGAGAGAGGAACGGCACGATGAAGTCCGTCACTGTTAGCTGTCGCTGAAGGTCATTCATATGGAGATATCCTGCACTGAACGCCTCAACCCTTCATCACACACACACACACACACACACACACACACACACACACACACACACACATGTCAATAACACTCCACGGACACAGATTCTCCATAAACAGCAACGCTCTCATTACAGCCTGTGCTGATCATAAGCGAGGTGTGTTGTGCATTGTGAGGAAGATCTGGTGTTTACACTGTCTGGAAGTTCTGACAGCTGAAGTTCTTGCTGCGCAGACACTGCAGAAATGGCCCCGAAGCGGCCGGCAGGAACGGTCGGAGATGCTTGTCAAGCCAGAGCGCGACGCTGCCATCGTCCGGGAGTCTGTCCAGCCGCAGCTCGCGCAGAGCGTCCAGAAGAGCGGAGCCAGAGCTGCTGCTCCACCACGCCGACTGAACACAGAGAACAGAGCAGTTCAGGTGTGCAAGAAAACACTGATGAAATGAGTTGAGATTTAACTTTGTTAAGCATATCATGTTCCCAAAGCTTTAGCTAACGTTCTGGCAAGGTTCTCTCAGAGTTACCGTTCGTTCAGTAATCTGATTTAATAATGTTCTCAAGCTGTTAGCACAAATACATTACTATACATCAATCATGGAAGTTCTGTTTATCTTTTTCAGTGTGTTTTTTTTTTTTTTTTTTTTTTATCATTTTGCCGGCACAGGTCTGTATTTTTATTGAAATTTGACTATTTCACCCCCATTTCCTTTAATACATCTATTTTACACTAGGTACTCAAAATAGTTCCACTCAGGACTTTAAGGACAAAAACATCACCATTGAAACACATTAAAACGTCAATTTAACTATAAAATAAAGCAATCTTTGTTAATAGACATTCATTCTTTTGGCAATACGTACTATTTTTTACCAGATGGTGTCATTTTCTCATAGCCTAGAAATCTAGACGCACCCTAGCCGCAGCAAAATGTATTTTGCAGCCAGGGTAGTCTAGCAACTCTCCATTGACTTTCTAGCTGCAAAAACCTAAATTGGGTCAGGCCAATCACGTCGTGTATAGAGTAGGCGGGGCGGCCTAACATAATGACGACAGAGTTGCGACGGCTGCTACTTGAAAACAAAGAAAAGCTGCTGCTGCTGGCGAACATCTTTCAAATCGGCTTTGGCCGCGACTCTGGAGGACTTGGAGTTAAGTTTGTCTTTGAGAAAAGAGCAAAGAACGGCACTTAAGTCATTCTTTAAAAAAGGAAGATGTGTTCATAGTTTTGCCTTGCAAAACCGTGCAAAAGTTGAATCTATCAACTAGCTCCGCTGTTGGCAAAACGCTCTGGTTGGTTGAAGCGCTGTCCTATTGCGTGCAGAGGGAATTTGAAAGACAGCCGTTTATCCCGCCGCTCGGATTGAGCCGTTTCTATGGTGAGTTGCCAGACCTAACATCTTGATGTAGGTCTGGCTTGCCAGGCAAATTTTCTCAGGTTTGGCCTATAAAGCAAATCCTTGCTTTATTCCTGTTCTCTGATTCTGCATATTATAGAGCCAATTGGATGAATTGTGCAGCTATGATTGTGTGTGTGTGTGTGTGTGTGTGACCGCGAGTTTTGCTGCCATCTAAAGGGGAAGGTCTGGTACTGCGCCAAAACAAAATCTCACTGAAAGCTCATTTTCTAAGATATCAACCTCCAATTTGGAACACAACTTTTTATATTCATGGCTTTGATTTTCTAGCAGTAATAGCGTTCAACACGTTTCATAAAATATATATTTTACATAAAATAATGTTCATAAATCATTTTCATCAACTTAAACCTCTATAACTTTTTTTTGTTTTACTTTTTAAACTTTTTACTTCAACAATAATCTGCCAAGGGTCTTCTTTAAAATGAGACCAAACTTAAGTCTGTGCTCCCAAGCTTCATATTTTTATGACAGATTTAGACATTGACATTTTTGTCCACTATGGAACTATGTGTAACTGTTACTACTTTTGTCAGAACGTTTGTCATGCTGTGCAATGCTTCATGGGAAGTGACTGTGACTCCAGCTGTCTCGTACCCTGTTGGAGAGCGTGATGAGTGTGGCGTCCAGCAGCTGCGAGACTCTGGTCAGGAGGAGCTTCCAGCTCTCAGGTGAGTCGGTGACATCAGCGGACAGGTGACAGTCCAGCACAGACACCAGCTGCTCCACACTGACATTCAGCACCTGAAGCACATCCGAACACAACTGTTGACACAACTGCCTCATGCCTGATCAGAGAGGTGCATTCTGGGATAGAGACTCATGTCTGATTACCGGGACACATGCATATTCTGCGATACTGAAGTCACAAAGCCTCTTTGCAGCATCTCCGTTGCTCAGGAAGAGCTGTAATGCAGAACTGAGGACAGAGATGACACAATTAATCAAAGTCGAGGCGGGGAAACAGAAAAATACAGCAGTCAGTAAAACCTCACTCTACCTGTCCACTCCACGACACACTTGAGTCTCTGAAACACACAAACAGAGGAAAACATCACATACACAGACACACACACATTCCTGCACACTCACACATGATCACGCACAGACAGAGATGAAGAGGAGTCGCTGACTACCGTTGTATGGAGTCAAAGGACACTGTGGAGGAAAAGACAAATACGGTGAGAAATGTACTGAACTAAATGCTAGAAATCTGTAAACATAAACGTGATTCACTTTAAATAACAGACATACCTCATCCACTACTGGGAGTAGAGAGCAACCTGTGGGAAAGGCAGAAACAGCATTAAGGAACACGGGGAACAGACATGATGGCTCAGAGAAGCACAGATGGCACGGCGCTGACCTGCTGGAGCCGTGAGACTGAGGTTATAAACGCTCGCCCAGATGACGGGCTCCAGATCGCCCACTGCTGATCTCAGGATGTGGTCAAGTCGCGTGAAGCTGATCATAACAGAGAAGAAGCAGCCATGAGGATCCGAACACTGATGTCTCGGCCTCTCTTGGTTATTGATAAACAAACACTTACATTATCTGGTTGGTTTGACAGCTGAGTGGAATCTAGAACAGAAAACCAGTATGCATAAACAAACTAAACTCATTTATTTCCATATAGAGGACTATAGCTGGAAGCAGCAATAACACGAAACATAAGATCGATAGCATAATAGGAAAGAAGAGCTATGACATTACAGTTCAATCAATCACAGAAAAGTGTTTGCAGAAAAACTTCTACTGTATGAACCTAGAAATGGCCAAAGACTTCCAGCCATAACTCTGAAACACTTCTCACCTTTGTGGAATAAACATACAGGAGCTGGAGAACTGTAGGAAGACCTCGATCCACAGGAGACACTAGAAGATGATCAAACACTCTGTTGATAACATCATTCTGTTGAAGGCCAGGAAGACCGTTAACCATCAGTCCAGCCATCTGCACTGGAGACAGACTGTCCAACGTCTCCAACTAAAGACACAGAAGAACAAGAGGGCAAACATTAGAGGAAAAGTATAGACAACACTGATGATGTTCGTCAAGATTATTGTATTTATTCTTCTATCATGTTCTTTGATGAAGAAGTAAAGACATACGGGATCAAAGTGTGCGTTGATGGAGAGCAGTTCTGTGAGAGACACAAACTGAACGAACGAGCCAAAGTTCTTCAGCAGCCACTCAGTACTGGTGTTGGCACTCGACAGACAGCCCGCATCTGACACACAACACACACAGTAAAATCAGCTTCATGAACTCCAGAAGCTCAACATGAGTGACAGTCTGCCTCAGACCACTGCACACCTCCACCTCACCTGTTGCGTTTCTGAGGAAGGGCAAGATGAAAAACTCCACCATGTTCCTTCCTTGCGTCTCATTGATGAGCGGGAACTCTGCCAGACTGAGAAATGGTTGGAAATAATGTTGAACAAAGCATCTTATCAAGGATAGTCTTGAGCTATTGTTGAGGAAATGCTTTTCTTACATGTGCTGGTAAGTTTGGCAGCTGAGGTTTTTGCTGCTAGTGCACTGCAGTAGGGATGGAGACACGAACGGTAGAAACGGCTTCAGATATTGACCCAACAACATGCTGATGAACGCAACGTCACTCCATTGGTCAGGACTGATGCGCTGCAATCTCAGCTCCCCAATCACATCCAGCACTTGGGACACGACATCACCTCTGATTGGCTGAGACTGATGATGTCATGAGGAGGAATTATTGCCATATTCCCAGTCAGTCTTCCAAGTAACACTAGAGCAGAGTTGTACAAGGTGTATTTACCATATTTGCTGCCATGCTGGAAAAGATGCTGAGGGCTCCATTGAGAACATTGTTTGTTTTGGTGAAAAGCAACTTCCAGATCTCCTTGGAGTAACTGCTGCTGCTGGATAGTTGACACTTCAGAAGTCCAGCCAGGTTTTCAGCAGTGAAGCCTGTGAGCTACAAACACAAAGGATTTCATCAGTGGAGATCACAGTTCAGGAAATATCATGATGACTCCAGAAACTGCTGCACATTTGCTCTCTGGAGGGACGTAGATCCCCAGAAAGTCATCAATATCAGCTCATTGTAAAAGAGTTTTCTGCTTGTCGTCTTCTTACCGGAGAGCAAGCGTACTGCAGCAGGTCGATACTACAGGGGTCGCTCACGAGACCAGCCGACAGCAGAGTCTCATTACTGTGGAAGACATTACACTTTCATGAACACTTCCTGTCTCATAGATGATGTCACAGTGTCAAAGTGGAGAAAAGAGTGTTTGCTCGTACCTGTTGACTCCTGAACAAACTCTGGTAGCTGTTAAATTCATCAGAAAACATTGATTAGTGCTACTGGATTTCATTAGGACTCAGAATAACACCATTGAATTACAATGTGACAGTCAAAAAGCTTAAATTAAAGTAATAAAAGTAGAAAGTTGACCAACAAAACTTGTTCAGATTTGTTGACAGATTCATTGTTTCTTTTTGACTATAAATATATAGGGAGTCATTCTTACGTTCCCATGTCCTATGATCCCTAGATATATAGGACAAATAATTACATGACAAAGGGTCCTATGTCCCCAGGGTTGGGGTTCAGCTAACATGGGAACATGGAACCCTGGGAACTTTAAGCCCTCGGAAAGTTGTACCTTGGGAATTTTGAGCCCTGGAAACATTGTACCCTGGGAAAATAGCTATGCTCCTGATCACTGCAGTAGGAGACGACTAGTGAGTGACACTGAGTCTTGAGTCTTGCTCAACACAGTTTGGTCAATAACTCTTTCAGAACATCCAATGCTGGGCAAATCTTGTTTTGATTCTCTCTAAAATCTAAATCACAAAATCTACTAGTCTTGTAAACTACTGACATGACCTTTTTGAAAGGTATTTGTACAAGGATTTGATTATATATTCAAGTTATTTATCGTTTCAGTTTGCTTGTCCGACAGGCTACTCGCAATTAGTGTTGTATGGAGCCGAGAACTGAAGGTTTGTAGGCCCCTATTGTATAGGTTTGTGTCGTTATTATTGTTCCTTTGGATGGGCACTAGGGCTGCCCATAGATCTGTACAGACAACAGCTGCCAATGTAACACACTCAATAGGGAGGAAATCTGAGAAAAGCTGGGCTTAGTGTTTATGGATCTAGTCTAGTGGAGTAATGCAGGTTCAGTTCATCGCAGCGCACATTCAGACTCGATTAGACACAGAGTAGTAAAGATCAGAACAATGCAAGGTGTACAAATACACTTACCATTCACAGGTGTAATCAGACACTGAAACAGAAGAAAAAAGGTAGAACAAAATAAAAGACAAAATGTAAAACAAGTTTTTTTAAATCTCTGAATGCTTTGAGTTTTGTGAAAACGTTTTAAAGAGTGAGGCATAGAGAGGATTCCTATAAGACTGAAAGAGGTCCATAAGGAGAACTGTGTTAAAAACAATCTCTTACTGTTGGAGGTTCAGGAAGTGAGCAGCCTATAAATAAGAGACACACATTTGATCATGAATTCCATCAGAAATTCTGAGAAACATGCTGATCTTCTAGTGAAGTCAACAGTGAGAGATGATGAAGACACAAAGACTGAGAATCACCTGGCACTGCTTTCTTCTTGAGTTCTCCAGTTGTGTAGAAGACCAGATTCCCTATGTCTGACGGCAGGAAAGGTAGAGCCTGAAACAGCCTCTCAAAACTGAGAAAGAAACACAGGATTAGAGGAGATTTCGTCACAAGGGACACCAGAGACTCAATAACATGACAGGAGAGGCTCAAGTACACTTACATCAGTGTGAGGGAGCTGCACTGTATTACGGTCTGAGGAAACACAAACAGGCGTCAGTGCCTTCATCACATATCTGATTCATCAAACTCTGACCACTGCGTATTTAACCTACAATCACATCTCAGTCTGTTGTTTGGGTTGCTCTGATTTAGGGCCATGTGACTCGTGTGTAACATTTCATTTTCACAACATGTTTTTAAGAGTCTTTTGTCACCCGGAATTGTTTTAAAAAGTCATTTTGAATGTCGCATTAGACTGTACGTCTCTCCCACAAAACCTCATTTTCAGTTGTAGAAAAATAAAATAAGGCGTCTACCCTGAATAACATCCGTTAGATGAAAAATTTCACAAAATTTGCCTTATTGTATTCTGGGATTGTTTAACGAGACACATAATTCTGTTATAATATTGGATGAGTCCTCATAACTTTGCTGTCCACTGTTTGGAAATGATTTCGTCACAATCACACCCATGATGCCCAAAATTGCCTTCTGGATGGCCATCTCACTACGGTTTGAAGCAGAGCCATTGAAAACATCCCAGTGAGTTTTACCGTCTGTGAGAGTAAGAGCAGGTTTTGAAGAACATCAGGAAGTCCTCGATCCACAGGAGACACTAGCAGATGATCAAACACTCTATTGATGATGACTTCTTTCTGTGGAAGACCAGGTAGATCTACAACCATCAGTCCAGCCATCTGCACTGGAGACAGATAGACCAGCGTCTCCAACTAAAGACACACAGAAGAACAAGGAAGCAACACTGAGTGGAAATGTCCTACAGACAACACTGATGATGTTGGAGGTTATTTAACCTTCTTGTCATCTTTGGATTTTGATTATACCACATGTGAAAATACATACGGGATCAAAGTGTGCGTTGATGGAGAGCAGTTCTGTGAGAGACACAAACTGGGCGAACGAGCCAAAGTTCTTCAGCAGCCACTCAGTACTGGTGTTGGCACTCGACAGACAGCCCGCATCTGACACACAACACACACAGTCAAATCAGCTTCATGAACTCCAGAAGCTCAACATGAGTGACAGTCTGCCTCAGACCACTGCACACCTCCACCTCACCTGTTGCGTTTCTGAGGAAGGGCAAGATGAAAAACTCCACCATGTTCCTTCCTTGCTTCTCATTGATGAGCGGGAACTCTGCCAGACTGAGAAATGGTTGGAAATAATGTTGAACAAAGCATCTTATCAAGGATAGTCTTGAGCTATGGTTGAGGAAATGCTTTTCTTACATGTGCTGGTAAGTTTGGCAGCTGAGGTTTTTGCTGCTAGTGCACTGCAGTAGGGATGGAGACACGAACGGTAGAAACGGCTTCAGATATTGACCCAACAACATGCTGATGAACGTAACGTCACTCCATTGGTCAGGACTGATGCGCTCCAATCTCAGCTCCCCAATCACATCCAGCACTTTGGACACGACATCACCTCTGATTGGCTGAGACTGATGATGTCATGAGGAGGAATTATTGCCATATTCCCAGTCAGTCTTCCAAGTAACACTAGAGCAGAGTTGTACAAGGCGTATTTACCATATTTGCTGCCATGCTGGAAAAGATGCTGAGGGCTCCATTGAGAACATTGTTTGTTTTGGTAAAAAGCAACTTCCAGATCTCCTTGGAGTAACTGCTGCTGCTGGATAGTTGACACTTCAGAAGTCCAGCCAGGTTTTCAGCAGTGAAGCCTGTGAGCTACGAACACAAAGGATTTCATCAGTGGAGATCACAGTTCAGGAAATATCATGATGACTCCAGAAACTGCTGCACATTTGCTCTCTGGAGGGACGTAGATCCCCAGAAAGTCATCAATATCAGCTCATTGTAAAAGAGTTTTCTGCTTGTCGTCTTCTTACCGGAGAGCAAGCGTACTGCAGCAGGTCGATACTACAGGGGTTGCTCACGAGACCAGCCGACAGCAGAGTCTCATTACTGTGGAAGACATTACACTTTCATGAACACTTCCTGTCTCATAGATGATGTCACAGTGTCAAAGTGGAGAAAAGAGTGTTTGCTCGTACCTGTTGACTCCTGAACAAACTCTGGTAGCTGTTAAATTCATCAGAAAACATTGATTAGTGCTACTGGATTTCATTAGGACTCAGAATAACACCCTTGAATTACAATGTGACAGTCAAAAAGCTTAAATGAAAGTAATAAAAGTAGAAAGTTGACCAACAAAACTTGTTCAGATTTGTTGACAGATTCATTGTTTTTTTTTTTACTATAAAGTTATAGGGAGTCATTCTTACGTTGCCATGTCCTATGATCCCTAGATATATAGGACACATAATTACATGACAAAGGGTCCTATGTGCCCAGGGTTGGGGTTCAGCTAACATAGGAACATGGAACCCTGGGAACTTTAAGCCCTCGGAAAGTTGTACCTTGGGAATTTTGAGCCCTGGAAACATTGTACCCTGGGAAAATAGCTATGCTCCTGATTACTGCAGTAGGAGACGACTAGTGAGTGACACTGAGTCTTGAGTCTCGCTCAACACAGTTTGGTCAATAACTCTTTCAGAACATCCAATGCTGGGCAAATCTTGTTTTGATTCTCTCTAAAATCTAAATCACAAAATCTACTAGTCTTGTAAACTACTGACATGACCTTTTTGAAAGGTATTTGTACAAGGATTTGATTATATATTCAAGTTATTTATCGTTTCAGTTTGCTTGTCCAACAGGCTACTCGCAATTAGTGTTGTATGGAGCCGAGAACTGAAGGTTTGTAGGCCCCTATTGTATAGGTTTGTGTAGTTATTATTGTTCCTTTGGATGGGCACTAGGGCTGCCCATAGATCTGTACAGACAACAGCTGCCAATGTAACACACTCAATAGGGAGGAAATCTGAGAAAAGCTGGGCTTAGTGTTTATGGATCTAGTCTAGTGGAGTAATGCAGGTTCAGTTCATCGCAGCGCTCATTCAGACTCGATTAGACACAGAGTAGTAAAGATCAGAACAATGCAAGGTGTACAAATACACTTACCATTCACAGGTGTAATCAGACACTGAAACAGAAGAAAAAAGGTAGAACAAAATAAAAGACAAAATGTAAAACAAGTTTTTTTAAATCTCTGAATGCTTTGAGTTTTGTGAAAACGTTTTAAAGAGTGAGGCATAGAGAGGATTCCTATAAGACTGAAAGAGGTCCATAAGGAGAACTGTGTTAAAAACAATCTCTTACTGTTGGAGGTTCAGGAAGTGAGCAGCCTATAAATAAGAGACACACATTTGATCATGAATTCCATCAGAAATTCTGAGAAACATGCTGATCTTCTAGTGAAGTCAACAGTGAGAGATGATGAAGACACAAAGACTGAGAATCACCTGGCACTGCTTTCTTCTTGAGTTCTCCAGTTGTGTAGAAGACCAGATTCCCTATGTCTGACGGCAGGAAAGGTAGAGCCTGAAACAGCCTCTCAAAACTGAGAAAGAAACACAGGATTAGAGGAGATTTCGTCACAAGGGACACCAGAGACTCAATAGCATGACAGGAGAGGCTCAAGTACACTTACATCAGTGTGAGGGAGCTGCACTGTATTACGGTCTGAGGAAACACAAACAGGCGTCAGTGCCTTCATCACATATCTGATTCATCAAACTCTGACCACTGCGTATTTAACCTACAATCACATCTCAGTCTGTTGTTTGGGTTGCTCTGATTTAGGGCCGTGTGACTCATGTTTAACATTTCATTTTCACAACATGATTTTAAGAGTCTTTTGTCACCCGGAATTGTTTTAATAAGTCATTTTGAATGTCGCATTAGACTGTACGTCTCTCCCACAAAACCTCATTTTCATTTGTAGAAAAATAAAATAAGGCGTCTACCCTGAATAACGTCCGTTAGATGAAAAATTTGTACAAAACTTGCCTTATTGTATTCTGGGATTGTTTAACGAGACACATAATTCTGTTATAATATTGGATGAGTCCTCATAACTTTGCTGTCCACTGTTTGGAAATGATTTCGTCACAATCACACCCATGATGCCCAAAATTGCCTTCTGGATGGCCATCTCACAACGGTTTGAAGCAGAGCCATTGAAAACATCCCAGTGAGTTTTACCGTCTGTGAGAGTAAGAGCAGGTTTTGAAGAACATCAGGAAGTCCTCGATCCACAGGAGACACTAGCAGATGATCAAACACTCTATTGATGATGACTTCTTTCTGTGGAAGACCAGGTAGATCTACAACCATCAGTCCAGCCATCTGCACTGGAGACAGATAGACCAGCGTCTCCAACTAAAGACACACAGAAGAACAAGGAAGCAACACTGAGTGGAAAAGTCCTACAGACAACACTGATGATGTTGGAGGTTATTTAACCTTCTTGTCATCTTTGGTTTTTGATTATACCACATGTGAAGATACATACGGGATCAAAGTGTGCGTTGATGGAGAGCAGTTCTGTGAGAGACACAAACTGAACGAACGAGCCAAAGTTCTTCAGCAGCCACTCAGTACTGGTGTTGGCACTCGACAGACAGCCCGCATCTGACACACAACACACACAGTCAAATCAGCTTCATGAACTCCAGAAGCTCAACATGAGTGACAGTCTGCCTCAGACCACTGCACACCTCCACCTCACCTGTTGCGTTTCTGAGGAAGGGCAAGATGAAAAACTCCACCATGTTCCTTCCTTGCTTCTCATTGATGAGCGGGAACTCTGCCAGACTGAGAAATGGTTGGAAATAATGTTGAACAAAGCATCTTATCAAGGATAGTCTTGAGCTATTGTTGAGGAAATGCTTTTCTTACATGTGCTGGTAAGTTTGGCAGCTGAGGTTTTTGCTGCTAGTGCACTGCAGTAGGGATGGAGACACGAACGGTAGAAGCGGCTTCAGATATTGACCCAACAACATGCTGATGAACGTAACGTCACTCCATTGGTCAGGACTGATGCGCTGCAATCTCAGCTCCCCAATCACATCCAGCACTTGGGACACGACATCACCTCTGATTGGCTGAGACTGATGATGTCATGAGGAGGAATTATTGCCATATTCCCAGTCAGTCTTCCAAGTAACACTAGAGCAGAGTTGTACAAGGTGTATTTACCATATTTGCTGCCATGCTGGAAAAGATGCTGAGGGCTCCATTGAGAACATTGTTTGTTTTGGTGAAAAGCAACTTCCAGATCTCCTTGGAGTAACTGCTGCTGCTGGATAGTTGACACTTCAGAAGTCCAGCCAGGTTTTCAGCAGTGAAGCCTGTGAGCTACAAACACAAAGGATTTCATCAGTGGAGATCACAGTTCAGGAAATATCATGATGACTCCAGAAACTGCTGCACATTTGCTCTCTGGAGGGACGTAGATCCCCAGAAAATCATCAATATCAGCTCATTGTAAAAGAGTTTTCTGCTTGTCGTCTTCTTACCGGAGAGCAAGCGTACTGCAGCAGGTCGATACTACAGGGGTCGCTCACGAGACCAGCCGACAGCAGAGTCTCATTACTGTGGAAGACATTACACTTTCATGAACACTTCCTGTCTCATAGATGATGTCACAGTGTCAAAGTGGAGAAAAGAGTGTTTGCTCGTACCTGTTGACTCCTGAACAAACTCTGGTAGCTGTTAAATTCATCAGAAAACATTGATTAGTGCTACTGGATTTCATTAGGACTCAGAATAACACCATTGAATTACAATGTGACAGTCAAAAAGCTTAAATTAAAGTAATAAAAGTAGAAAGTTGACCAACAAAACTTGTTCAGATTTGTTGACAGATTCATTGTTTCTTTTTGACTATAAAGATATAGGGAGTCATTCTTACGTTCCCATGTCCTATGATCCCTAGATATATAGGACAAATAATTACATGACAAATGGTCCTATGTGCCCAGGGTTGGGGTTCAGCTAACATAGGAACATGGAACCCTGGGAACTTTAAGCCCTCGGAAAGTTGTACCTTGGGAATTTTGAGCCCTGGAAACATTGTACCCTGGGAAAATAGCTATGCTCCTGATCACTGCAGTAGGAGACGACTAGTGAGTGACACTGAGTCTTGAGTCTTGCTCAACACAGTTTGGTCAATAACTCTTTCAGAACATCCAATGCTGGGCAAATCTTGTTTTGATTCTCTCTAAAATCTAAATCACAAAATCTACTAGTCTTGTAAACTACTGACATGACCTTTTTGAAAGGTATTTGTACAAGGATTTGATTATATATTCAAGTTATTTATCGTTTCAGTTTGCTTGTCCGACAGGCTACTCGCAATTAGTGTTGTATGGAGCCGAGAACTGAAGGTTTGTAGGCCCCTATTGTATAGGTTTGTGTAGTTATTATTGTTCCTTTGGATGGGCACTAGGGCTGCCCATAGATCTGTACAGACAACAGCTGCCAATGTAACACACTCAATAGGGAGGAAATCTGAGAAAAGCTGGGCTTAGTGTTTATGGATCTAGTCTAGTGGAGTAATGCAGGTTCAGTTCATCGCAGCGCTCATTCAGACTCGATTAGACACAGAGTAGTAAAGATCAGAACAATGCAAGGTGTACAAATACACTTACCATTCACAGGTGTAATCAGACACTGAAACAGAAGAAAAAAGGTAGAACAAAATAAAAGACAAAATGTAAAACAAGTTTTTTTAAATCTCTGAATGCTTTGAGTTTTGTGAAAACGTTTTAAAGAGTGAGGCATAGAGAGGATTCCTATAAGACTGAAAGAGGTCCATAAGGAGAACTGTGTTAAAAACAATCTCTTACTGTTGGAGGTTCAGGAAGTGAGCAGCCTATAAATAAGAGACACACATTTGATCATGAATTCCATCAGAAATACTGAGAAACATGCTGATCTTCTAGTGAAGTCAACAGTGAGAGATGATGAAGACACAAAGACTGAGAATCACCTGGCACTGCTTTCTTCTTGAGTTCTCCAGTTGTGTAGAAGACCAGATTCCCTATGTCTGACGGCAGGAAAGGTAAAGCCTGAAACAGCCTCTCAAAACTGAGAAAGAAACACAGGATTAGAGGAGATTTCGTCACAAGGGACACCAGAGACTCAATAACATGACAGGAGAGGCTCAAGTACACTTACATCAGTGTGAGGGAGCTGCACTGTATTACGGTCTGAGGAAACACAAACAGGCGTCAGTGCCTTCATCACATATCTGATTCATCAAACTCTGACCACTGCGTATTTAACCTACAATCACATCTCAGTCTGTTGTTTGGGTTGCTCTGATTTAGGGCCATGTGACTCGTGTGTAACATTTCATTTTCACAACATGTTTTTAAGAGTCTTTTGTCACCCGGAATTGTTTTAAAAAGTCATTTTGAATGTCGCATTAGACTGTACGTCTCTCCCACAAAACCTCATTTTCAGTTGTAGAAAAATAAAATAAGGCGTCTACCCTGAATAACGTCCGTTAGATGAAAAATTTCACAAAATTTGCCTTATTGTATTCTGGGATTGTTTAACGAGACACATAATTCTGTTATAATATTGGATGAGTCCTCATAACTTTGCTGTCCACTGTTTGGAAATGATTTCGTCACAATCACACCCATGATGCCCAAAATTGCCTTCTGGATGGCCATCTCACTACGGTTTGAAGCAGAGCCATTGAAAACATCCCAGTGAGTTTTACCGTCTGTGAGAGTAAGAGCAGGTTTTGAAGAACATCAGGAAGTCCTCGATCCACAGGAGACACTAGCAGATGATCAAACACTCTATTGATGATGACTTCTTTCTGTGGAAGACCAGGTAGATCTACAACCATCAGTCCAGCCATCTGCACTGGAGACAGATAGACCAGCGTCTCCAACTAAAGACACACAGAAGAACAAGGAAGCAACACTGAGTGGAAATGTCCTACAGACAACACTGATGATGTTGGAGGTTATTTAACCTTCTTGTCATCTTTGGATTTTGATTATACCACATGTGAAAATACATACGGGATCAAAGTGTGCGTTGATGGAGAGCAGTTCTGTGAGAGACACAAACTGGGCGAACGAGCCAAAGTTCTTCAGCAGCCACTCAGTACTGGTGTTGGCACTCGACAGACAGCCCGCATCTGACACACAACACACACAGTCAAATCAGCTTCATGAACTCCAGAAGCTCAACATGAGTGACAGTCTGCCTCAGACCACTGCACACCTCCACCTCACCTGTTGCGTTTCTGAGGAAGGGCAAGATGAAAAACTCCACCATGTTCCTTCCTTGCTTCTCATTGATGAGCGGGAACTCTGCCAGACTGAGAAATGGTTGGAAATAATGTTGAACAAAGCATCTTATCAAGGATAGTCTTGAGCTATGGTTGAGGAAATGCTTTTCTTACATGTGCTGGTAAGTTTGGCAGCTGAGGTTTTTGCTGCTAGTGCACTGCAGTAGGGATGGAGACACGAACGGTAGAAACGGCTTCAGATATTGACCCAACAACATGCTGATGAACGTAACGTCACTCCATTGGTCAGGACTGATGCGCTCCAATCTCAGCTCCCCAATCACATCCAGCACTTTGGACACGACATCACCTCTGATTGGCTGAGACTGATGATGTCATGAGGAGGAATTATTGCCATATTCCCAGTCAGTCTTCCAAGTAACACTAGAGCAGAGTTGTACAAGGCGTATTTACCATATTTGCTGCCATGCTGGAAAAGATGCTGAGGGCTCCATTGAGAACATTGTTTGTTTTGGTGAAAAGCAACTTCCAGATCTCCTTGGAGTAACTGCTGCTGCTGGATAGTTGACACTTCAGAAGTCCAGCCAGGTTTTCAGCAGTGAAGCCTGTGAGCTATGAACACAAAGGATTTCATCAGTGGAGATCACAGTTCAGGAAATATCATGATGACTCCAGAAACTGCTGCACATTTGCTCTCTGGAGGGATGTAGATCCCCAGAAAATCATCAATATCAGCTCATTGTAAAAGAGTTTTCTGCTTGTCGTCTTCTTACCGGAGAGCAAGCGTACTGCAGCAGGTCGATACTACAGGGGTCGCTCACGAGACCAGCCGACAGCAGAGTCTCATTACTGTGGAAGACATTACACTTTCATGAACACTTCCTGTCTCATAGATGATGTCACAGTGTCAAAGTGGAGAAAAGAGTGTTTGCTCGTACCTGTTGACTCCTGAACAAACTCTGGTAGCTGTTAAATTCATCAGAAAACATTGATTAGTGCTACTGGATTTCATTAGGACTCAGAATAACACCCTTGAATTACAATGTGACAGTCAAGAAGCTTAAATGAAAGTAATAAAAGTAGAAAGTTGACCAACAAAACTTGTTCAGATTTGTTGACAGATTCATTGTTTTTTTTTTGACTATAAAGTTATAGGGAGTCATTCTTACGTTGCCATGTCCTATGATCCCTAGATATATAGGACACATAATTACATGACAAAGGGTCCTATGTGCCCAGGGTTGGGGTTCAGCTAACATAGGAACATGGAACCCTGGGAACTTTAAGCCCTCGGAAAGTTGTACCTTGGGAATTTTGAGCCCTGGAAACATTGTACCCTGGGAAAATAGCTATGCTCCTGATTACTGCAGTAGGAGACGACTAGTGAGTGACACTGAGTCTTGAGTCTCGCTCAACACAGTTTGGTCAATAACTCTTTCAGAACATCCAATGCTGAGCAAATCTTGTTTTGATTCTCTCTAAAATCTAAATCACAAAATCTACTAGTCTTGTACAAATACCTTTCAAAAAGGTCATGTCAGTAGTTTACAAGACTAGTAGATTTTGTGATTTTTTAATTGCGAGTAGCCTGTTGGACAAGCAAACTGAAACGATATATTCAAGTTATTTATCGTTTCAGTTTGCTTGTCCAACAGGCTACTCGCAATTAGTGTTGTATGGAGCCGAGAACTGAAGGTTTGTAGGCCCCTATTGTATAGGTTTGTGTAGTTATTATTGTTCCTTTGGATGGGCACTAGGGCTGCCCATAGATCTGTACAGACAACAGCTGCCAATGTAACACACTCAATAGGGAGGAAATCTGAGAAAAGCTGGGCTTAGTGTTTATGGATCTAGTCTAGTGGAGTAATGCAGGTTCAGTTCATCGCAGCGCTCATTCAGACTCGATTAGACACAGAGTAGTAAAGATCAGAACAATGCAAGGTGTACAAATACTCTTACCATTCACAGGTGTGATCAGACACTGAAACAGAAGAAAAAAGGTAGAACAAAACAAAAGACTAAATGTAAAACAAGTTTTTTTAAATCTCTGAATGATTTGAGTTTTGTGAAAACGTTTTAAAGAGTGAGGCATAGAGAGGATTCCTATAAGACTGAAAGAGGTCCATAAGGAGAACTGTGTTAAAAACAATCTCTTACTGTTGGAGGTTCAGGAAGTGAGCAGCCTATAAATAAGAGACACACATTTGATCATGAATTCCATCAGAAATACTGAGAAACATGCTGATCTTCTAGTGAAGTCAACAGTGAGAGATGATGAAGACACAAAGACTGAGAATCACCTGGCACTGCTTTCTTCTTGAGTTCTCCAGTTGTGTAGAAGACCAGAGTCCCTATGTCTGACGGCAGGGAAGGTAGAGCCTGAAACAGCCTCTCAAAACTGAGAAAGAAACACAGGATTAGAGGAGATTTCATCACAAGGGACACCAGAGACTCAATAACATGACAGGAGAGGCTCAAGTACACTTACATCAGTGTGAGGGAGCTGCACTGTATTACGGTCTGAGGAAACACAAACAGGCGTCAGTGCCTTCATCACATATCTGATTCATCAAACTCTGACCACTGCGTATTTAACCTACAATCACATCTCAGTCTGTTGTTTGGGTTGCTCTGATTTAGGGCCGTGTGACTCATGTTTAACATTTCATTTTCACAACATGTTTTTAAGAGTCTTTTGTCACCCGGAATTGTTTTAATAAGTCATTTTGAATGTCGCATTAGACTGTACGTCTCTCCCACAAAACCTCATTTTCATTTGTAGAAAAATAAAATAAGGCGTCTACCCTGAATAACGTCCGTTAGATGAAAAATTTGTACAAAACTTGCCTTATTGTATTCTGGGATTGTTTAACGAGACACATAATTCTGTTATAATATTGGATGAGTCCTCATAACTTTGCTGTCCACTGTTTGGAAATGATTTCGTCACAATCACACCCATGATGCCCAAAATTGCCTTCTGGATGGCCATCTCACTACGGTTTGAAGCAGAGCCATTGAAAACATCCCAGTGAGTTTTACCGTCTGTGAGAGTAAGAGCAGGTTTTGAAGAACATCAGGAAGTCCTCGATCCACAGGAGACACTAGCAGATGATCAAACACTCTATTGATGATGACTTCTTTCTGTGGAAGACCAGGTAGATCTACAACCATCAGTCCAGCCATCTGCACTGGAGACAGATAGACCAGCGTCTCCAACTAAAGACACACAGAAGAACAAGGAAGCAACACTGAGTGGAAAAGTCCTACAGACAACACTGATGATGTTGGAGGTTATTTAACCTTCTTGTCATCTTTGGTTTTTGATTATACCACATGTGAAGATACATACGGGATCAAAGTGTGCGTTGATGGAGAGCAGTTCTGTGAGAGACACAAACTGAACGAACGAGCCAAAGTTCTTCAGCAGCCACTCAGTACTGGTGTTGGCACTCGACAGACAGCCCGCATCTGACACACAACACACACAGTAAAATCAGCTTCATGAACTCCAGAAGCTCAACATGAGTGACAGTCTGCCTCAGACCACTGCACACCTCCACCTCACCTGTTGCGTTTCTGAGGAAGGGCAAGATGAAAAACTCCACCATGTTCCTTCCTTGCTTCTCATTGATGAGCGGGAACTCTGCCAGACTGAGAAATGGTTGGAAATAATGTTGAACAAAGCATCTTATCAAGGATAGTCTTGAGCTATTGTTGAGGAAATGCTTTTCTTACATGTGCTGGTAAGTTTGGCAGCTGAGGTTTTTGCTGCTAGTGCACTGCAGTAGGGATGGAGACACGAACGGTAGAAACGGCTTCAGATATTGACCCAACAACATGCTGATGAACGCAACGTCACTCCATTGGTCAGGACTGATGCGCTGCAATCTCAGCTCCCCAATCACATCCAGCACTTGGGACACGACATCACCTCTGATTGGCTGAGACTGATGATGTCATGAGGAGGAATTATTGCCATATTCCCAGTCAGTCTTCCAAGTAACACTAGAGCAGAGTTGTACAAGGTGTATTTACCATATTTGCTGCCATGCTGGAAAAGATGCTGAGGGCTCCATTGAGAACATTGTTTGTTTTGGTGAAAAGCAACTTCCAGATCTCCTTGGAGTAACTGCTGCTGCTGGATAGTTGACACTTCAGAAGTCCAGCCAGGTTTTCAGCAGTGAAGCCTGTGAGCTACAAACACAAAGGATTTCATCAGTGGAGATCACAGTTCAGGAAATATCATGATGACTCCAGAAACTGCTGCACATTTGCTCTCTGGAGGGACGTAGATCCCCAGAAAGTCATCAATATCAGCTCATTGTAAAAGAGTTTTCTGCTTGTCGTCTTCTTACCGGAGAGCAAGCGTACTGCAGCAGGTCGATACTACAGGGGTCGCTCACGAGACCAGCCGACAGCAGAGTCTCATTACTGTGGAAGACATTACACTTTCATGAACACTTCCTGTCTCATAGATGATGTCACAGTGTCAAAGTGGAGAAAAGAGTGTTTGCTCGTACCTGTTGACTCCTGAACAAACTCTGGTAGCTGTTAAATTCATCAGAAAACATTGATTAGTGCTACTGGATTTCATTAGGACTCAGAATAACACCATTGAATTACAATGTGACAGTCAAGAAGCTTAAATTAAAGTAATAAAAGTAGAAAGTTGACCAACAAAACTTGTTCAGATTTGTTGACAGATTCATTGTTTCTTTTTGACTATAAAGATATAGGGAGTCATTCTTACGTTCCCATGTCCTATGATCCCTAGATATATAGGACAAATAATTACATGACAAATGGTCCTATGTGCCCAGGGTTGGGGTTCAGCTAACATGGGAACATGGAACCCTGGGAACTTTAAGCCCTCGGAAAGTTGTACCTTGGGAATTTTGAGCCCTGGAAACATTGTACCCTGGGAAAATAGCTATGCTCCTGATTACTGCAGTAGGAGACGACTAGTGAGTGACACTGAGGTTTGATTCTCGCTCAACACAGTTTGGTCAATAACTCTTTCAGAACATCCAATGCTGGGCAAATCTTGTTTGGATTCTCTCCGAAATCTAAATCACAAAATCTACTAGTCTTGTAAACTACTGACATGACCTTTTTGAAAGGTATTTGTACAAGGATTTGATTATATATTCAAGTTATTTATCGTTTCAGTTTGCTTGTCCGACAGGCTACTCGCAATTAGCGTTGTATGGAGCCGAGAACTGAAGGTTTGTAGGCCCCTATTGTATAGGTTTGTGTCGTTATTATTGTTCCTTTGGATGGGCACTAGGGCTGCCCATAGATCTGTACAGACAACAGCTGCCAATGTAACACACTCAATAGGGAGGAAATCTGAGAAAAGCTGGGCTTAGTGTTTATGGATCTAGTCTAGTGGAGTAATGCAGGTTCAGTTCATCGCAGCGCTCATTCAGACTCGATTAGACACAGAGTAGTAAAGATCAGAACAATGCAAGGTGTACAAATACTCTTACCATTCACAGGTGTGATCAGACACTGAAACAGAAGAAAAAAGGTAGAACAAAATAAAAGACTAAATGTAAAACAAGTTTTTTTTAATCTCTGAATGCTTTGACTTTTGTGAAAACGTTTTAAAGAGTGAGGCATAGAGAGGATTCCTATAAGACTGAAAGAGGTCCATAAGGAGAACTGTGTTAAAACAATCTCTTACTGTTGGAGGTTCAGGAAGTGAGCAGCCTGTAAATAAGAGACACACATTTGATCATGAATTCCATCAGAAATTCTGAGAAACATGCTGATCTTCTAGTGAAGTCAACAGTGAGAGATGATGAAGACACAAAGACTGAGAATCACCTGGCACTGCTTTCTTCTTGAGTTCTCCAGTTGTGTAGAAGACCAGAGTCCCTATGTCTGACGGCAGGAAAGGTAGAGCCTGAAACAGCCTCTCAAAACTGAGAAAGAAACACAGGATTAGAGGAGATTTCATCACAAGGGACACCAGAGACTCAATAGCATGACAGGAGAGGCTCAAGTACACTTACATCAGTGTGAGGGAGCTGCACTGTATTACGGTCTGAGGAAACACAAACAGGCGTCAGTGCCTTCATCACATATCTGATTCATCAAACTCTGACCACTGCGTATTTAACCTACAATCACATCTCAGTCTGTTGTTTGGGTTGCTCTGATTTAGGGCCGTGTGACTCATGTTTAACATTTCATTTTCACAACATGATTTTAAGAGTCTTTTGTCACCCGGAATTGTTTTAATAAGTCATTTTGAATGTCGCATTAGACTGTACGTCTCTCCAATGGCTCTCTCAGAGCCATTGGAAACATCCCAGTAAATTTTACCATCTGTGAGAGTAAGAGCAGGTTTTGAAGAACATCAGGAAGTCCTCGATCCACAGGAGACACTAGCAGATGATCAAACACTCTATTGATGATGACTTCTTTCTGTGGAAGACCAGGTAGATCTACAACCATCAGTCCAGCCATCTGCACTGGAGACAGATAGACCAGGGTCTCCAACTAAAGACACACAGAAGAACAAGGAAGCAACACTGAGTGGAAAAGTCCTACAGACAACACTGATGATGTTGGAGGTTATTTAACCTTCTTGTCATCTTTGGTTTTTGATTATATCACGTGTGAAGATACATACGGGATCAAAGTGTGCGTTGATGGAGAGCAGTTCTGTGAGAGACACAAACTGAACGAACGAGCCAAAGTTCTTCAGCAGCCACTCAGTACTGGTGTTGGCACTCGACAGACAGCCCGCATCTGACACACAACACACACAGTAAAATCAGCTTCATGAACTCCAGAAGCTCAACATGAGTGACAGTCTGCCTCAGACCACTGCACACCTCCACCTCACCTGTTGCGTTTCTGAGGAAGGGCAAGATGAAAAACTCCACCATGTTCCTTCCTTGCTTCTCATTGATGAGCGGGAACTCTGCCAGACTGAGAAATGGTTGGAAATAATGTTGAACAAAGCATCTTATCAAGGATAGTCTTGAGCTATTGTTGAGGAAATGCTTTTCTTACATGTGCTGGTAAGTTTGGCAGCTGAGGTTTTTGCTGCTAGTGCACTGCAGTAGGGATGGAGACACGAACGGTAGAAACGGCTTCAGATATTGACCCAACAACATGCTGATGAACGCAACGTCACTCCATTGGTCAGGACTGATGCGCTCCAATCTCAGCTCCCCAATCACATCCAGCACTTGGGACACGACATCACCTCTGATTGGCTGAGACTGATGATGTCATGAGGAGGAATTATTGCCATATTCCCAGTCAATCTTCCAAGTAACACTAGAGCAGAGTTGTACAAGGTGTATTTACCATATTTGCTGCCATGCTGGAAAAGATGCTGAGGGCTCCATTGAGAACATTGTTTGTTTTGGTGAAAAGCAACTTCCAGATCTCCTTGGAGTAACTGCTGCTGCTGGATAGTTGACACTTCAGAAGTCCAGCCAGGTTTTCAGCAGTGAAGCCTGTGAGCTACGAACACAAAGGATTTCATCAGTGGAGATCACAGTTCAGGAAATATCATGATGACTCCAGAAACTGCTGCACATTTGCTCTCTGGTGGGACGTAGATCCCCAGAAAGTCTTCAATATCAGCTCATTGTAAAAGAGTTTTCTGCGTGTCGTCTTCTTACCGGAGAGCAAGCGTACTGCAGCAGGTCGATACTACAGGGGTCGCTCACGAGACCAGCCGACAGCAGAGTCTCATTACTGTGGGGTAGATAAACTCTTCTCATTAACTTGATTTACTTGACATGAGTTTTATTTTCATTTAGTAAAAAGTCTAAAAAGAACACTACCTGCTGATTCCATCACAAATGTTTGTTTCTGTAAATGTAAAAGAAAAGGAAATGAAGAAAAACAGATAATAACATATGCATATTTTATAGTACTTTACAGCTCAATATTTCACTCACCATTGAATGGTGTTGAAATACACTGGAAAGGATATGACCACAAAACAATAGTAGATTATGAATAACTTTTCACGTTTGTAAAAAAAGCATAAACCATGAGATTAAAACTTGTGTTTCTTACCGTAACAAGTGGAGGAAAGCAGCCTGTTAAAAAACAAAACAGTAAAATTTCAAAAATGTTGTTTAGAAATAGGTGTGTCTGTGAATCCTAACTATTCTTTAGAAACTAAAATGTTGAAAAACCTCCTCAGATATTTAGTTTTTCCGCCATAATTTCTTTTTTAAATGTGTGCGTACCAGGAGGTGCCATCTTCTCCAGCTGATTCACGTTGTCCTCGATGGGTTGCATCATGAGTTTAGGAACCACAGCTTCCTGCAGTCTCTGAACTCTGAAAGAAAGAGCAATTATGTGAAACTGGGTCTCAACGTAAGCAGTTCAGAAACCGTTGTAGAAACATTAGCTTATGTGTATTACTTACATCTGTTGGTATGATGAGCACTCCAAACCCATCTGATATCAAAATAAAACATGAAACAATTCAACTTACTGCAAACCTTTTATACTGTATGTACTGCAATCTCTCCACAGACAGACAGTCTTACCTCGTCAGCGAGAATGATCAGATAACTGAGCATCTCAAGTAGACCACGGTCTTCAGGAGAAACCAAGATATGATCAAAGACTATGTTTATGATGACGCTTTTCTCTGGGAGACCTGCAAAATCATCAACTATCAGTTCAGCTGTCTGTCTGGGGGAAAGAACCACCAGTGCATCTATCTGAAACACACAAAGAAAAGATTTCATTAAAAGACAAGCATTGAAGTGCAGAGCATGCATAACATCCAATTCATCAATCACACAGAGTTGAATCTCTGTTGCAGAAACATAATAAAACAAGTTGAAATATAGTAGCTGTTCTTGACAGTGGGAATGTGTGTAACTCACAGCATTGAAGTCTTGGTTCAGCTGATACATTTCCCTCAATGTTGCAAACTGTGAAAATTTGCCAAGATTCAGAGTAACCCAGATGCTGCTGTTCTCAGCAGGGCAGCCACCTGGAAACATGTTGATAACATATTTTTATAGATAAATTGATAGATTGATGGATGAACAGATAGATGGACGAATGAACAGACGTGCCTGAAACGTTTTGTCGGCTCAGGAAGGAGAAGATGAAATACTTATAAACATTCTGCGCTCCTTCCGACATCAGGAACATGTTGTCACTGAGCTCTGAAATACTGAAAGTGATGAATGAAAGTCAGGTGAGAGTGGAGGTCAGTTAACAATAGAGGTTTTCAAATGAGATCAACGTTTAGGTGAGAATGCGTGCCGTGGACATACAGTATCTGGAAGGTTTGGCAGCTGAACTCTTTGTGACTGAGGCACGTGAGATATTCTGGAGTTAGTGTGGAGAGCAGAGGCTTTAACTTGACCTGGAACCATAATCTAACAAACGACTCATCCTGCAAGTTGCTCATCGTGAAGGTGTCATCATTGATTTGGTCCAGGATGTCACTGAAGGGGGAACTCTGGGAACTGAAGTTCTAGGAGAGTGGCAAGAAGCAATATGTAAGCAGAAATTAGGCTTAAACAATGCTCCTCCTTAAGAGCACTGACTGGTTTATACAGGACTGATGTGAAATCTGGTGGTTCCTACAGTCATGGAGAGCTGCTGCAGTAGAGCGTTGAGGTTCTGGGAAAGATGCAGGAGAACATTCAAGAGCGTCTCCTCATTGAGCGTGAGGTTTGAACGAGCTGCACAGTGCAGGACAGTGGCCACATGTTCCACCAAGTCAGTCAGCTTGAGAGACATATACACACATTGTGTAAGATTCAAAATGAAAACATATTTTCATCCCAGCAGAGAAGATACTTGGAATAATAAATTCTTTCAGCTTACCCCACATGTTCTATTATCAATAATGACGCTGCAGATGTCCTGACTTTCATTCTGGGCTCCAGATCCCATCCCTGTCTCGATGTAGCTAAAGAAAAGACCCCAAACCACACCAGAATGTTCTCATTACTCTATGAGAGGCGTTTTGTGGATAACTGTGACAATTCTAGCATGGAAAACTCACAACTGGTTATGGAAGACGGCCGTGAGGTTGGGGTGGATTTCTATCTGGCTGTCAGGAAGGAATCGCCGGAGTATGGGAGAAACCACATGTGTGAACCAGTCGTTAACGTCCATGGGGTCAAAAGTAACCAGCTGCTCCTGGGTGGTATTCTGCTTGAAAGGAGCGGCGATCTCGGCGAGTGTCAGGTTTATCACAGCCTGCAAAAGTGTGGCGCTCCGCATGCCGCTCAAGTTTTGCTTCAGGAAGAGAGCAGATACAGACAGAAGAATTCCTCAAACTCAGGACATGGTGTTTAGCTTTGTAATGCTTTACTGAATGTGTGTGTGTGTGTGTGTGGGGGGGGGGGGGGTCGTTACCTGCTGTGTCAAGGACACAAATTCTCTCACAAAACTTCCGACAGGTCTAAATGCCGTCATGAAACCATTCAGTGCCTGTAGCCACAAATCAGACATTCTAAATGAATCATTAAATATCTCAATAGATAAGCATATTTGGGTAACTTTACTAGTGCTCTTAAAGTACTGCAACAAATTTAGTCATCTACATCCATGAGACTGTGATTGATGTCTTTCTTGCCTGTCCCAGGGGGTCTTGCGGTGAAGAGGATGGAACAGTGCTCATATAATACGTGTTGCTGTTATTTGAAGTCCATGGATCCTCAGAGGGCATCAGAGAGGATTGCAAACTCTGATACACCAGGCCGAGGGAGCTGTCAGTCAAGCCCACCACCTCTGGATGAAGGAGAAGCTCTGCCTTCTGTTCAGGACTCAAGAGGTGCAAAACCTCCAACTGGCAAGACAGGGAAGAAACTCAGAATATCTCCAGGCCATCAACATAGTATTGAAGTGAAACTGGGGCTATCAAATGACCCTCAGGAGAGGATCAGATGCAGGTAGTGCAGTGTTCCTACCCCGCTGAAGAGCATGTTGATGGACGTGAAGTCTCGCACTTGAGCCACGACAGCGAACGAGCCAAAGTTTTTCATCAGCCAGTCTTCAGTGCTGTCCTCTGGATCTACACAACCTACAACAACCTACAATCAAACATGGGCAAAACCTTCACAGAACACAAACAGCATGACCTGACGACCAACACTCCATCCTAAAGTAGAAGTGTTACCTGAGGATGTGTTCCTAGAGAGGAATGGGTACATGAAGAAAGAATAGATCCACTTCTGTCTCCCTGGATCCAGACCGGAGAAATGCTGACTCAACTCCTTGACACTATATACACACAACAATACACACACAAACAGTCATTTACACACACATGCACAATGAAATTAAGTCATTCACTGTATTCCACTAGTGCTCATGTGTGTTGCCGTACACAGTCTGGTAGGCGCTGCAGCTGAAGTTTCTGTTGCTGAGACATGTGAGGAAGTTTCTGGAGATGGTCGACAGCAGAGGAGTGAGCTTGATGTCCAGCCACGCTCTGATCACGTGATCCTCGTTCAGACTGACACCTCCCGACAGATCCAAGACTGGAACCCCGGTCACACTGGAGCGCTGCGAGACAGACCGTGTCACAGCAGAACCACAGCAGCGAAGGCTCATGGGATATGTGTGTGTGTGTGTGTTCTGGCGTACCATGAATGAGTAGACATCCAGAGCAGCGCTGATGAGGCCCTTCAGGTTCATGATGTGGTCAGCATCAGGCTCTGATGGGATGCCAGCACACGTCAGGAATCTCTGCGTGGGGCCGTCGATCTGTGGTGACAGAAACAGTATGGATTGAGAACATGAGTCTACAACAGTTCAGTTCTTTATAATGCTGATGCCGTGGACCAGATTTATTTAAGACTTTTGCTAGCTTCCCCAAGGTGTGTACACCTGTACTGTTGTTCAATCAGCTACTGTGTTACAGAGAAAGCGGTCTTTCCATCAGAGCGATGGTGTCGTAGAGGACTACATGGGACGTTGTTGTGCTAGTTTATAGAGTCCACCAGGAAACAAAGTTCCCAGTTGCAACAACAAGCAATTTTGATTAAGAACTAGTGCTCAATTTTTCTTGTAGCTGCTCATTTATAGTTTATGTGCATGAGGAGGACAGCACTTTCCAATCCAGGGAAAGCTAGTCCAAGAGGAGAAAGGCATCACGTCCTTCCAGAGTCCCAGGGATGACCATGTGGATGTTGTCTCTGGCACTCCCTCTCCTGATCCCTGTAGTTATTTATCCCTCTCCTGATCCCTGTAGTTATTTCTCCCTCTCCAGATCCCTGTAGTTATTTATCCCTCTCCTGATCCCTGTAGTTATTTATCCCTCTCCAGATCCCTGTAGTTATTTATCCCTGTCCTGGTCCCTGTAGTTATTTATCCCTGTCCTGGTTCCTTGTGTTTAGGGCTTGAACACAGACATAAATCATCCCAACTGACTAACTGGAGGACTACTGTTCCAAATTCAATAGAATCTGTAATTCCTGTTTCATATAGTACCAGGCATGCTGGACAGGAGAAGCTTCTCTAGATGGGTTTAAAGTCTATAACACGTTCCATAGACTTTCCCCAGTGACTGTTAGAGGTGCTGAGGTTTCAATCTTGTTTTTGTCTAGGGTACTTTTATTGTGTTCCCTTTGGTTTCATGTTTCTGTCTGGAGTTTTGTTGTCTAATCAGTCTGATCCTGTCTATCTCCAGTGTTTGTCTGTTTTTACATGTATCTTGTTGATGGTTTTGGTGAGTCTTTGTAGATCCTCTGAGAGCCTTGATTCTTTGATTGAATCATTTTAGTTATTTTAATGTTAGAAAACTGCACTTGAGTTTAATATGTTGCTTTGCTCATGTTACACTACTGCTTAGTTCATGGTGAGTTTGTGTGTTTAGCTGCTGACTTACCAAAACAAACATAATTCTCGAACAAAGAACAACCTAAAAATATCTGTGTGTGTATGTGTATGAACTCACATCAGTGCATTGTTCTGCTGTAAGTCCACCACTCGTTCCACAGGTTTTACTGTGAATAATTAAATGATAAGGAGGTTAACAGAGAGAAATGGGAGAGTGAACGGAAAGTGAGTGATAGGTCACAGTGATTAACGGAAGCCAGAAATGTTAAAGTCATTTCACAACAACATAAAACACAGGAAAGACTACATTCTGGGTGGGTTCTTTTGTCCCAAAAGTTTCTTTAGGTTACGTAATGGGCAGATCTGAAGAGTTTCACTCACGTCTGTACTGCTGAACATGTGATGGCTGAAAACAGAGAGACAGAACGAGAGATCATGTACAATGAAGTGCAGTCTGATGGAGAGATCACCACATCTAACCTGCATTTCACATGCCTACTGTAAAATTAATACATGTAATATTGAGTCTGTATGATTTTATTCTGTGAGAAGAAAGAGAATATGGAGCGATACAACACATGAAACTAGCACAGCTATAGAGGAAATGACTTGACTGAGAAAATTATAAATTAAACATTCATTATACTTAAATATTTGAATGACACCATTGGCCAATCACAATCAAGTCTTCCTGTACATTTTCTAACACAGACATGACATGAACATTATGCACCTGTTTGATTAGTGTCGTTTTATTCAGTCAGTTTAAACATAAATGATGATTGTGGACTCACCGAAAGCCATCACTCCCACACACAGGAGTGGGAAAATAAGAGGCGTTCTCATGAGGCCTGTTCTTCTTCTCTGAAGACGTTCATGTAAAATATATTAAACTCTGAGAGAAACAAACAAAGTGCCAGATTAATGTAACGCTCATTTACTGACCCTCAAATTACTGAAGACAGGAGTTTCATTAGTCATGACAATCATGAAAGATTTTACAGATATTTGAAGGGACAACCCTGAACTGATACACAAACAAACACACTCTTCTGCTCACCAAAGCTGCATTTATTTGATCAAAATATCAATAAAAACTGTGAAATATTATGTAAAACTAACACCTCTGTATTCTCTTATTAACTCTAATGTGCTGATTTGATGCTCAAGAAACAATTTATGATTATTATCAATGTTGAAAACAGTTTTTCTGGAAATTTTCTGGAGATTTTTCTCTTTTAATTATTTTAACTGTTTTAATTGTTCTTGCTTTTTTGTGATTATGTTGATTCCTTTCTGTGTAAAGCACTTTGAATTACCATATGTATGAAATGTGCTATATAAATAAACTTGCCTTGCCTTGGAAACAATGACAGCATTCAAACATTTGTGGAAAGATAAAAAAGGGAGGAGAAATTAATATAATACTAATACTAATATTAGTTAATAAGTAAACTTTCTAAGAATCAAAGAATCCTGAAAAATAAAATGTATGAGGGTTTCCACAAAAACCTGAAGCAGCTCAACTGTTTTCAACACTGATAATAATCATAAATGTTCCTACACTTAAATTACACTTTACTATATATTCACATAGACAACAGCTGTTTTACATTATAATAATATTTCACAATATTACTGTATTTTTGATCTAATAAATGCAGCAGAAAAGACTCTTTCAAAAGCATAAATAAATTGGGTAAAACTTTACAATAAGGTTCATTAGTTAACATTAGTTAATGTATTAACTAACATGAACGAACAATGAGCAATACATTTCTTACAGTATTTATTAATACTGAACGACGCAGTTTTCATTTTCACGTCCTGCCCCACGTTGTTTAAATAGCAAATGCATTTGCGCCCATTTATGGTCTAAAAACGAGGTGTGTTCAGGCGCATTGTTGGCATGTTGCTCTTTTGAGGAACTGAAATAGACTGAGCCATTGATCAACAAAAATCTGCTCTAAAGTCATGCAATATTTTTTTGTTATTTAAAGAGCGCGTTAGTAATGTGCGCCTATAGGCGGGTCCACAACACGCGTACCCTCTGTTTATTACACACACACACACTCTCTGCTTATCAAACACACACACAGGGACGCACAGCAGCACACAAACATGCCAAATATTTCAAATAAAATGATTACAATGTAAAAGATTATTATAGTGTACATAAAGATATGGTGAATCCGGCTTGTCCCGTAGATGTTCCGCTAGCGCACTTTGACCTCGCGCACGAGCGGATCTGTTTGCGGTCTGGAGACGCGTTCGGTCTTTCCACTATCAGATTCCGTCATGTAAATAGCGAATCCGCCATGGCGCGAGCGCAACTGGCATTTAAAGGGAATGGGAGATGAGACTCTGATTGGTTTATCCCAAAACACACCCATTACTCATTAAGAGAATAGGACAACCCTTTTAGGATTTTCGGACCCTTTTCGGACACGCCCTAAGTGAACTTAAGATGCGCTTAGATCCTTAAAATACGGCCCTTTATATTTAAAATCCATTCAGTAATAACCAACGCAACAAGTTAAGCCAAATCAAACACATGAACTCAAAGGGCATTTTAATTTGAAAGCATGCATTCTAGCTGTTAATATGCATATCAGGCAGAACTCAATCAGAGCTGAAGTGTGTGTTGTAATCTGAAGTTGTGGGTGGACCGGCATCAAGTGTTGGATTTCACACACAAAAGATTCTCCCACACACACATCTCTGTCTTTCATTCCACAGCAACGCAATAGAGCCAGTCGGACCGGCCATGCACGGTATTCATTCAGCATGATCATCACATGAGTCAGACTCAGTCTTCAGTCTCAGTGAATACACAAACACTTCACAAGCTGCTAACATTAGGCCTAAAGGTGTAAAGAGGTATCATTCATTATTAGTTCAAGTTAACTAGTGATAACAAATGAAATCTTATGAAGTGTTACCGATAAAACAATCTAAATAATGAAACTATATAATGAAATTATCTTATAATAACAATAAAAAAAAAATATTGAAATGTCTTTTCGTGTTTATGTGGGATGGATGGAAAACGTGAATAAGAAATGAAACTTTACAGGTACAAACGTGAAAGAGAGTGACATTCTGGAAAATAATGTTTGCTATAATTTCCTTCAAATATGTTTTCAATCTCTAGATTTGATGAACAGAAAACACATCACTTTATATAAAACATCAGATGATAAAGGAAGGAAAAAGGAAGAGTGGAAAGAGAAGATCTTCTGATTATTATAAACCATAAGGAAAGACGATATGTGGACAGATCATCTTCATACTGTATATTCTGTAAACTGATTTACAGTAGTGGGTGAAAGTGATGAGGATTTTAATGAGCCTACAAGTTACATTAAACCGTCAAAATATGAGGACTTTTTTTTTTAATTTTGAAAACATTTTAAATATGAGAGAAGAACACAACACTAAACTCGGTTAAGGTATTTATCTAACACAATTATTGGACAAAAAAGGCAAACTACAGCTATAGGTCTGATTTATATGCAAACATTGATTACATCCTAATCAATTATTAATATTTGATTGGTTCTTACTTGTTTTTGCTTGTGTTCATCATTTCTTTGTGTGACAGTCTGGCCAAAAATCATGTCACACAATTTGTCCTGTTTCATTGTGTTATTATCACAAATAAAACAATCGACTGCAAACACATTTATAATCATATTTGAACAGAGATTGAAGAACAGTTTTCCTTCAGGCTGAACGTCACACTACTGTCCCGGAGGATTTTCAGCACTGCACATTCACAACATTATGTGGAAAACAACTAAAACTTGCAAGACTTAAATGATCATTTTGGTAATTTTGTTCCCCACACGTGTTCTTGTTTAACTTTTAATTCTCTGTTTTATACTGCTGTAAATCTGGAAACTATTATGTGATTCAAATATAATTCCAAATGGTTTAATGTTTACACACATAACTGATAAACTTATTTATATAAACTTATAACACGTGAAAACTCTACAGATGTGAGATCTCAGATCACTAGGCTCACTTTGAACATGTGAATCTATGACTTGATCTTTCCAAGACATGATTTAACAAATCTACCAACATCTGGGAAAATCATAAAGAATGAAGGAAAATTCTATTTCCATTAAATATGAAATATAATAAATGAATCATATGATTGTGTAGAGATGCACACATAGCTCATCTCTACATGCATATCAGATCAAGATGAAATCAGATTTCACAGGCTTTATAAAGATTCTGACTCAATCTTGCTGTATCATAGTCATTTACACACACTCAACTCTCAGAGGAGTATTACCAGAGTAACAGCACAACAGCACACACACACACACACACTTGACAACATCAGAGCAAGCCCAGCTCTTTACATGGAGAAAGCCATGATCTTACCTGTCAGGTGTGTTTGTCTGGAAGAATTGAACTGAGTGATTCTGTGAGTGAGTCTACAGCCACTGTCATTCACTGACTCCGCCCACACAGAGAGAGAGAGAGAGAGAGAGAGAGAGAGAGAGAGAGAGAGAGAGAGAGAGAGAGAGAGAGAGAGAGAGAGAGAAGAGACAGGTCCCAGGTAATAGTGGACTAAGACACACAAACATCTAAATCACAGAAGACAATGTGCTTCCACTTTATATGAAGTGTCTTTAACTACTACATACTGACATTTAAATCAATGCACTCGTGTATAATTAATCTGCTGACTCTTCACTTACACCTTCCCATAGCAGCAAACCTTTCTTAAACTTAACACAAGAGTTACACAATAAGTAACATCGACACAATATCATCGACACAGTAACATCTACACAATAAGCACATTGTCCAGAACAGTTATCATTCATTTATCTAAATACAGCTCCTGATATAAAGTGGGACTGACAAAAGACCAAACGAGAACCAAGACTGCAGAAAATGTAATAACAAATCATTAAATGAGGAAATATTTCATAAAACCCTTTAAGTTATGCACTAACCACCCAGACCAGTTTAACCAGTTTAAACAGCTGCATCTACATGCTCTGATCTTCTGCACATTACACTCAAAGTGGAGGACAGCACTGGTAAGTTTACAGTAGTGCATTCACTAACATTAACTAATTACAGTAAACTTTATTTCTATAGTCCTCTTTCGACTATAAGTATCTACATGTCAACTTATTCTACTAACCCTAACCCTAACCTATCAGTCACTAATACTCTACTAACTACTGTTCATTGTTAGTTCATGTTAGTTCAGGTTCATTAAATAACATTAACAGCACAATTTTTTATTTGAATTGTATTATTGAATGTTGAGATTAACATGATGCTGTAGAAGTATTATTCTTCATGGTTATTTCATGTTAACTAATGTACTTACCTAATGTTAACCGTTTCACCGTTAAGAACAAGTGATTAGAAGATCCAAGTGTCCTAGCAGGATAGTCTAATCAGATGATCACTAATTCAAATCAGTTGCCGGATAACACCTTATATACAAACACACAGATTTTAAAATCAACTCTGAATTTAACGGGAAGCCAGTGAAGGGATGCTGAAATAGGGGAGATATTGTCCCTCTCTTCAGATCCAGATACAAGTCCTGCGGACACATTCTGAGGAACTTGCAATCGTGAAAATGAAGATCGAGGGGGACCAGAATAAAGAGAGTTGCAATAATCTAACCGTGATGTGACAAGTGCATGAATCACAACTTCAAAATCTTTACCTGGAAGAAGACACTTCAACTGTGCGATAGATCTCAACTGGAAAAAGCTTCCTCTAGTAACAGCACTAATATCAAGAGTCAAAGATCACTCAAAGGTTTTTGATTTGTTTGCGTACACGGGTTGAGAGAGGACCTACCAGAGGAATTTGCAGGACCTTTGTTTTATCCCCATTTAGCTGCATCCACCTTTTGATACAATCTACACATTTCAATAACACATTGAATTAAACAGGTGTCGAGCCTTACTGGAAGGTAAAACTGAGAACTGTATGCATAAGTGTTGAATTTCCGAAAAATGTGAGCCAAGGTAAGCATACAAAGGGAAAACAATAAAGGTCCCAAAACAGAGCCCTTGGGCACACCACACAAAACAGGCGCAGAAGATAAGGAAAACATTCCTACATTTACAGAAAAAGTCACATTCTCCAGGTAAGAAGCAAGCCACTCTAAGTGTCACTGTAAACACACTTTACACTCATTTGGCAAACAGAAATGTGTTGGTTTGAAATGCTCAGACGCTAGCTGTAGCGCTGAAGTTTTGTGTTGTTGGTGGTCAGTGGATGCCAGGGAGCTTTGTTGATTGGATCAGATGCCGGACGTTGTTACATTAGAATATAAGGGTGTTTTACTCAACCTCACACACCTTTGACAATTGGCATTGATATTCATGCTTCTGGCAGAAGATTTTATCTACAGTGAAAGTATTCGAGGCATGTTTCCAGTTCACGCATTCCCTGCAGCTGAACACATGAGCTAATGATGTGCTCCAACGTTTGAGTTATTGGAACGCTTCTGTATAGCAAAACATTTAAAGTCATAAATAAAACAAAAACTATTGAAGTGTGTTTTACAAGAAAATACTTTATAAGTCTTCCTTCTTCAGAATTTCACATTACTTGCCATTTTTTGCAATTATATGTGGAAATTACTAGCAATTTCTGAGTGAAAATGGTTTCAACGTAAATCCTACACCAATTTTTCCCCAGTGTGTCTTAATTTTGTAAATAGTACATTTCCGTTAAATGGTGTGATTTAACTTTTTTTGATTAAACTCAAATTCAAAGAAATTACTGTCAGTTGGGAACTCAACACCAGACGTTCATCCTCCTGGAAAAACTTTAAAAGGATGATTTGACCAACATTACAGACCAAAATAATCCATGCAAGTGCTCTAAGAAAATTATGAGATATGAGAAACACTAGAGAAAGAGTTGAAGCACCTCCCGAAGAAACATGCTAATGTAAGAAGGATCCACTGAAGGCGAGCCTTGAGTACCCAAGTGCAGCTTTATTGACAACATAATCCAAAAACATGAAACAAAAGCATGGCGTGGCATGAAACAAGACAAAACGCTATGAACATAAACTCTCACAACAGTGGTTACAGGAATTAATACTAGACAAAGACACATGACAAACATGAGGGCTTAAATACACAGACTAAAGAAAAGACAAGGGACACTTGTGAACAATGATCAGACAATTAAACAATGACAAGACACATTGCAGGATCATATGACACACATGAAGCATGACAAGAACGGTAACACTTTATAATAACTGCACACTATTAATCATTAGTTAAGCATAAGTAAATAGTTAATTCATCATTTATAAAGCATTAATAGACATTGATAAGCAGTTTATAAATACAGCTATAAATGCTTTAATCTTGATTTATAAGCATATCTATAATGTTTAATAATTGTATTTTCATACTTTTTTAATGATCAATTTGTCATTTCTAAATGAAGTATAGCATTATTTACAGACCAGTTATATAGGAGTTGTCAGTGGTTCATAACATCACTTTGACAGTGTAAGTAAATGATTAATAAACTACTTAAATGTACATTCATACATCTTAAATATTTCCATGTTCTGTATCACTGTGTTGTGTTTGTTTCCTTTTTCTGTTTAGAAGATAACCAAGCCTTTAAATCTCCTTTATAAATGCTTTACGAGGCATAACTAGTCCTCACTTTAGATGAGCTCACAAAAATAGTTCACTGACCACTACTAAGTGCTTTATAACTACCTGAATTAACCCTGAATTACAGTAGAAATACATGTTAATACAGCATTTATTAACACACTATAACTATTACTATATATCTGAATAATAAGATGTATGAATGTACATTTAAATAGTTTATTAATCATTTATTTACACTTTCTAAGTGATCTTATGAACCACTGACAACATAACTGCTTTGTAAATAATGCAATACTAAATTTAGAAATGATAAATAGATTATTAATAAAGTATGAAAATACAGTTATTAAACACATTATAGATATGCTTATAAATCAAGATTAAAGCATTTATAGCTGTATTTATAAACTGCTTATCAATGTCTATTAATGCTTTATAAATGATGAATTAACTATTTACTAATGCTTAACTAATGATTAATAGTGTGCAGTTAATATAAAGTGTTACCCAATCTTTTGATCGAGATATACTTAAAAGTATAATTAAGTATTCAAAGTATACTTGGCTTGTAGTTGTGTTAACTCTTTTGGTCAAGTAGCCTATTAAATACATTGTTTGAAAATATTGATTAGAATATTGATATAAAACAGATACGTTTCTAATTCTGCATATCTGAATTTTTGTGTAGGCTAGTCCACTGGTAGTGTATTGGAATTTACTCTAATTGTACTTTTCCCCTCCATTGACTGAAATTTCCAGCTATCCATGTTTTCACTGTTATACGGTAGGGGGCGCTATATGACACATCTTCTAGTACAGAATCTCCAGATCAAAACACAGGAGAAGAAGAAGCTGAAACAAGTGAAGTTTGCTCACGCAAATGTAAAATAACGTGATCATCAAACATTAAACAGCGTGTAAATCAAAACTGCTTAATGTTACCAAATGAAGGTGCATCCTCTGCGGTAAAACATCCAAAGTGGCAGGACGGTGGCAGCAGTTCAGGGGGCTGGGCAGAGCTGGTGGTTCGGGAGACCAAGGCAGAGCAGATGGTGGGAGGAGCCAAGGAGGAAACAGGGAGGAACTAGAGCAAGAGGAGCAAGGTGGGATCCAGGCAGGCAGCCCATGGTGGAGCCAATGGAGGGAGGAGCCATGGTGGAGAAAGCGCTGACGACTCCAGGGGGCTGACTGACGGAGGCGGAGCAGGTGGAAGAGGAGACCAGGGTGTAGAAGGAGAGCCAACGAGCCAAGGCCATGCTGAGGATCCGGAGGGACATGGCGATGCCGACGGTTCTGGCAACTGAGGCTCAGGCGGGGATCCAGAGGGCCGCGGTGGAGCCGGAGAGACAGAAGACCACTGTGGAGATGGAGGGAGTGAGGAACCCAACAGATCCAGAGGGGCGAAGCTGGAGGAGTGTAGTCCTGAGGCAAGGGCAGGTCGACGAACAACCAAAGCGGAGCCAGAGGGATGAGGGAGCCCGGCAGAGCTGGTGGACTGATGGGTCATGGTGAAGACGAGGGAGGTGGGAGCCAAGGTGGAGCTAATGGCCCGACGGGCCGAGGTAGAGTCCTGATCGCGGTGGCCGGAGGCAGAGACCGGGGATCCACCAACCATGATGGAGCTGGAGACTGGCAGACCCGCAGAGAGCCCACATCACTGGTGGTGGAATGAGGGGCTACTAGGAAGCAGCGGAGTCAGGGATGAGCAAATGATGATGGGAGGAGGTGGGAGAGGAGGCTGGCTGGATGGGAATTTGGAACTGACAGATAGTTGCAGGCAGACAGATAGATAAAATATATGAAGGAAGACAAGGTATTTCAGCGCTGAAATCTATTAAATCCACTTCCTCTGGACTCTGGATGAGGACGGGGACAGGAGACTCAGGCGCGACAGCGGCCATCTTAGCTGTGGGCTCAGAAGCGGCAACCATTTTGGCAGAAGGCTCTGGAACGGCGGCCATGATGGGACGATACTCTGAGATGGGCTTGGTTCCAGACCGGGACCCAGCGCACTCCAGACACCGTTTCCCTCCAGTCCAGCGCTGTGGTGTCTGGGAGGTCAGTGGGGTGGTGCTGGAAAGTTGCCCCGATCTGGAACAGGGTCCTCCGGCTGTTATTTTCGAGGGAGCTGGTGATGGCGAGCCGGATGGCAAGCTGACAGGCAGGGAAAACACACATAAACACAACAGAGATCGGACAAAGACTTAAAGAAAGGGTGCATCTTAAAGAGCAAACAGAAACGAGATAATTAATCATACAAAGCTGAGACAAATAAACTCAGTGATAGTAACCACAGAAACGAAAGTGTGGTGGGAAAAGAACAAAGGAAAACAGGAACCAATCAAAACACCAACTGAAAGACACGTGACAGCATGTTCATTTTATTAAAGACAAGAAAATAATGAATCATTTTACAGCAATAGTTAAGGCACAAGATAATTTGCTATTCTATCAATATATTAATTTAACAAAATGTGATTTCCTTCATAACAGTTTTCATCAAATAATAAGTGTAATTTATAAGTGTTTTATTTTCTTTTATTAGACCAGAAATATCTTAAATTAGTTCACATGTATTTGTTCTAAAATCATTAACATTAAATTAAAAACACTTTCAGAACAAATGTGAGCTGATTATAAAATCAATGGAAAGAGATTAGTAATATTAAGATCTAATATAGCGTTCTGATATTACATGATTGATTACAGTATCAGTCTAATGTAGTTTTGCTAATGTTGGGCTCATTGGTCGTGTCATGTTAAAGTCAGAAGCCACACGCAGGACGCGATGAACAACACGGCTGGAGCGAGACGGAGCGCTGCTGCAGATCCTGAAACACACACACACACACACTCATTAGGTCATCAGTGTTCAACAGTCTCATCACGGCTCTGATGTGTCAGCTGATCAGAGTGGGCGTGGCTTACCTTGCGCAGTGACAGTGGCTGCAGCTGATTGGCTGAGAGCGGGTGACTGCGTTCTGCTGCTGTTGGTGGTGATGTTGGTGTGTGCGGTGCCCGGAGCGGGTGACGTGCTCGGATCGGCTCGGCCTCCGCGCAGACCCAGGTTCAGGGTGTCTAGCTGAGACTGCGGCTGTGAGGCGATCCAGGCCTGGACCACAGAGTCGTTCTCAAACACCTTCAGATCCTCCACGGCAGAACCCATCAGAGCCCGAACGTCAGACACACTCAGACTCTGAAACACACGGCATAAAGTCAGACTGAGACCGACACAGAGCTGTACGTGTGTGTGAGAGAGAGAGATAGTGTGTGTGTTACCTTTACAACAGGTGAGCCTAGGCTTCTGAAGGTGCTGATGTCCATAGTGATGTTGTAAGAGGCCAAAGCCCTCACGTCCTCCACCGGAGCTCCACCTGCGCACGCACACACACACACACACACACACACACACACACACGCACACACACACACACACAGTCATTAGACTTAAATAGTGACTTTTGTCCATCAATGTATGAAAAGTCTTTTAAATTCCCCTTCAAATGAATCTAAAGAGCACACAATACATACAAACACACACATTTATACTAATGTTTGAGTGTACATTAGTGTTACCATAGGAACTGTGGTGTGTGTGTGTGTGTGTGTGTGTGAGAGTGTGTGTGTGTGTGTGTGTGTGTGTTACCAAGGTAAGGGCTGATGAGCTGGTAGTAAATCAGGCCGGTGTTGCGTTGAGCTCTGAATGAGGAGTTTGCAGTGACGTACAGAACTGATTTCTGCTCTTGTGAACATGAGGAAAGATCCAGAGCATTTGCATTCCTGTGCATGAGGAGAGAGAGAGAGAGAGAGAGAGAGAGAGGCATGAATGAATGAAAGAGTGAGCGAGTGAACGAGCTGATCTGGTGAGAGTGTGAGTGTGTGTCGTACCTCAGGTCTCCTGCTGTAATGCTCTGCAGTGTCGAGGCGTTCAGAGCGCACAGGTTTGAACCGATGACGTTCAGTTCATTAGTGCCTAAAGTGTGACCGGGCACACTCAGATACCTGAGGATCACCTCCATACTCTACACACACACACACACACACACAATACTACTGTTCAATGTTAACTAATATACTTATCTAATGTTAACAAATGAAACCTTAATGTACGGTGTTTCCACATTTACTTTATATCTTTCCATCATCCATGAATACACTGCATTACACACACACACCTTGTCTGGGTCCCATTGCCCGTTGTTTTTGTCCATCAGAGCGGTTAGCGTGTCGATGGTGCTGACACTCCATGTCCTGATTTCGTCCACCGTGGCTTGTCGTGAAACAGACGCGAGCAGCTTCAGAACGCTGTCGGTCAGACCGCCAGGAAACACCTGAAACACCATCAGCGTCACACACGCTCTCTCATGACACGCTTCACACACGCTTCACACACGCTTCACACACGTTTCAATCACACTTCAATCACGCTTCACACACGCTTCAATCACGCTTCAATCACGCTTCAATCACGCTTCACACACGCTTCACACACGTTTCAATCACGCTTCAATCACGCTTCAATCACGCTTCACACACGCTTCACACACGCTCTCTCATGACACGCTTCACACACGCTTCACACACGCTTCACACACGTTTCAATCACACTTCAATCACGCTTCACACACGCTTCAATCACGCTTCAATCACGCTTCACACACGCTTCACACACGTTTCAATCACGCTTCAATCACGCTTCAATCACGCTTCAATCACGCTTCACACACGCTTCACACACGCTCTCTCATGACACGCTTCACACACGCTTCACATACGTTTCAATCACGCTTCAATCACGCTTCACACACGCTTCACACACGTTTCACACACGCTCTCTCATGACACGCTTCACACACGCTTCACACACGTTTCAATCACGCTTCAATCACGCTTCACACACGCTTCACACACGTTTCACACACGCTCTCTCATGACACGCTTCACACACGCTTCACACACGCTTCACACACGTTTCAATCACGCTTCAATCACGCTTCACACACGCTTCACACACGCTTCACACACGCTCTCTCATGACACGCTTCACACACGCTTCACACACGTTTCAATCACGCTTCAATCACGCTTCACACACGCTTCACACACGTTTCACACACGCTCTCTCATGACACGCTTCACACACGCTTCAGAGCGCTTCACACACACTTCACACACGCTTCACACACGCTTCAATCACGCTTCACACACGCTTCAGAACGCTTCACACACGCCTCACACACGCTCTCTCATGACACGCTTCACACACGCTTCACACACGCTCTCTCATGACACGCTTCACACACGCTTCACACACGCTTCACACGCTTCACACACACTTCACACACGCTTCACACACGCTCTCTCACGACACACGCTTCTCACACGCTTCACACACGCTCTCTCACCACACATGCTTCTCACACGCTTCACACACGCTTCAGAACGCTTCACACACGCTTCACACACGCTTCACACACGCTCTCTCATGACACACGCTTCACACACACTTCAGAATGCTTCACACACGCTTCACACACGCTCTCTCATGACACACGCTTCACACACGCTTCACACACGCTCTCTCATGACACACGCTCTCTCATGACACGCTTCACACACGCTTCACACACGCTTCACACGCTTCACACACACTTCACACACGCTTCACACACGCTCTCTCACGACACACGCTTCTCACACGCTTCACACACGCTCTCTCACCACACATGCTTCTCACACGCTTCACACACGCTTCACACACGCTTCAGAACGCTTCAGAACGCTTCACACACGCTTCACACACGCTTCACACACGCTCTCTCATGACACACGCTTCACACACACTTCAGAATGCTTCACACATGCTTCACACACGCTTTACACACGCTTCACACGCGCTTCAAACTCTTCACACATGCGTCACACATGCGTCACACACGCTTCTCACATGCGTCACACACGCTTCTCACACTCTTCACACACGCTTCACACACTCTTCACACACGCTTCTCACACACGCTTCTCACACACTCTTCACACACGCTTCACACACTCTTGACACATGCTTCTCACACACTCTTCACACACGCTTCACACACGCTTCACTCGGCTCACCTGCTCCAGCTTGTTCAGAATCACTCTCTGGAAGTCGTTGTCGTCCACCTTCTCTGCGACGTTGGCCAGGTTATCCCGCAGAACGCTGAGGTCCAGACAGGCGTCGAACTGAGCCGAGGTGTAGCCGAAGGGGAAGGAGGCGTCAGTGATGGTGGCTTCAGTGATGTTTCCTGCAGTGCAGACTAACCACACACAAACATACAACCATCATCCTCACACGTCAACAAACACTCTCCCATACTATTATAACTACACATAATGTCCTAAATATAGAATATAAGTTGCAGTATATGTATATAATCATTCTTATATGTCACTGTGTGTGTGTTTTACCTGCGGAGCGCCTGATTCTTGTTTTCGCGTCTAACTCAGTGTTGCAGTTCTTAAAGAGTTTCTTTAGTTTCGGCTTCTCTGTGTTTATCGCCCTCAGGAACGGCATGAACACCTTCATGTACATCCTCTTCACAGACTGTAACACACACACACACAGAATAAAGCAGCAGTACACACACCTGGAACACAAGAGGGAAGGAGAGAGTGAGAGAGCTGAGGAGAAGAGAATGAACGTTCGTACGGCGCTGAACCGCTGCCAGAAGACGTCGGTGAAGTAGAGCGGCAGGATGTCCAATCGCTGCAGCGTCTGCTGATCCCACACCGAAGAGTTCCTGAAACACACCTCTGTTACTCACTGGAACATGGAAATGTGAACTTTTCTGATAGAAGTTTACCAGGCTGAAATGGCACCGAATAGAAGGAATGACCCATACATAACTATGTTTTCAGTGGCGTATAAAGACCTTACTTAATGAACCGTTATGTGTTTATTAGCTTAGAATGAGCATTTCTCTCTACACACACTGCGGTGTGTACACCTTTAAAGCATGGTTTCTCTCACCCATAGGCCGTGTTTCCTGAGAGCAGCAGAGTTTCCACAGCACTGATCTGAGCGTCGGACAGGTCCCGGCAGTTCTTCAGACTCTCAATGATGGCTGGATCAGAGTTCTGGATGTAGACAGGACCCAGCGTACACGACAGATTCCCCAGAACCTCCACCTGATCTTTGCTCAGACTCTGGCCAGAGATACCCTACAACATACAGACACACACACACACACGATTACTAGAGTCTGGGGTGGATAGACACACACAGAGTTTCTGTGTGCATGTCTGTGTGAGTGAGAGTGAGTGTGAGTGTGTGTGTGTGTGTGTGTATGTGTGTGTGTGTGTGTGTGTGTGTGTGTGAGAGAGAGAGAGAGAGAGAGAGAGAGAGATAAAGAGAGTGTGTGTGTGTGTGTGTGTGTGAGAGAGAGAGAGAGAGAGAGAGAGAGAGAGATAAAGAGAGTGTGTGTGTGTGTGTGTGTGTGTGTGAGAGAGAGAGAGAGAGAGAGAGAGAGAGAGAGTGAGAGAGAGAGAGAGAGTGTGTGTGTGTGTGTGTGTGAGAGAGAGAGAGAGAGAGAGAGAGTGAGAGAGAGAGAGAGAGAGTGTGTGTGTGTGTGTGTGTGTGTGTGTGTGTCTGTGAGAGTGAGTGTGTGTGTGTGTGTGTGTGTGTGTGAGAGTGTGTGTGTGTGTGTGTGTGTGTGAGTGAGTGAGTGTGTGTGTGTGTGTGTGTGTGTGTGTGAGAGAGAGAGTGAGAGAGAGAGAGAGAGAAAGATAAAGAGAGTGTGTGTGTGTGTGTGTGTGTGTGAGAGAGAGTGAGAGTGAGAGTGTGTGAGAGAGAGAGAGAGATAAAGAGTGTGTGTGTGAGAGAGAGAGTGAGAGAGAGAGTGAGACAGTGTGAGAGAGAGAGAGAGAGTGAGAGAGAGAGAGAGATAAAGAGTGTGTGTGTGAGAGAGAGAGTGAGAGAGAGAGTGAGACAGTGTGAGAGAGAGAGAGAGTGAGAGAGAGTGAGAGAGTGATAGAGAGAGTGTGAGAGAGAGAGAGAGAGTGAGAGAGTGAGACAGAGAGAGAGTGTGTGTGTGTGTGTTTGTTTGTGTGTGTGTGTGTGTGTGTGTGTTGCTCACCAGACAGCTTTGAGCGTTGTTGAACAGAGTCGCCTGTTTATCGAGGACGCTGGAAAGAACAGAGTAATCTGCCGTTCCTACAGCGCTGAAATACGACCGGCAGTTTTCCTTCGCCACCTTCTCATAGCTGACACACAAAAACACAAGAACAAACAACCATGAATATGAATCAAAATAAAAGAACAAAAAAACAAACAGTCAACCATCCTGTTTGAGAATTTTTATAAATTTGTTATTTTGATTGTTCTCACAACACTGTAGAAAATAATGTTCTTCCTCAGTGTTTCTGTCTTGTTTTCCAGCACAAATATCTAAACATTCTTAAATCAAGATGCAGTTACTGGAGGAGAAAAACGACTGAAGATAGACTGAAGTCTTGCTTTCTAAAAATAAATCACTGTCTAATGTGTTTGTCTGAAAGCACAGCGTAACATTTCTCATGCATCTGTTGTGATGATTTTAAATCCTTTTTATGTAAAGCACTTTGAATCACCATTGTGTATGAAATGTGTTTTAATAAATAAAATTGTCTTGTGTCACTGACCTGTAGTAAAGCAGCACTTCTGAAGGTAAATCTGAGAAGCTCGGCGAGGCCTCGTCTTTTACGTAGTTGTACATGCACATCAGCTGGAAAACAACAAGACGACAGTCACAAACCTGGCAAACGCAGACGCGAGTAACGTCCAGGTCTGCGCTGAAGCATCATGGGTACCTGACTCTCCTTCAGCTGGACCTTCTGACGCCCAGCCCGGTTTCTGCAGGCTCGGACCAGCTGCTTGACCTTCCCTTCACCCAGCGCCTGGACCGAGGTGCAGGTGAAACCCTGCAGCAGCGCCTCGGACAGCCTGCAGAGGGAGACACACACACACACACTCTCTCAAACGCCTGCTGTGTGAACCATGAGCTGATACTCTCTTCATATTTCTGAGTCACTTACCCCTCGGTGTCCGTACTGACACTGGCCACAGAGCCGAACAGCACCACAGCCTACGAACCAACAATATGAACAAAAATCAGCACAAACACACGACAAAAGGCAGGAGGCATCTTTTACATGTTCCAATCCATCCAAAGAAAAGGACTCTTTATTCTGACCAACATTATGGTTTTAAAGGTCCCGTTTTTCGTGTGTTTTTGAAGCTTTGATTGTGTTTACAGTGTGCAATATAACATGTGTTCATGTTTCGCGTGTAAAAAAACACAGTATTTTTCACACAATTTACTTCTCTGTATACCGCTGTTTTCACTGTCCTAAGAACGGGCTGATGACTTCCTTGTTCTATGAAGTCCCTCCTTCAGAAATAGGTAACGAGTTCTGATTGTGCCAGCGGTTCCTGTGTTGTGATTCGACAGCAGCTTAGCGCACGCAGAGCCGTTGAAAAACTCTCTATGGCTCTGAGCGCACGTTGCAGTGTTATTGTAAACATGTCTTTAATATTACCCTATCAATTTGAAGGTCAAACAAAGGTGATTGGACTCCGGGATGAAAATAACAGCGTCTCGACGACATGGCGACAAACACACTCTACAAACGCCCCCTTTTTGTGTATTCCTGTGGGCGGAGGTTAGTCAAAAAACGGTTCTAGTGACGTCATTAAAGAAGGAAGTAGAGGGATGTAGTCCAAACCGGCCGTTCAATGTAGGAGACTTCTGTTAAATAAAATATCTCGCTTGGCATTGAACTTTGAGCTTTATAATTTTACAGATATTATTTATACTCTAACAACAACATTACACACTACCTAAAGTTTGAAACATGGGATCACGAAGAACGGGACCTTTAAAACTGCTTGACTCCTTCTCATTTAGGATCATGAATATGCATGCAAAGTGGTTGGGATGGTTTTACAAAATTTGTGCCTATGATTGTTTTGTTTATTCATGCAATTTGCTCCCTAAAAAAATCAATAATTTCTCATATACATACAGTACTTTATATATTGTTTAGTCTCTGACAAGCTACTATAAGGTTTTTCTGTTTTTACGTTTCTTTTAGTGTTGAATTTAATTGATCTGAATAATACTGTCTAGAGTTTCATGTCTAATGAGGTTTGCATCATTGATTCCGATATTTTGCTGTTTATCACTGTAAAGCTGTTTTGAATCAATCTGTATTGTATGAAGCGCTGTTGCATAGAAAATCAATAAGGGTCACTTTGACACCATCATAGGCACAAAATCTGATCACAGAAGGTCCTCTGGGATATTTTACACTGTTTTTCTTCTTCCATCATAATGAAAGCATGATGAAGAAAGCCACAGGAAACCAAATGAAACGAGAACAGAAGAAGCGAAACCATGTCGCACCTGCTCCTGCGTCCAGTGCTTGAGGTTGATCAGGGTTACATTGACAGACTCCTGAGGAACCAGCAACACCCGCGGGATCGAGCCGGCCAACACATCCGGGACATTCTCAATGACTTTAGTTTCATCGATGGACACGATCTGAGGACAAAAGGACAGAGCGTCTGAGAGGCGGTTGAAGATGAAGAGGTGAGCTTTACTCGGTTAAAGGCTTCTGAGCGGCACCTTCATGACGTAGACGAGCTGCAGGATGACCGGAGCCGAGAGGATGTTGCTGATGAACGTGGGATTGTTGGATATGCCCAGGAGCTCTGAAGCTGTAATGCTGGAGATGGTTTCCGACGGAACGCCCTTGACTAGCGTCCCGAGAGACAGCAGGGAAGAGCCGGTGTCGATCTGAAAAACATCCCGAAGGCTTTACTCAGAAACACAACAGTCACTTGTCCTCGTCCTTATTTTAATTTTATTCTATTGTAAAGAAATATTAGACATTGTCAAAGTGATTATTGAACATACTTTCTGATTCTGATCACTAGTAGTGTGTAACCGGTCCTACTCGGACCGCTCCCAGCGGGATTCGAACCGGGGTCTATGGTGTGGGAGGCGCTAACAAGGCCGCAGTCGCTATGTGAGGTTTACATGCACAGCTCTTACTGGCCTAAACAATCTGTGTTGTAAAAAGTGCTATATAAATGAAGGTGACTTGACTTGATTACGTACGTTACACTCACCCCCCGGGTCACGGCACCAAATGTAACCAGTCCCACTCGACCCGCCTCCCATGCCAGACACACCAGTTTGAATCCCGCTTGAAACTCGGGTCGAATACGACCAGTTACATGTGCAGTGCGCTGTTGTTTATGTGCATTTTGCAAACTCCTACAAAATGAGTGTTAATGAGACTCACTGAAAAGTTGGACTCAGTGAGAGTTTGTATGACTGCATTAGCTTGGCCTTGATTCCAGCCGTCGACGGCGCTGAGAGTCTTCAGCGCGCCCTTGATGACATCAGAGGAGGCGGATCTTATCTGCCCCTCCGTCAGGCCGACGCTCTGACTGCCGAGCAGCTGAATGGTGGAGGAGGAGATGGAGGGGAGATTGGCAGTGAGGGCAGCTGTGATCTGAACAGAGGATGATGGGAAATGTGTCAGTGCTGCAGGTCAAATGCAGTAAACTGATCAAAGAATCCATCGATTGATCACCTCAGGGCTTTCGGTGCCATTGCAG